>PVKU01000787.1:0-396313 GCA_004027475.1 Anoura caudifer | reverse complement strand
GTCAAGTTAAAGGAGTTCATCATCACCAAGCCCTTATTATATGAAATGTTAAGGGGACTTATCTAAGGAAAAGAAGACAAAAAATATGAATAGTAAAATGACAGCAAACTCACAACTATCAACAAATGAACCTAAAAGAAAAGAAAAACAATGAAAACAAAAACTAAACAAACAACCAGAACAGGAACAGAACCAGAGAAATGGACATCACACAGGAGTTCAGTGGGGAGGGGGAAGGGAGGAATGGGGGGGGAGGTACAGGGAAGAAGCAACATAATTAGTAGGCATAAAATAGATAGGAAGAGATAAAAAATGGTATAGGAAACAGAGGACTCAAAGAAGTTGTATGTACAACCCATGGACATGAACTAAGCAGGGTGATGGTGGAGGGTTGTGGGGGCAGGGTGGAGGAGGGATAAAGGGGAAAAATCGGGAAAACTTAATAGCATAATCAATAAAAAATACTTCAGAAAAGCAATATTCATGTAGAAAAGATTTTATATTTAAGCCAATATATACATGTTTTTACTTCAACATGTAATTAATATTGAAAATTATTAATGATACTAGAAGCAGTCTACACACCCAACACATCCACTACAACACAGCAGCAGTGTGATGCAGCAGCTGTTGCATTTAGTAAAAATCAGTCCTATGAAACAATAAAGTTAAAACATATTGCTTCAGTTTTGAAGTTATATTGAAATCAAAATTAAATAATATTTGAAAACTCACTTCCTCAGTCCCACTAGCCACACACTTCAAGAGCTCGACAGACACGTTAGTGTACTTTTATCAGACACACACAGAGAGAATGTTTCTATCCTTGCACAAAGTTCTTTGGGGGAACACGCCCCTAGACCCTTTAATCAGCTGAAAAGATCCCTATTCTCTTTCCACCGGTCCAGGATGAGGACACTCAGAAAAGTCCTGAGTGATGTGGGTGCTCACTCCTCTCATGGAAAGGAAGCACCCAGACACTGACCAGCCATGAGACCTGGAGTAGGTGACTCTCTGTGCCTTGGTTCCCGCATCTGTCAGAGGAAAGTAAGAAGAAAATCTACCTCAAAGAGTTATAAAGATTAAATGAGTTACTATTTGCGAGGCACTCAAGACAGTGTCTACCACACCTTAAGTGCTCTATAGGGAAATGATGAATAGGTAAACTTCCAGGACAATGGCTGCCGCTTGGTCGCTGAGCATGCTGGTCTTTCATCCCAGAATGATCTTACTGGAAGATGCAAAAGAATCTCTTACAAAACAGCTACCAACCTTCTGGCTGCCAGTGTCATTCACTCAAGAAATATTTACTGAGTTCTTACCTTACGCAATGCACTGTGACCTCAAGCCTTGGGGGAAAAGAAGCTCAGGTTGGCTGAGATGTTCCAGAATGTCTCTCCCTTTCCCATTCTCCAAACCATACCTCCCTGGTCCGCCAAGGCAAGGCTAGAACACTACCCCTTCTGCAGGTTCGCTCTCCTATTTCAGGCCTGAGCTCAGGCCACCTGCCCAAAGAAGCCTTTCCTTACTATGCTTCCCAGAGATGCATCATGAGTGTGTGAGCGATCGTGCGCGTGTACACCGGTGCATACAGGGGCACACTGCACCGGCCTGTTCCCCAACACTGTTTCATTTCCTCTTAGCTTATCACTCCCTGAAATCAACTTGTTCAATTCTTATTTAACCTCAAGAGAGAGAAACTCTGTAAGGACAGAGACCCGGTCTGTTTTATCCTCGCTATAACCCCAACACCCAGATCAGAAGCTGCAACAGAATAGGTGCTTTATATAGAATTACGGAATGAGTAAATGAATGAATGAATGAATGAACAAATCCCCTCCTTGCTATATAGATTCCTCAGCTTCTCCTTGCTTGATACTCCAAAGCACATCTCATTTTTCACATTTTGAGGACATCCTATTCCATGCTATTTGATGTACATGGTTAACTACTTTTGTGTTGATGTACATGGTTAACTACTTTTGTGTATACCCATATGTCTTATCTCCCCAATGAGACTACAAGTTACTTGAGGTTGTGGTCTGAATGTTACATTCATTCCTCATGTGGCCCTCTTAATGCCCAGCACAAGGCACATCCTCAACAAATACTTGTTGGTGAATAAATGGGAAGTATGAAGCAGACTCCCTAAATTAATTTTCTTGGTCACACATAGTGGACTCTTTCCACAAATAATAATTTTTAAAATGAAATACATGTAATGTATATAAAACATATATATAAATATTCTATATTTCTCATTCTAACTGAATGAATCCTTTTTTTAAAACAATTTTCCAGTCCAAGAGTAAAACTATAAAGAATAATGTTAATGTTAGATCCTTACATTGGTTTTCTCTAATTATGGCAAGTGTTCAAAAAAGCTTTGAGTCATCTTTAAGATTCTTTGCCAGGGGTACAGGACACTACATTTAAAATGGCACTTATCTCAGTAAACATATTTCTATTGCAAATGATTTGTCCCAAAAAAGCTATTCGTTGGCTAAGACCTGCCATTTCTTCTAAACCCCTTACGAAGAAGAAATACGTGGAGACATGAGCACCAGAGATGAGAAGGCTTGAAAAGCCCCTGTCAGCAGAAGTCACCGAGAAACATTCCTTAAGGCAGCAGCATCAATTTGTCTACCCTCTTCTCTGGTTTCAACTCCTATGACACTTACTTTTTGTAAATGTTTTCTAAAAGAGAACTGTAAATAATTCCTCAAGGCTTATAATAAAGTAAGCTATGGACATGAATATACATCCGTATTTTCTTACTCTCTTTTATTCTCTTCCTTCTGCCTGCCCATTCTTCTCTTCTGTCTTTCTAAAACAAAAAACAGGAGGTTGGTCACATGCAAAAATAAATTCAATTTCTATAGAAGCTGAGTTCTTGAGTGATTAAGCATACAGACCAACCATTTGAAGCAGGATGTGTGTGGTGGGGAAGGGGGGAGGAGGAGAATACATAAAGACTAAATTATTTTCTGATGTACTTATTACATGAAGGGTCTATTATGAAGAGCTGCTGTACTTGCAAGATGAATTCACATTTATGCAATTCATCTATTCCTAAGGAAATGCAGATAAAAATGTTATAACAACCTGAAATGGTTTGTGGAAGGAATACAAAAATAAAGATCAATACTCTAAGATTTAAATGTCAAATGGAGACAATAGAGAATATGATCCAAAGGAAGAACTCAATTTCTAATTTTTTAAAAAAAGAAGAAGAGTTGATCAGGTGAGCAGAGGGAGAACAGTCATTCAGGTGGAAGCAGTCAGGGAAGGGACTGGAGGAAGTGTGCTTAGGCTGTGAAGAAATAGTGGGTAGAATGTGAAAGGTAGAACACAGTCTGCTTATAATTTCAATGACTCACACATCAGCTCCTACTATACGCTGGGCAACATTCCCAGCACAAGAAATATTGCAGAGAACAAGGGACAAAAGCCCCTTATGTAGCTGATATTCTGGTGGGGACAGAACCTTTTCTAGAAATTAGCTGTGACAACACACGCACAACCTGAGGTTTACATGTACATGCAGGAAAGGGAGGGGTTGATTTTTTTTCTGTCACCTCTCTCCTGAGTTTTGAAGGTGTTCCTTTATGATGATATCTAGAATTTCTCTGAGCTTTCTGGTATGTGTGTTACAAACAAGGGCTTCCTCTTACAGAGTCTATACTTTCCTTTCTCCTTCTCTCTCACCATGATTAACCATGGGATGCAGTTAATGATCATGACACATCATCAAAGATTCCTCCTAATTCCTTCAAGTATGACTATCCTCCTTGCAGCCTCCAGGTACAGCCAGCTGTGAACCTCATGCTGTTTATAGGCTTAAAACCCAGTCAGAATTTATGTCATCCACGACAAAAATATAAGCTTCTCCCAAGACCCAGGATCCTAAACCAAGCTGTTCTTCCCCAAATCCGCAGAGGCAGAGAGTATGTCCGCAAGCTACTCCCAGAGATGTGTTTAATCAGGATCCCCTCCCCCACCCCAATCAAGGAACCTACACAATTACTGAGCTAATCATTTAAATGATGCTACTGAGAAACAAAGCCATTTTCCTTGTTAAAAATGTATGTGCCGTCCTCTCCATTTATCTCTTTCCTTGGCAGTGTTCTGTGTTAATTTATTGCCTAATAAAGCACAGACACAAACGGAGCTGCTCAGCCATGCCTAGTGGAAGGCTCACTATTTCATCCTAGCAAAGGCGGCCTGAGCCAAAAACAACAAACATGAGCACACTAGGCGGCACAACCTTGGCTGGGTAATCATGGCTCCGTTGGCTGTCCCAGAGACACAGAAGGGAGGCAGGTGTACAGCTTTTGGGGGAATGAAAGTAATTATGGATAGTCAGAGGAAATGGAGTAAGTTTGGTCTGTTAGCCAGCTGCCCTCGGGTTTCCTTTCTATTGGATGGTAAACCTCACTGCCGCAGGTGATCTCCTGGAGGGCTTTGGAGGGAGAGAAGCTGAGACAGGAACTGATGAAGATGGAGATGGGGCAGGGCTCAGCTTCCCATGGTGTCTGCCATCCCAGGATATTTTCTCCATCTAATGGAGACCGATGCTTGTTGCTTCCCTTGCAGTTCACATGCAGTTAATAAGTATGTGCCCGTTCAGATTTGTGCTTCAGTGAAAAACCTTGGCAATGATTATCTTGTGTATGGAAGGGCTTATCGCCTAAGAATCTCTTTCATGGATGGTCACTAGAGGTCATGGATAATCACCTACATGGACAGCAGATTCTTCCTATTTGGATAGCTTTGACCTTAGAGAGCTTTTACCAATGGAAAGTTCATAAGCAAAGGTTTGAGGGGTGTTGGGATTCCCTTCTTGACTTCTTGACTAGCTCCATCTAGTCTTGCAGGAGGTTCAAGGAGAATGAAGTCAGGACATCTGGGTCCTTGCTCAGCTACCAAATAGTGAAAGAAGTTTTGTCAAGGAGACCTGAACACCAAGAATGCTTCTGAGGATTTAAAAGTGTTGAACCTCCTCAGAATGACTCCTCAGAGGAGTCATTAAGTGTTATTCTGAAAAGGAATTGTCAAGGTCATCCTGTCCTGGGCCAGCATTTTAACAGAGAAAACTGAGACCCAGTGAGGAATCAACTTGTCCAAGGTCCACTGTGAGTCAGAGGTAAAAGCAAAATTAGGGGGATGAAAAGGGAAAAGCCCAGTGGATCTGCTTTCAATTTGCCATAGTCCTAGTGTTTTGTTCCCCCAGAGAGGGCACACTTGGCCAAGCTACTCAAAAACACCAGACTTCCAAAGGCACAACACAACCCACAATACAGATGGACATCGTTCGTTTCTGCAGGAAGTCCTCAGCAGGCTACCCTGGTTTACCTCAACACTCAGCAGAAGGATGCAAGGAGCATGCAACCCTATGGCCAGGAAAAAGACAATGGCAAAGGGAGCCCAGCACTCACCGAGTCCAACCATTTATGCAATCCCCTTTCTTCCATTTGTCTTACCAAATGGTGAGCTTAAGCCACCTTCCTTCTCTGGTGCAAAGGAAAGACCTTTCTGGTGCAAAAAGACCTTTCCTCCAATGGTGCAAAGAGAGGCGGCAATATGAAAAAGCCACTGATTTTGCAGAAAGGTCTTCAGTTCACTAGAAAAAGTGAGGAACCGTGCCTGTGGGAGTCCTTGCTATTCCTGTCACATTCCTTTCACCTCCGAGCTGGTCTTCCAATGGTGGCCCATGCGCTCTACCCTCACCCTTCTTCTCTACATTCACAAATCCTACCAGTTGTCTATGAAGCTCTGTCCATGAAGTTTCTGCTGCCACTTCTGCCCCCCACCACACATTCCTTCTCTGAACATGGACATGTGCATGCACCATGGACCTCACCAGCGAACCGGCTGCATCCCAGACCAGGCACAGCAGACATTCACAGTATCTGTGCCTGCCAGGCACTTTTGTTTAACTTGACAATCACCTCCATAATAAGACCCCTAAGGAGCTGAGGCCATCCTTTGTGTACTTTCCACCAATGTCCCTGGAGCATTCCTGAGGCCACCTGCACTGGAAGCTCCCAGAGGTCCCTGAAAACATGCAGAAAACTAGGCCTAACCCCAGACTTGCAACCTCAGAATCTTGGTCCAGGTCATGAATAACTGCACAGCGCTGGGCAGACAGTGGGTATGGAGGGATGCTTGTTGACCAGGCACTGTAAACACTGTTCGTAGAAAGGGGACTGGGTGTGGAGTCAGGGGACCTGATTTTAACCCTATCTGTGTGGCCCTGTGGAAATTCCTTAACCCTTAGGGCTTTGGTTTGTTAACCTCTAAAACAGACGGTGCAGGTTTGTGGCTCATAGGTGTGAAGTTTCCCATGCAGATCCAGGCTTAGTAGGTACTCAATTTGAAGTGTTTGTATTAAGAGTGGGATCTGGCCTGGTTGGGTAGTTCAGTTGGTTAGAATGTTTGTCCCAATAAGCCAACATTGCAAGTTCAATCTCTAGTCAGGGTACATATTAGAATCAACCAATGAATGCATAAATAAGTAGAATAACAAATTGAAGTCTTTCTCTCTTATCAACAATTTTTTAAAAACAAGTCTATGCTGGATTCACACAGGTTGATCCAGTAACTAACCTGAATCAAATCCACAGAGAGTAGGTATCAAAAGGCAAGTGACTGGGCCTGGCTTGGGAGTACACTAGTAACATAATAACAATAAATGTACCACATATAATAAATTAATAACATCATATTAACAGCAGCAAATATATGTGGTACATATTTTGTGCCAGGCACTATTCCAAATATTTTACCTTTATTAACCCATTTAACCGCACGAAACATTCTAGGAGATAGGTACTATTATTATCATCATCCTCATTTATAGCTAGGTAAACTGAGGCCTGGGGCCATAGGGTCATTTGCCCAACATCCTGCAGCAGTAAATGCTACAGAGCTGGGATTCTTATAACCACCACTCCTTCCTGAGATGTCTGCCGGCTGTAGTTTCATCCCTTCTCTTTGTGGTCTCTGCCCTGGGTGCTGCTGAGTTGTGCTCCACAAGTTGTCCTTGCCTTACAGAGAGCTTTGCCTTCCCCTGGGAAAAGCCCTCTCCCCTCGGGGGAGAAGAGGAGGAGTTGAGTTGCTGCTAATTTGGCCCATCCCACCCACTGGCAGTGTTTGCTCAGCATGCTGCAGGCCAGATCCTAACAAGAAGTAACATCCTCTGAACCACCACTTCTCTGAGCTCAGATTCCAGGCCTCTCTCAATAAAGAGGTCAACTAATGCAAAATGCAGATGCTGTACCCTGAGAGCTTTTCCATGATGTGGCTGGGCCCAGGATATGGGAACTGTCCAGTGAGCTGATGCATTTTTTAAAGCTTCTGAATGATTGATGTTGCCTCCCGAGGGAGGGGAATTGGCTGAGAGGATTGCATGATCCACATGCCAACCCATCAGAGAAGCTGGAACTGCCCACAGCACAGACACCAGCACCCAAGATCTGCCCCTGATGATTCACTCCAGGGGCAGAGAGTGTCTCCAAACTGAGAGTGGCATCCCTCCTGGGCCTCATTCCCAGGACTTGATTCTCTGGAATCATTCAAAGTGCCCGGTAATTTATTTATTTAACTGGCTCTACCCTCTAAATAGTTTAGCAGATCTCAGGTCTCACCAGTCCCAGAGAACCAAACCAACTCCAAGGCACCATCATCTTTTACCAGATTCTTACGCTATTCTCCTAACTGGTCTCCCTGCTTCTACACTTGACCCCAAGCACCAGAGATCAATGTGAGGGTGCCAATTTGCAAAGCTGCCTGAGACGTTTACAGTTATACCCATGGATATGGGTTATTGAAATCTTTCAGTTTCTAATAGGTCATCCAAGGGAAAAAAATGATAGAGATATTTCCTTTCCATTCAAACAATTAAAGAGTTATATCCTTCCATTAGTCAATGCCAGGAGCTGCCCATTCAGCTAAATCATAAGGTACCCATACCCATTCAAAAATGAGCCAGGCTTATTTCTCAAGTCAGTCCTGCTGATCACATGTATATAATCAGCATGCTCTCTTGTAGAGCTTTGTGGCAAGCTACATAAGTTCATGGAAGTCTAGCCAATGACACTTGCATTTAGGAAAATGCAAATAATGTGCTCAACAACTACAGTGACTCTAGCTACCTCTGGGTGCTTTACAGGACAAAAGGGAAATATAAAATATTCTCTCTCTTATCAAATACACATGTCCCATGGAGAGACAAAATGACTACCCAAGAAACACACTGACAATTACATCAGACTGTGCATGGTTACATGGAACCATCACTAGGGGAGAGAATAAAAAAAATCTTAGAAATTGAGAAGCAGATAATCAATGTGGCTAAAATGACTGTAGAAATAACCTATTAAAAGTAGGTAAAGTGATAAATGTGTGGAGTAATTGAGTCCTAGTACAGCTTCCCAAAAAGCAACAATATTCAGTGCACTGGATTGAAATGATGCAGCTGTCCCTCACTCCTGCATTTGTCTGGAAATAATAAAGCAGTCTCCAAAATTCAGACTCATCCATGCATCATGGAAACTGGTCATGACAGTGAAGACAAAAATAGTTTTCTCTGCCATACTGGGTCACTCAAAGCGACTTAACAATTGAAGTGATGTATACCGGATTTGGTAGGGCAAAAGTTAAGAATCACATGACTTAATTTATAAAAGAACACTACCTCAGCCCAGGGCGAAAACTGAGGGAGAGTAAAGTCTTTAAAGTGTCACAGCTTAAAAAAAATACAACTTCCAGCCACTATTTGCCATCCCACTGCTAGTGAGTGTTGTGAAGTGAGGCTAATTGAGTTGCCCCATAACTTATTACATTGAAAATGTTATAGACATTCCTATATAAATGGCCTTTTTGCATAGAGCAAAATACACCTGAAGACCCCTTGTGATCAACAAGAAGGAAGTTATTTCTAGACACAGATCTCGAAAACATTCCTACACTTTTCTTCTTTGGAGTTCCAGCATTTTCTTTACACCACCTTCAGCACTGAGCCAACAGAGCTGTGCCTGGCAGAGCAGAAGAATTCCATTAAGTTCTGACAAGACTAATTTTGAATTTATAGCAAGCTTTAAGACAACGTGATACTCTACTACATTTAGAATAATTATTCCATCGACTATTTACTTAAACATTTTATAGGAAAGAAACTAGGGTGGCTGTTTTAGGCTTTTTTTATAACAAATTTTTCAAGAGCAAATTCCAAAGCAGCTATTGAAAATACTTTATCCTGTGTTCGGGCCCCCACCTGCTGCCATGGAAATTAATGGTGGGAAGAGACAGGAGATGGAAGAGCAAGAATACAAAGGGCAAGGATGAACAAATTAATAATACCACTTTGCAGTTAACTGGTACCTTTCATCAAAAAACCTCAATGCACTTTACAAATAATACTTATTTTCCTGTCACAAAGAGACAGGGAGATAAATGGCAAGCCCAAAGGTCACAGAGGAAGTGTGTAATGATTTTGAGAATAAAATCAAACCTCATTCCCCAGTCTCTGGTCCAATGGGTTCCTCCCTCCAAGCTCCCCAGTGTATCACACTCTGGCTTCTTCAACCACCTACAGGGGTATCTTTACAAACGTCCAGATCCTTGTTCCTCCAACACAGAACATTGAATACCAAAGACCATTTGGAAACTGTAGGAAGTCTTGTCCTCGTCTTCCAATCTCAACTTGGAACAACAAAAGCTTAATCTAAATTCAGTTAATGCGCTGGATACACCACATATCACCAGTGCAGGGGAAAATGTGTGGTTTCATGGAAAAAGATGCATTGTCAGACAAGAGAATACATACCCCTCTGGGTTTTCACTGTCTGATTATGTGGAAGCTATTTTACAATTCTGTAAATTGTAGATAAATGATAGCAATGCAAATAAGTCTTGTCTATAGACATGTAAATTCTGTCCTTTCCAAGAGAGGCTCATATGACTCCTCTCTTCCCCTGTGGAAAAAACAGCTTTGCCTCCACCAGCACGTTCGTTCTAATATTCCTGATCGGAAATGCGCCGGTTCTTTTCAACTGGTTATAATATCTGCCTGGTTCCCTCATTGATTAAGAAATAAAAATTTTAACACAGATTTATTTTGATGTCCAACAGTCATGATTTCACCCTTTTTTGTGAAAATTATTGTTTCACACCAATTCAACCTTAGAAATAAATGCTCTGCCCGAAAGTTAGAAACACAGACAGGAACAGCAAGACATGTTAGAACTCAGAAGAAAACTGGTGGAGAAGCTAGAGGTTGAAAATTTCCCTCGTGGCTCATGGCAGAGCTATAAATCCCTGAATGCAAAGTAGGGGCATGTTTTCTTATGGGAACAAACCCATAAATTAGAAAATATCTGTAATTTTATCCTCTATCTTGTCACAACCTAAATTTGTTAACTCGAATATAAAACATGCTTACTAAGCCCCAGTTCTGACAAGCGCCAAAGACAGGGCAGCATGCCATCCAAAGAAGTGCCAGGAGCCCTGAAAAAACTTTGTGGGAGTCAAAAAAAAGGCAGCCTCCTCCTCTGGATGGACACGGCCCCATTCTGGGGCTCGTGTCTTGGGGAGCGGGATGCAGATTATACCTGAGTGGTTTCTTCTGCCTTCAGCTTAGCACCTTTGGGCAGTACTCAACCTACACAGCCACACATGGCGGGCCTGGATAAGCAACACTCACGGCCCAGGACCCAGAACCATAATGGGAATGTGCAGCTAGAGGGGAGCTGCTACTAAGCAGGGCAAAAGAGAACCTGAGAGGCCTGTGTCCAGGCTGACCTGATCTAGGACACTGGGATCCCACAGGATTGAAGGCAACCACTCACTCTCTAGCACCCTACCCCAACCACACAGGGTATCTAGTCAGTGCCCCGTGACTCAGCGCTTGTTCTCAAGGAGTCGAGAAGTGAGCAGCAGTAAAGTGAAACGAAGTACTGATACATGTTACAACATGGAGACACGTTGAAATTGGTATGCTAAGTGAAAGAAGCCAGACACAAAAGAGCACTTACCACATGATTCAACTTGTATTAAATGTTCAGAATAGGCAAGTGCAGACGGTGAAAGGAGTTTCCCCAAGACACCTGGATGTTAGTATACTGATGACAATAAAAGGACCAGGAGTACAGGGAAGGGAGGCCTCACCGTTATGCTTGTTTCTCCCTGCCCCTATCACTGGCTACTTCTGCCACTAAGTGTGAATATGCTCTTAGAAACTTTCATGTTCAGGCACGAGCACAGCCTTTCTTCCCAACTTTTTCCCACTTTCATTCGATCACTCAGCTCTTACGCCTGACCGCTTTATTCTTTTTCTGACGGGACAGCAGGAGAGCAAAGTCTGCGCGCTGCCCTGACACTGGCACCAGGCCGCCGCTCCTCCTCCGCAAGCGCGGCCACACTGGTCTTTCCTCTGCGACTCAGGTGTGCCTTCCTCCATCCTCCCACTTGGCTTTGGCAAATGCGATTGGCTCTGTTTGAAACATTCTCTCTGACTCCCCTTCCTCCAAACCTCTTGTATCAGATGACTCTGGTTCACTCTTCAGAGCTCAAGCCAAATGTTGCTCTAGAAAGTTTTCCTGATTTGTAACCCACTGGCTCTCATAGCGGCCCTTCTCGTCTGTCTGTGCTCCACATGGGGCAAATGCATCTGAATCCCATAAGTTAAACTCACATATGGTAAAACTTTGTTGACTAGATTATGCCCAAGTAATCAGAGAGGAACAGACTTCTTCTATGAAATAGTTTTCCATCCATTCTGCCCTTTCAGCTGGCAAGACTGTCTCCCTGCCTCCCAGCCTCCATCTGCCACCACCAGCTAGGGGGCCTGAAAGAAACACCAGTGGCCACAAGGTACATGCCCCTGGGGCCAAATACACTCCCACCTCTGGCAGGATGAGCTTCCCTACTTTTGGAGTCAGAGCAGGGAGGGACGAAGTTCCTTTAGGAAGCATGTTATAGTGGAAAACACACAGGCTTTGGAACCAAACAGATTTAGAATTAAATACCAGCCCTTTGCCTATTTGCTGGAGGTCTGGTTCCCTAATCTGTGACAATGGATGAATGAAAGGAGATAATGGTGTGCAGACTAGCACAATGGCTGTAACACATGAGTAGTCAGAAATCATCCACTTTTCATTCTTCCCCTGTAACTTCTTTCCTTACCAATAATTTTGATCAGACTTTATATTTCCTCTTCTTCCAATCTCAGGGCTATCTAGATAGAAGTTAAAACCACCTCCCTCTGGCTCAAGGAGGAGGATAAAAGAGATAGGGTTGCATTTCCAGGACAGCCAGTCCACTGCAGCCCGGTGGTCCTGCCGCCCGGGACAGACCTCCAGTGGCCTCACAGCTAGTCAGCATGGTGCTTACCAGGACAGTGACACGCAGATGCACAGACTGACAGCTCAACAGGGATGACCACTCTCCTTATCAGGGTCTTCATGAATTCCAGCAAATGCCAGGAATTCTCCCAGTCCTTCATATACTTGTCCCTTTGGGTCAAAATCAGAGGCTGAGTTGGTGAAAATTCAAGGAGGATGGCAGAGAGCCGGATCCATGGGCATGGAGGGGAGGTTGCAGAACATGAGGCTGGCACACATTTCTATCCACGTCGGTGTTCTACAGATACTTAACTCAGTGCTTCCTATGCTCTGTGCACACAGTCAGGTGCTGGGGATATAACTGGAGCAAATGAAACAGTGGCTGCTTTCAGGGCACTTAATTTATTGAGGGAGGCAGACATTCATCAAATAATTACCCACAGTGAACCAGTGAGCTCAAACTGAGATACAAGCATGAAACAAAGGAACACAACTCTGGGAGAGCTACTAACCAAGGAACAGGGGGAAGAGAAGTTTCCCCAGAAAGTAGCACTTGAGTTGACATTTACAGAAGCAGGCACTCTCTAGGTAAAAGATGTGTGATGCTGGGGAAGGGGGATGAGGAGAAGGGAAACTCTCCAAATGGAGGAGCAGCATGTGCAAAGTCCTGTGATGAGAAGGAGTATGAATCTGTTGAAAAATTGGGCAAAGTCAGCATAAGTGGAGCCCAAACACTGAGGAGGAGAGGGAAAAGCATGGCCTGGGAAGAAGAGGATGCTTCCTAATGGTTTGGGAGAGGTGACTAGGTTGCAGGGCACGATCACAAGAAGGGAGGTCACAGTAAGACCTTTTGCTGGAAATACAGCCCCCACAATAAGCAGCTAGAACTAAAAATACCTGGAACAAAATCCCCCAGCCTTCTTGGAGAGCAGAGTAAAATGCAATTGAACTGAGGTTGAGACTGTTCATTGCTCTCTATATTTTTTTATTTCTTAAAATGGTTGTGACACAGGCAGAGTAAAATGTTAGAATTAGAGCAGAACCAACTCTAACATGGCTCTGCCTTGTAATCTTTCACGGAAGAATCTATTAAACTGAAAACACTGAACTAAATGGCAGCATTATTTCTCTGTAAATGTATGTAATTGCCTTTTAAAGACTCTCAAATTAAGGATGTAACAGCTAATGATAAACATTCATTATTTCTCACAATATCAGAGGATGGGACCAGAATTAACAAACTGCCTTTTTGTGTTTTCTCATAAAATGGTTTTAAGTGGTCTTATTTATCATGAGTTCCTATAAGCATTAACAATTTGTAAAATGAGTTAATTATTTTCTTGGAGGTTTAATAACATCTACCAATTTAAGTAATATCCTGATGGTATTAAAATTTATCCAGAAAACTTAAGGAGTAAATGCTTTCAGCTCAGCCAGACATCGTATATATTTATAGACAGCATATATTCTTCTACAATGGTCACACTGAATATGTAAAACTACTGCTGGTGGACTCTAAATCACGTCTAGTTGCAAAGGATCCTTCCTTTAAAGTTTAACAAAACCTTCATATCAATGTATACCTACTGGCGTATAGACACACCAAGCATTCCAAATCCAAAGGCATTGGTCATCCAGACTTTGAGAGTAAAAATAACGAAATCTAATTGTTAATAACCAAAGTAGAGATTTCAAGAACATCCATGGGTCTTTGAACATCCACTGGCATAAAACAAGAAACGGACAGTAACACAGACGTGAAAATGAAGATGTCACATGGGGATTACACATGGGTCTCAACCATCTAAATTTAGGTTTGTGTTTTCTCTCTCTCTCTCTCTCAATGGGTTTTTCATTTTGCTCGCTACAAATTAAATTTGCCAACAGGTAGTAAACTGGAATGACTAGAGTTTTCTCTTCTCCTTCCCTGGTCATTTGCCTGGGGGTGTTATGAGGTGAAAAATGGGATGCAGCAGAAGAGTGAAGGGCAGGCTTCGGGGTGAAATTGCCTGTGTTCAAATGCTGGTTCTGCCCCTAACCAGTCACGTGTCCTTGTAAACGGCACTCACCACCTCCGAGCCCCAGCTTCCACATCTTTAAAACAAAGAGACTGTAATAACACAGAGCCCCCAGACAACGTCTCGCAGAGTTGTTTGGATGATTACGTGAAATGTATGAAAGGTCCCTGCGTAGCCTCTGTGAAGGTTAGCCACCCCCATTCCTCTGCTGGAAATGACGGCGGTGCTTACGAGGAGAGGCAGCCCATTCCCACCACCTCCCTCACAAACAGAGCGCTCACTGTCCCCCACGCCAGGGTCTCCTAACCTCGGTCACTCACATCCTTTCCTGACAGACGGCATGTTACAACTGGGTTCCACCCGCACAATTAATTCTGAAGAAGGTTTTTCTTTAAACTGCATCCTTCTAAATTTAATTCTTAAATTGAGCTTTATGTGACTACCAGAAATGGAAAGCTCATCTCACTTGCCGTAACTAAAAAGGAGTCTTTAATATGCAGCAAAAAAGAGACCACGGATAATTTAGATTCTACCATGATACTATTACCCCAATGAAGACTCAGAGCCTGAGGCCTGAGGTGGATTACCAAAGTGTATAGAGGCCTGAAAGACACAATAGGGCCAAGTGGAGGCCTTCTCTCTGCAGTCAACAGATGCAAAAACCCTCTCCCTATGGTAAATGGAACACAAGAGTCTGTATCATCTGATTCTGGGTGAGCACATCATCTAAAATCCTGGTAACGTCCACCTCTCACAACATCATCTAGCGTGACTTCCATTGCAGTGTGCAGGGGTTTGTGGATAAACAAACAGTGCTCCATGGCAGCAAGGAATACTTCCAATACCCCTTGGAAGGAAGGTTCTCAATTAATTCTAGCCCATTCATTTCTAAAATTGCAGAGTGACACATTAGAATTCATAAAATGTACAGCTGTACATTCCCCTGGAGAGCAGTGATGTTACTGGCTTATCAGTAAATTTTTGCAAACTGGACTGGGGGTGCTGTGTGTGTCTATGTATGAGGGGGGCTACTTAAACTTTATGCATCCTCAGGCAGACCCTCATCTCTCCTGAGGTTAGTTTTCTAAGCTGATGGTTCATACCTGTCATCTCTGTCTATAAACGCCTTTGACCCAAATATCATGTGAGTCTACCGTACACGTGTCCTTTAAAAGGCCCTAAGTGGAAAGCATTGCCTGTTGAGGATTAGAGTCGACATGTAATCACGTTTCATACTGAGCTACGGCCTTCATCCAATACAAATGCCACGTTCACTTAGGAAGGGTGTCTGCACAGCGTAAACAGCAGGGGAATCAAGGATGGTGTCCTGAACCAGCCTGCTCAGCAAATCTGAACTCATTTAGCTACGGATCCAGTTAATTCACACTTCAGGGTTTGCACCACTCTAAAAAGATGTATGGAAAGGCAAAGACATGCACGTGGAGGGAGGCCCTTCTTTGTATGTACAATCAACTTCTGCTTCTTCATACTCAAAGGGGCAAACATATTACACAGATCATCCAGAGGCACCCCCCAAACAGTCCTCACATTCAGGGAGCCTGAGTGCTTTCCTCCCACTCAGGAAAGCAGAGACTACACACCTGCACAGAGAGGCTCTGAATGGATGTTAGCTCCTCCTCTCCGGCCTGTCACATTCGCTTTAGCAATGTTAGATGATGTGTCTGCTCCAGAAACTTGATCAGTGACAGGAAATCCCAATCTGGAGTCCTAAATTTCAATACAGATCATTCATGTGGACAGGGAAGTTATCCAATTTGTGGACTGAGCAAAAGCCAAAACTCTGAACACCTGTGTGTCTAAGAAAATGTATTTCTAAGTCAAAGGCATTTATTTTTTAGATGGGAGTTGGCATGAGTATGGTCTGCAAGGGAAGACTGAGGTTTGCTGGAAGGGGGTGGAGTGCTGGCAGGCTGGGAGCTGAGCCTGAGACCGCGCAAGCTGAAAGCACACCCAGTGCGCTTCCTCACTCCCAGCACCTCCCGCAGCAACTCAAAGAGCTGACAAGTCCCTGGATCACTCAACAGGCAGGCAGCACACTCTCAGGGCAAAGAGAGTTAATACTGCCTTATCTTGAGCTCTACTATTAACAAACTTGTCATCACTAAACCTGGTTGTTAGTCACTGGAACAATTTGATGGAAAGAGAGAACACCAGAGACAAACAAGCTGACCCAGATGGGCTGGCTGAGGGGATCAAGTGGCAATAAACTCTGTTATCTGTGCTACTCAGCAAATGAAAAGCTCTTGCTAAGCAAACATTCCAGTTCACTATGAACTACTCCATGTACCATATATAGTGATCATTATGCAGATAAATAATCACCACAAAAATATGCTTAACGCTAAACCTCTGCAGAAGTTAGTAACATCTTTCTCCAGTAACTTGGGCTTGTTGATCTAACAGTTACTCACTACTGTCTTGACAAGGTATAAGAGTCCAAGTTATTAGAGATTTCCAGTTAATAACATGGCCATTAGCAAAAGTATATTCATAGCATCAGGTTTCTGCTTTGTAGTGCAACAAAAATTATTAAGAGCCAGGGAACATGTCCAATCCTGCTTCCGCCACTGGACACACCACCAAGCCTTCATAAACCTCAGCTTTCTTCTTTGTGAAGTGAGACTATTAGACTGACCAGCAGTTCTCAACTTGAACATGGAAACGCACTAGTGGAGGAGTCCAGATAAGGAGTCCTCAAAATTAACTTACAATGAAAAGCTGTTATTTGGTAGTTGCTTTATACGAGGATGTATTGATTAATGCAATCTTCATATCAATCCTATGTGAATCTTCTTAGCCCCATTTCACAGATGAGGAAATTGAGGTTCACAAAGGTTGACAACTTGCCCAAGGGTCTCCCAGCCAGCAAGGCCTAGATGGGACTTGGAAACCCATGTGCTGTGGCTCCAGAGCCCTGCTCTTAATTACTACATCATTATGTCTCTCAATAAAGGTTAAGAGCAACCATCAATTATAGCCAGTTGATTGACAAACTGTCAATTACAAGAGACCTGAGGCTTAAAATAAAAGGCTATTCTGACCCCCATTTCAACAAGATTTTTTTTTCTTTTTGAAAAAGACAGAAAGATGGAATTACATAGCGCGACCTGAGGCTTGTCTCTCAAAAGTGAACCCATTGTCTAGACCAGAAGAAAGGTGATAGGTATCTATCTGCTGACCAGATGACATGGTGAGCTCCCTCCAGCTTAGCCATGGGGGTCTGTGACGCCTTGGGGCTTTGAGCTGCAACTTGCTCACTCCCTTTTTGGGAAGCCCAAAGTCCTGCCTTTCAGCTGTGACAACCCTGAGCCTAAACCAGCAGGGAGGATCCTGACAGGCTTATCTCCTCCAGCTCCTGGGGAAGCCTCTTACTGGCTGTCAGACCAAAATCACCAAACTAATTCTCCCAATTACCTCCTTGGCAGGCAACCACACTACAGCAGCTCCTTTTCCACCTCCAACCCAGCATCCTCCTGCCCCCATGCAGACACCCCCATTTTCCTGGCAGAGCCCACCCCCAGAGGCACGGGGCTCCCTAGGGCATTAATGGAATGCCTGCCACCACCGCAACCGTGTGTAGTCCGAGTTTGAGCGGGCCTCATGGCGCCAACACATTTGGCTAAATGGATAATACACTAATCACCAGCAGGCATCTGGAATTCTAGCCGGCTCCCTCCAGACACACAACCTACACCTGTACTTACATAAGAGAAACGCACAGCAGCCGGAAGTTCCCGAGCCTCCACTAGGTGTCAGTGTCTGGGACGGAAATAAAGGTCTCAAAGCAGCCCTTCCGTCCCTGTCACCAATTCCCCCATTAAGTTCTCTTTTAAGCAACCATTCAAACTCTTTCAAGCTTGCACAAAAGGAGTAAATAATGAAATGATACAAATGACCCAAATGGTATCTGTTTCAATCAAAAGAGGCCCTGAAGAGAAGGTAGTCTCAAAGGTCACCTGCTGTGGATTCTCCTGATCTGACGTTCTCAGAAGGACAAAATGACAGCAATGGGAAGCAGACCAGAGGTTGCCAAGGGTTACTTACGGGTGGCGGACAGGAGCTTTGTGGAGTAAAGGGACGGTCTGTATCCTGGTTATGATGGCGGCTGATGTATCTGCTAAACATTACAGAACTGGACACAATTTAAAAAATCCATTTTGTTGTATGATAATTAATGAAATAAAAATGTTTCAAAGGTCCATGAATAGGTTTTTCTCCAGAAGCTAAGTTTTCTTCCTATTTTAAAAAATTGCATATTTAAAATACTATTGATTATCTAATAAGAACTTTTAAAGGATATAGTTGTCAGTGGAGATTAAGTGAAATAACATACTAAAGTGCTTTTAAAATTAAAAGGACATGGAAGAAGTCATAGAGTGGTAGTGCTTAAAGAAAGAAGTCAGATTAGGCCTTACAACGTCCCACTAGCTGAGGGTCTGAGGGCCTGGGTCCCTCTACCCCTCCTGCCCACGGCCACTGCCCCTTAGAACTTCACTTTCCTTGTGTGGGAAAAGGGGGCACCTGAGGGGGACTGTTCCTTCATGCACTTAAATTCTATCACACAATTACTTAAGTGCACATACCCATCACTGGGAGTTAGATGTTTTCCTTCAACACTCAAAAATAGGGCAAGTTTGTCCTTCAAAACGGAGAGTACTAAGGTCATGAATGAAGGCTGATGAAATTCTGGTCTTGTGGGAAATTCCACTTTCTGACAGCCCTGATGATGCCTCTGAAAAGGAAAAACTCAATGCCTGCTTTTGCAGAGCAGGGGACAAAAAGACTTAACCAGTACTTTTCAAAGCAAGTAAAATTCTGTGTCATCATAAGCTTGTCTAAACCCAGTTCTGTGGACGGACCGGGGAGAGGTTAACTGTTTGGAAAGCAGCCGCCTACTTTTCATCAGGGTCCTGGGAGGCTGACTATGAGTGGCAGTGGAGAGGAGACCGGGAGGTTCAGTGTACAGGATATTCACCAGAGCACAGTGCTCTTTAAAGGGGGCCCTTCACCTACTGTCACAATAACCATGCAGACAGAAAACCAGGCAAGTCGCAGGCACAAACATGCCACGCCACACCCCTCCTGCACCACAGCCCCCTATGCCTTTCTTTCCCATGAATTCAGCACCAGCCCTCATGGGCTGTTACCATCCCTGCTGCAACTCAATTAAAGTAACTTGCAGAAATGCCTTAATCACAGGTCAGTGTCCTTGTTACATTAGAGGTTTAAATAAAAGCCCCTGAATTCAAACCTGCTGAGACTTCCATACTAAAAAGTACTTACAGAGCTTTGATAAAGCACCAGTCAACCTTCACGTTTGAACGGGAAAAACTGTTGCAGCTCAAAATTCAACCCTCGTGCAAAACTCCAGGGATCAGGCAGCAAAAGCACCATCAGCACAAAGAAAGAGGAAAGGAGGAAAAAGAGCATGCACTCTATAAATTACCCACATAAATCAATTTAGGCAGACTACAGGTTTCCTTTATAATGCAGAAAACTCTTAAACAAAAATTCATGGGAAACCTACAATTACTCTTTTAGCAGGGCTAAAATGTCACAACAAGGAGGTACAGTATATTAATCAGTGGCCACCACCCTTGCTCCAACCAAATTCTTCCATGAGGATATCAGCAGGAGGAAACCTGAAACGCAGAGGCTGGGATGAGCCATGGGTGGGACCTGGAATAGGACATACACCTAAGTCACGTCCCAATGTTTGGGGAAAGGAACAGGGAGGGCATCAGGGTATCCGGTGTTTCCTATTTGCCAGTATTGTACTTACGTTGTTTACTTCACTAGTTCACATTCCCTCCACGTGTTCTTAATTCCACCTCATGGGCAAATAGAGGCTCCAATGTGGACAAATAGAGGTTCCAATGCAAGAATCAATTCCCCACAGTCACCAGATAGAGGTGGAATTCAACCACAGTCCCTTAACACCCTGAGGTCATGAACAAACCCAGGACTCTGGAAGGGTCCCAAATGTTACAAATTTTAAAATTGAACAAAAGAATGAACATTTAAAATGGTCTTCCAGGGAATTCCTCAAGTAAGATAACACTGCACGTACAAAAGCATTGGCAGGCTCAGACTGAAGGGCTTGTGAAAGAGTCTTATTTCTGGAAATAATCCCTCTCCCTTCCCCAGGCTAGAGCAGCCGAGAGAAGACACACCAGGCTCAGGATATGTCAGGGCCACAGGGAGTGACTGTCATGGCCAAGCCTCAGAGCTCCTCCTTCTTAGGCTCTGGCATTTTAGCAGGGAATCTGCCCCATTAGAACTGATTTGTGTGGAATGGTGAATTCCATTTATTCATGGGCTCAACAATGACTTACTGAGGCCCTTAGTGCGCCAAGGACTGCCAGGATGCTGGGCACAGAGCAAGGCACCAGTCATTTGCTATTCTCAAACCAACCGCCCGACTTTCTCTGCTCTGTTCTGGGTTGTAGAGGCTAAACCCTACCCACAAAGACCATTGACCCGACAGGGTCAATGCTGGCTTCAGCCAGTGGAGCACTGGGGAGCCTGGAGGACGGAAGGGAGAGGCTGGGGTGGACCTACTCCTTTGTCTCCTTCTTCCTCTCCGTCTCCCTCAGGAGGTGCCTCCAGCAATGCTGGGTCCTCCTGCATATCACCATCCCCTCTCATTGTCCTCCAGGCCCAAGGTCTCCTCTCCTCCTAAACTTGCTTGGCCCCAGTTCCCCACACTATATTCCTTCTCTTGAACCACCCTGTTTTCCTGAGTGGACTCTTACTCCTACAGGACTTAAAGATGACCAATCAGATCCCTGCCCTCTTAGAATTTACATTCTAGTGGGGAGAAATCAAAAGAGCAAGAAAACCATCAAACAAACCAAAAACTGATAGTTCTTGGTTGCATTAAGGATTATGAAAGAAATCAGGAGCAGGGTAGCAGGAGCCAGGGACACAGGCTGAATCAGGTGGCAAGGGGACAGTTCCCCCACCTAAGAAGGGCCGAAAAGAAGGCAGACAGAGAAAACAGCAGGAGAATGGTCATGGTGCAGAAACTAGCTTGGTGTGCTGAAAGCGCCAGAGTCGCTTTGGCCAAGGTACAGGGGACTTTCCTTATTGTGCATAGAGAGAGAAAGGTTCTTTTTTAATCCTCACCCAAGGATACATTTACTGATCTGAGGGGGCTGGGAGATGGGGGGTGTGAAGAGAGAGAGAGCGAGAGCGAGAGCGAGAGCGAGAGCAAGAGAGAGAGAGAAATTGATTCTTAAACCCCTTCCCCCAAACTGCTTGCCTATCCAGGTATATTACTCCATCTAAGAGAAATCTAACCATCCCCCTAATCAACTTGCACAAAGAGGGACAAAAGGGACAACCACAGCTCTTGAAGCATGGTTTGAGGGGCTCCACCATACTCTGAGGCCAAAGGAGAAGAGAGGTAACTCCTTATGCGCATGACAGACTCAAAGGCACTAGTGGTCCCCTCCTCCACCGTTCTGGAAGGTTCCTGGTGCACACCAGCATGGCTTTGCATTGCGAGGTGGTCCAGTGGGCTGTCCAGACTTCAGGACTCCTGAGCTCAGAATCTCCCACCTGCCTCCATGGGCTACCACACAGCTCCAAGTTTCCATGCTTTGCTTCACTTCCCGTCTTTCTCTGTTACATCAGTCAGATTCTTTCTCATTTTCTCAAACTGACAAATGTTGGCTGCCAAGCAAGGCTGGGCAAAAGGGGAAAACCGAACTACAGTCCCCGCTGTCCATTTTTTTCCCCTGAAATGCTACTAATCTGGCATTTAGGTTGTTTGCTCCTTTCATCAGAATGCCATTAAGAAATCTCTGCTGGGTTTCTGTACACAGTTTTTCTCTAATGAAGCATCAAATCTCTTTAACAAACAATAGCTGTGTCACAACCAAGCACTCTGGCTCCAGCCAGCACGGCTGCAATCTCGGGCAAATGCAGTGCGCTTCCAGGTCTGTTCCTCCTAAAGCAGTCTGCTCAAGTCAGAGTCTCGACACTGTTTGGCTCCAACAATTGGAGAGGCAAAAGGAATTGGTTTTCAAGGAGACACAGGGTTGTGCACCCAGCATTTGACATCATATCATGGAATTCGATGCTTCCCGAATATCCTTTTAAATGCACATGTCCGTCCATCCTGGTTGCAACTCTAGGTCTGGGTCAGCAGTGGTTCACCAGCGTAGGGCCTTGTAAATCCTGGACTTATCCCCCATGTAGTGAAGGCGGATGTGGTCAGAGAAGAGCTATGATGAGGTGCCCCAGGGTGATCAGCGAGTGACATGGCAGGGCCCCGCTGAGCATGGTATTTGTCCACACCAGGCACCAGGTTCTCTTGGGAGGCAATGAGGCAATAACTATCAAAGTTGAAGATGCGTGTAACCTGGCACCCAACAATGCCACTCATAGGAGTTTAGCCCACAGGTATACTGGCACACATGTGCAAAGACAAATAAAAGAAGGCATTTGCTATTATACTGTTTTTTATAACAAAAATTAGAAACAACTATGAGGTCTCTGAACAAAGGGCTGGTTACATATATTCTGATACACAGATGTAATGGAAAACTATGTAGCTATTAAAAAGGGCAGGTATATAAATCCTCATCTCTAAGAAATATAGTAGTGTGAAAATTAGCTATCAATGTTTTTAAAACATGGGACAGTTACACATACACACACATGGATGTAAGTATAAATGCTCGTATATGCACACACTCTTACTGGAAAGATACACCAGAAATTGTTAATGAACCCAGCTCTCATCTCTGAGAAGCAGAAATGGAGCAGCAGAAACCAGGGATGAAGATATTTTTAAGTATATCTGTTTTTGTATGGTTTCTTTTCCTTCCTTCCTTCCTTCCTTTTTTCTTTTGCAAGTACATATTTCATCTTTTAAAAGAGCAAATATAGTGTTCCCTAAGGCTCTGGTGGATAAAACAGAAATCACAGACTGAAGGTTGTGGTAGACAGAATAATGGACCCCTAAAGATGTCCACATCTTAATCCCCAGAACCTGTGAGTGTTACCTTACCTGGCAAAAGGAACTTTGCTGGTGTGATTAGGTTGAGGATCTCCTGATGGGGAGATTATCTTGGATTATCCAGGTGGATGATAAATGTAATCCCATGGTCCTTATAAGAGGCAGGCAGGAGGGACAGAGTCAGAGAGGATGTGGCAATGGAAGCAGAGGTTGGAGTGATGTGAGGCAGGGGCCTGAGTCCGGAAATGCAGGCAGCCTCTAGAGGCTGGAAAAGTCCAGGAAACAGATCCTCCCCTAGAGCTCCTAGTCCTGCCAATACCTTGACTTTAACCCGGTGAGACTTCCAGAACACTAAGATAATATATTTGTATTGATTTAAGAAACTAAATGTGTGGTAATTTGTTATAGCATCAATTGGAAACTAGTATAGGAATACCTTTACACAGTCTAATTCATGCATCAGAAGCGGGGCAAACAGACAGGCTTGCCCCAAACCGCTGGTTCATTAGCACTGACAGATCCTTTTGCTGGAGACACAACAGGTTATCCACAAAGCTATCAGCTACAATAAAGTCTGGTGAATGACAAACCTCTCCCTTAGTCAGCATGATGCAGCTGCCATCCCCAAACCCACACTGGGGGAACTCAACATACATCTGCATAGGGGACTGTTCCGCGTGGCGTGGGAAATGTAGCCCAGCCCCCACTCAAAAGGCTAGTGGGGAGCGAGGTCCGGCACACAGGACACATGCCCATGGATAGGTTTTCCCGTGGGGAGTCAGGCCTGCACTGTACCTAGGCTGTTATAAGACTTGCTTTTGCTAAAACTCCCTCACCCTGAATAGAGGCAGCAAATGTTTACTGCATATCTTTAAAATAACTTCCTAAAATCTGTGCTAAACCTCCCAAGTATGGAGTGTAACCAGTTCAACCACATTTCCTCTTGATCTGTAACATCCTTCTCTTTGAAGTAATTAGCACCATTCTTTCCTTTATTATCTGTAAAAGGTAATCACCTAAATCGAACCTGTGCATAGTAAATAAGGACCATCCTCAATGCAATGTACCCAGTAAAGCAATAAAAACCTGTCCAGGGAGGGGTTGGGGCCTTCTCTCTCACTTTGAGAGCAGCCATGACATCACTTTTTCTCCACAGGACTCCTGTAGTCCATGTGAACTTGTCTCTCCCAGCCACAACACACAGGCTTCGAGGGTGGGAGTCTGTATCACATCTGGCCTAATTGCTAATCTATCTACAGAATGGCGTCTCTATCCTTGCAAGTGTTGGTCCCACTTGTCAGGCAGGTGACATTGGCAATAAGTAACAGATAAGAGGTTCTACCTGCCAACATGCTTAATGGGGGTTATGAAATGTAAGAGGAATGTCTAGGGGGCTAATGTGCAGAGAAATAAAGCTCTTTCTGGTGATTTAGAAAAGCCCATCATGACCCTGAACGCCACTGTCTTTGAGTCATGCACCTAATTAAACACAAGACATCTAACGAGGACGCAGACAAGGCTCATTGCTCCAGCAGTTAAGACCACCCCCCACTATGAAGACTGAGGGCTTGATTTCTGTGAAGAGGACTTTGCTGAGATACTGAGGAAACTGTGAGAGGCAAGGTTGGTCATCATAGCCTTTCTCTGGCTTCCAGAGGACTACATAACCAAGACAGAGTCCCATTGTCTCTTGTCCCAAGAACAGAGCCAAACCAGGTGGCCCTATCCCACCCAACGTCATACAAGGTGAAGCCCAATCAATTGTCAGAACCCACATTTCACCTACAGTATGCTGTTGCCAAAAATCTTAGGTTTCTTAAACATGAGATTATTAAAGAGTTAAAAATATAATAGCAAGAACCTCAGTGGAAACTTTACAGCTATACTCTTTTTCAGCTTGGGAACACAGCCTTTATCATTTTCTTTCATTCAAGTGACAGCTTCACCCAAGCTCCCTGGTTGTCATGCATGGTGCATGGTGCTGCTTTGATGATTTATAACCCATTGAATCATCATCTCATTAAGTCATAGGAGATTAGTATGTGTACCCACTTTGTAAACTGTAAGACACGTGTCTGGTGGCAAGGCTAGTGAAGCTCTAAATACACACATAATTAATTTGGCTGTGCTCTAAGACAGATGGTACATAATAGACAGTCTTTACCTATGAGAGGAAGTGGGAGGAAATAAAACACACTTCCTTCTTCAGCCAGGTTTATCTGCTCTCCCAAACCTCAGCCTCTTTATCCCCAAGATCTGAACATCACAGGTGGGAAGAAAGGAAGATGCTCTTCCTCTGCTGGTCAATTTCACCTGCCTGGATTCCAAGAGGGAAATTCACATGAAGAGATCTGTGCATTAATTGGCCCCCAAATGGGTACCCAAAGGAGTAGCAGTAGTGACAACAAACAGTGCTGACTAACACTCAAGGAAGCAAATGGTATTCATCCCAAAGGCCTTCAGCTCACCATTTGCTCTGGAGGCAGACCCTTGAACTTGTCAAGAAAAAAGCAACTTCTATGTGTATATCCAAACAAGCTTCATGAATTGTTATCAAAAATTCAACAATAATTATAACCTAGTATGCCTTGCTAAACCATAGAAAGTTTGCTAAAGACAACTGAGTGGCCACAAATGTCCCTCTAAGGCAGGGGTGTCAAACTCATTTTCACTGGGGGCCACATCAGCCTCACAGTTGCCTTCAAAGGGCTGAATGTAATTTCAACTCCTTAACAGTTAAGGAGTAGTTACATTTATACAGCCCTAAAATTATTTCGGCCCTTTGAAGGCAATCACGAGACTGATGCAGCCCCCAGTGAAAATGAGTTTGACACTTCTGCTCTAAGGGACAGAGGAAAGAAGTATTAGTTTACCGAACAAAAAAATCCCCAGGTGATTCTAATACACAGATGAGTTTGGGCCCTACCATGTCAGGTGACCTCCCAAAGGTCTCCTCATTTAAGGCTCCCTGCCATTCCTGCCTGAGAGCCAGCAAGGTTGGAGAAGAATGGCCCTCAGTATGCAGTGGTCCTCACAGTGCCCAATAGAGTGATGGCCACCAAACACACCGCCCAACTGGGCTCCCACAGCAACAGAGTGGAAAAAGAGTCTGCAGGAGGTCTTCACAGTGGACAGTTGGGGCAGGGATGGCCCAGGCAGAGCTGATTCTGGATACCCCCACTGTAGGCACCCAAGGAATCTGCATCCAGACTGTCAGAAGGGCCTCCCCATTTAAGGAATTGTCAAACTCTGGTACAACTCACTTTGTTGGTGGTGTTTCTGTATGCATTAATGTTCTCCAGCTCTGTCTCCATAGTCATGAAGTCTTACTGCACAAGGGACTGCGGGGACTTTAACATGCATTTGCAGAGCCAGCAGACTATTTCAATTGAGAATGCTGAAATGGAGCCACCCCACCCCACCCCTGACTTACTGCTTCCACCCCATGTCCCTCTTTTAAACAACCATCAGTCTAATGCCAGCTAAACACTGCATATATTGATTAAACATTCCCTCCAACCTAAAAATTTACCCATGAAGCATCTTAAGCACATGGTAAGGGTCCTACAGAGGCTGTTGCTTTGACAGTCCAAAAGAGCAGCAAAAAGGACCTCACCAACCAAGCCAGCAGTCTGGATTTCTCATCTGGCCCATGCCTGGAGCTCTAATGACCTGTGAAATGTTATTTCAAAATCTGGGTCCAAATAGCCTCTTTCTGAGAAGTCAGTGTAAGCCATCAAGCTTTGGAAACAAAGTTAAGTTGTTTTTGTACTTTCCATTATCCAGGTTGCTCTGGAATGCAGCTCCTAAGAGGTGCAGCTTGCCTTCCACTTCCCATCAAGGAGCTTGAGAAAAGGGGAAACAAAGGAAGTGAAACCTGCACAAGAAGGGCAGGGGGCAGGAACTCTGCGCTGTGGGTTCCTGCAGTTCCTGGTCAGCCTGTCTGTCAGCCCCTCTTCCGCTCCTGCCAGGCTGTTGGAGCAATGTGCTGTGGAAAGCAGAGACTTTTGAAAGCACAGCAACAAAGGCTCCAGAGCTAGAAGGACCTCAGATTTCATCTCCCCGGTTCTCTGCCATCAAACAAGTCTGTGACGATGATTCTTCATGACCCTGTGTACAACACGTGAAAGAAGCACCAGAAGGTGGTGGGAAGGCCCGCCCACTGCTCAGCGCATGCATGCTCTCTGGCCCAGTCATGTTGACTCCTCTCACTTGAGTGCAGGACCTGGTGAGGGACCTCGAGTAGGATTCCAACCCCACTCATTTCCTCGGCCAGGCACCCTCGTACAGGGCACAAGAGGAGCAATTGTATGGGATGTCCTGGCTTAGCGGGGAGACTCAGGGCCCGGGTTAGGGGAAAGCCATCTCCATGGGCTCTGGGAGAGCGAAGAAGCTGAGGAAGTGAAGCCTTAGCTCTCATTACATTTTCCGGGCTACCTCTGAAAACCAAACTTTTTATACCAAATACCATTTCCATCACTGACCAGCTCTGTGACTTTGGGCAAATTATTTAACCTCTCCGTGTCTTAATTCCCTACCCCATAAAACAGGGATGATAATAGCACTTGTTTGGTAACGTTGTTATAAGGATTAAATGAGCACATTTTTGCAAAGCACTATGTCATAATGTTATTAAATCTATTCCAAGAGTCACATTCTCTACCATATAATGATTGTGGGACCAAGATATAGCTTATAATATCAATGCACATTTTAATACATACAATACAGAGTTTTCTCCTATCCCTACCTTCCAAAAAGGCAGTTATTAAATTCAATGGTGCATCTTACTAACTGATGGATTTTAGAATCAAGGAGATATAATCTTTTAATTACTATTTCATGCATACCAACAGATGCAGTGCTAGAGACTTTCTTCTTCTTGGGTATTCTGCAGTGTGATTTCTACTCACGCCCCTGGGGGCAAGGGTGTGTAGGTGCCATCCAAGCCAGCATCTCTTCTCCCCAGCACCTTTAGACCCCTCCTGGTACTCTCAAACCCAGGCTCTGAGGATCCTTGCTGGAATCCTGAGGGAGCATGCAGTCCAGTGGTTTCCAGCCGTGACTACTCCCTGCGATCCTAGGCAGCTGGGCCGTCCCAGGTTCTGATTTAATTAGTAGGAGCAGTGCCTGGGTGGGATTTTTAAAAGCTCTCCAGAGGACTGTAGCATGCCCCCAGGATTGAGAACTATGGCTCCAGTCAGTCTCATCTCCTCCTCATGTCTGAATTCCCCCCAAGACCCGCAGCTAACAAGTGGCTGGCAGCCTCCTCTTGAATTCCAGGAAAATTGCAGCCTTCAGTAACTTAGGTCACGAACATCATAAAAAAGAAAGGTTCTTCCTCAGGCAGGGCCTTTGCTGGTTTGAGATGGGGATAAGACCTCGAAGGCAATTTTAAGCTGGAAAATGAAGAAACCTACCTTAAAAATGATCCCTTCTTCCTAGCCAGCTAAGCTCAGACAACTGGATAGTAACCTGTTTTGAATTTTGCAGAAATTTTTTGACTTACAAATGATCTAATTCTCTGAACCAACCATGCTGAGAATGCGAGATAACTTTTATGCTGGCTTGATACCATAAGACATGGTGAATGGTAAAGGGCATCATCAGAAGCAAATTTCTTCTACCACAGTAGATAAATCTGCTTATAGGTAAAATAGATTCACTTTTGAGGAATTTCTTCCCCTTTCTTTTCCCTCCTGCATCCATGCCAAGCTTTTCTCTTTTATTGCAGACCTTGTTTCCCCTCCATCTTCTCCTTTCAGAGCTACACTCTGGCAAATTATAAACATTACTCATTTCACCAACCACACTGACACTACCCCCGCATTGGAGAATTAGTGAGTTGGCTTCAACTGCACTTTAATTGACCCCCTAGAGGGGATGCACATACATTTCCACATGTATTTAGCAATGGAAACCATCTGATTGGGCACTAAATGTTTAATTCTCTGAGAAGTTGGCAAAAGCTACACTAGGCATCCAAGATGCTATTAAATCATAGTAAGGGGAACATCTTTTAAGGGGTTAGTGTGTTTAAGCCATCTGACCACAGAGTCCCTGTGAGCCTAGGGAGCATGGTGGCAAATCCAAGCCAATTAAAGCCCCCCTACCCATGACCTCTGGTTCCAGACTCCAGGGTGGGAGCATTGCAGCAATGAGCCAAGTAGAGAGGGGCTACCAAGTACTGAGGGCACCCTGTGTGCCAGGAGTTGGGCCAGGCCCTCTACATTTGGCCTCTGATTCCTTCTCACAGTCACCAGGAGGCAAGATTGTACTCAGGCTTTCACAAGGTCACAGAGAAAGTAAACAGCTGACCTGGGTCCCCCTGACTTCCTAGCCTATTCACACCAAAAGGCAGACCAACTTGCTCCCAACCTACAGATTCAGACCTGGGGAATGAGGTGCTTCTCTGAATTCCACATGCTCTTAGTCAAGAATTCTCACTTTTGGCATCTTTGTGTTGCTCCCCCTCTCCACTGCTCCTTAAGCACTTCGTTAATGCTGTCCTGCAACCAATCCTGGGTTCAAATCCCCATTCCACCACCTGTGAGCTATGTAACCTTGGGCAGGTTGCCTACCCTATCTGGCCTCAGTTTTTTTCACATTTGAGATGGAATAATACCCACTATGCCACAAACATTAGATGAGTTCATTTATGATGGCATACAGAAGAGTGAACAAGAGTTGACTTTCCATTCTCACCATTACTATTATTCTCTCCACCCTCACAGTTTCAAGGGTGTGTGGGAAGCCCTTCAGGGAAAATCTTGTCCTTCTTCTATCTGCTCAGGACCTAGCCCACTGCAGGTGCTTAATGATAACAGTATCATAATGGATTCTGAAGACTACTGAGGGCATTTTCCTAAACTGAAGGGACTTCTGACAAACTTCCAACACTTAACCCTGACATCTACTTCCGCATTTGTAACCTCCATTCTAGAAAAATCCCTAAGTGAGGTAAGGCTAAATCCCATGTTGCCCCTGGGCCTCCCACCCTTGTAGTGTGGCCCAAAGGCAGCGTACTGCCTCCATGCCATGCTCTAACCCTGCCCCTCAGCGTGGCCTGCAGACCAGCGGCATCAGCACCCCATGGGAGCTGGCTAGAACCTAGGGCATCACAACAGCTGGGGCTGAGGTGCAGAAGCCACTTTAACAAGATTACAAGGTAAGACCTGCAAGGCTGTAGATTACTAGTTCAATGCCCTAACTGCACATTAGAATCATCTCAGGGAGATTTAAAAAATGCTAAGAAACAGACCCCATTCCCATAGATTCTGATTTAATGGATATGGCAGGGAAGGTAACCCTCATATAGGAATTTTTAAAAGTCCCAAGTGTTCTAATATGCACTGATAAAGACCTCTCTCACCAACTCTCGTTGGTCCTTAGCACCCGGTCAAAAAGTCTCGGTCACATTCTCCTACATCTAAGTGACTGGTTTCTCAAAACCCATATGGTCCGGGGAAAAGCACAGTTCCAGTTTTAGGTCTACAGAGACAAGCAATGTAACATCAGGTGGTAAGAATTTTAGCAAACACTTATGTAGTACCTACCATATCCTAGGAAGTGCTCTAAGTACATGTTAACCTACAAGTTTTACCTATTAACAACCCTAAGATATAAGTACTATTATTGGTCACATTTTATATCTAAAAACATTAAAGAAAAAGAGGCTAAGCAACTTGCCCAATCTAGTAAATTCTACATGCTGAACCCATAATATCTCGTGCGAGGGTCTGTGCTTCCAACCATTACTATACTGTTTCTCTTTATCAGCAATAAAATTCAGGGTTACATTCATTGCAGTCTACCCATCTATTGGCTTTAAAACATTGTCAGCTTTTCATATTAAATTAGTTTATCATCCTGATACCAGAAAAGACTGGCAGTGGGACAGACGTCTTCATGCCTTGACCCAAAGGAGTAACAAACATGGACATTGCAGACCAATGCTAAGGAATCAATGGGACATGCTGATGGGCCATGGGACCATACAAGTCCCTAAAATCACACCTCTGCTGCCCAATTTTCCTGCTCATGGAGGTGGACTACCCCACCCTCCAGAAAGATGCAAAGAAAAAGGGGAGAGGGAAATTGGGAAAAAGAAAGAACGAGGCCACAGTCTTCACCATGTAGGTATCTTCCTCAACTAGGGAGGTCTTTAAGAAAAATAGAGTGTTACTAACATGGGATTAGAAAAATAATATTATCTTGCCATCTGTGATTGCTTAGCAATAGCCAATCAGCATCACTCTGAGGTTTCCAGAGATGATTTCACTCAAATCCCCCAACCTCTGTGAGTAACACTTCCTGCATTCACCTCCACAGTGGAGGGGCCCTGAGTACCAGGTCTCCATGCCCTCTGCCCTGGTCCTTCAGGCCAGCAGCAGGGAAGTCTGACAGCCAACTCAAGGAGGACTCATTTCTTGTTTGCTTGGTTCTGGAGAATGGGTCTTCCAGGCAGGGCCAACAAGGGCTGAGATGGTAAAATGACTTACTTGGGGAGAGCATTTTGGGGCAAGTCATCAAAGAAATATGTGTCTTAAACCACACAGAGGTGGCTCGTGGCTGTCAACTACCTGATCTTGGTCCTTCCTATGTAACCTGGCTCCTGAATAACTCAGTAGCTGAATTCAGTGCAGCCCCCAGCAACCAGACAGTATTTGCCCAAAGGGTAGGATTGACTTTTGCTATTTAAAGATACTACTCCTGCTCTTCTGTCTCCAAAATGTATGGCAAGATAATTTCCAGAAATACCAATTGACATTTGTCCTCCCTGTAGGCTGTTCATAAGCAGCAGGTGGTCTTACTGAGCAGATTTGTGCAGCTGGGAAACAGGTGGCTTGATGACAAGTACTCTTCTTCTGGTTCAAACAAAGGGGTTCCTGGAAGAGACGGGTGCTAGGGAGGGACCCTGGGGCCAAGCATAAGAGAGAGAGAGACTTTCTCCAGACTGAAGAGAAGTATGTAGACTGGGAGGAGCAAGAGATTCACATCCTCCTGGGGGCAGTGAGAGGGCAAGACCTCAGAGGGGGTGGCTGCACAGTGCCCTGGGGGAACATACCACTATCCATTGCCCAGGGCACGAAACCACAGCCACCATCTGCATCTAGTCAGGTTGAGGGCAAGGCCAAGTGCAATTCCCACAGTAGATATTTAAAGCAGCTTCTCAAAGACAAATCCAACCACCACCACCCTGAAAGACCTGCCCTCCCTTCCCTTTCCCCTCCGCAGTTCCAGCCTTGGGTCTGCTGCAAAGACCACAGATGCATCTAATTGAGGCTCCAAAGAAACCTCCAAGTAGAACACACACAGGCAGAGGATGAAGACTTCAAAACAGGGCTGAGAAAGCAAGAGGTCACCTCCAAATCAGCGTTTTCAGGGATACAGCCAATGACTTCCCAAAACTCAGAGGGAGAGCCCTCTAGTTGGGGAGCACAGCAGTCTGTTGGGCTAGCAGGAAGCAGAGATATCTACCCTTGGGCACCTAGTGTCCAGGCAAGGCCTCCTCTTCCTCCTCTCTCTAAAGGGCCTATCAGAGCCTGACTCCAGGAATAAATCTCTGAAATACTCAGTGCAAGGACAATCAAGGGTGTTTAACTCCATGACATACTTTGCATCTATGGTGGCAAAATGGTGAGTAACAGCCACAATAGGCTTTCTTATTTATTATCTCCCAAATCCCACACGGACCGCACAGCTCTGAGAAAGTGGGCAGAGTGAGGGACCACACCTGCCTTCTTCATGCAGCACCCGCAGGGCCTGGCCCATGTCACTCAATAAATACCAGTAAAAAAGTAAACATTCCCATGTAGAAATGAGGAAAATGTTAACCCATTAAATGGAAACAGAGCAAATCAGGAAACTTGTTCCTACAAAGTTATATTCTTGGAGCCATGATGAATGAGAAGGAGAAATATATTCATGGTGATAATTAACAGCTAACACATTCAGCACTGCTTATGTGCAGGCCCTGTGGGCACTATTCTCATATAACTCATGTAATCCCTAAAATAACCCTACAATATAGGTACTAGACTCCTCCCCATATTCCAGATGAGGAAAAGAGTTTGAGTAACTTGGCCAAGGTCACTAGGTAAGTAAGATGCAAAGACCTTACCAGTGAGAGGGAATCAAGAAGTGGTCAAACACAGATGCTGCATCAAGCTACCTAGGTTCAAATCCTCCCAGGGTCTTAATTTAGGATCCTATGCTCTTTCTCATACTCTACTCTGTTCCCGTCTCTCCAAAGGCCACTGTGGTCCAAGATCCCAAAAAGGAAGGCTCCAGGGATGACTGCTGCTAGGGGAGCCCACATTGGACATGATATGTTAGCACTGGAAGTTATCATAGAGTAATGCTTCCCTGACTTCTCTGTGTCCACCAGCCAGCTGGAGAACTGGTTAAGACAGATGATTTCTTGTCCCACGCTGGGGACAAGCCTAGGAATCTGAATTTCTGACAAATTCCCCAGGTGATATTGCTCCACAGACCACACTCTGAATAGTGCCATCTTTGAGATCTTTTGAGCCAAACCCTCATTTCACTAATGCAGAATCTCTGACCATAGAGGCTGATTAATTTGCTCAAGGTGCCCCAGCATGTCTGTTACAGAGTTGGGACCATGTGTCATGAACCCTAGTTTTTACTTTGTTCCTACTATACCAGGTTTACTTTAAAACAGCAATCACAATCACTTTCTTACCCACAACTCTTTCTGAGTGCCAAGTGCCTTTCCTATTTCATTTCCTTTATCTTTACAATCGCCCTTTGAGGTTGGGGGCAGTGATCATGATTTATACAAGAAGGAAGGGAAAGTCAAAAAATTAACAACAACAACAGCGATGATTGGCCCAAGATCACAAGCTACGGGGTAGAGATGGAGCCAACACAGTTTTGTCCAACTTAGGCCTCTTCAGCTCTCAGAAGGGAACTCTCTCTACCAACTGTTGAACGCCAAACTCACACACCGTTTAGCTTCCAGTCAGGCAAGGCCTGAAGTCTAGGGTAGAATTAAGATAATAGAACAGTGAACAAATATTTTTAAAAATATTTTCAAAATTATGTTCAGGATAGCTAGCAGGAAGGCTCCTTTTCCACAAACCTTTCAGGGCGTGAAAGCCCAGATCCACGTGTTGGACACCACAGCCCTATAAATTCTGTCCCCACGAGTCCTGGCTCTCTGAAAACCAAATTAATAGCCTGCAAACTCTAAATGGAAGATTATAATCTATAAAAATATAGGCTATAGGCTAAATCTATAGGCTATAAAATGATTAAAAATCTATAGCATATAAAATGACATCATGGGGATTGATATTTATTCTCTCCCAGGGATTTCCACTATAAATTTGCTCAGTTTATGAGTCAAAATACTTTCTTCTTCTGCTGTGTGCCTGGGCATAAAGCCCATCTAAAGATGAAAACATCTGGCTGAGTTGCCTGCAGCTCATTTCTTCCCCAGTGGTCAGTGGGACACAGCAGAAATCTGTGAGGAAGCTCTGGAAAACCAAGGGACCCACCACTTCTACCAACATGTTCTGATTGCTGCTGAGCTGTAGGCTCGGTGGTAGGTCTTGAGCAGTAGCCAGCAAGATTGGGATGGTTCCTCCCATGGACATGGTAAGTGGTTGGAAGGAGGAGAGAAAAGGAAAGATAGACATTAAACATCAAGCAACAACAACAAAACCTGCACAGATACCATGTGGTAATTCATAAGGAAAAGCAGAGCCAGCTGAGGTATGGAATGGGAGCAGCAATCCAGTCTGCTAAGAGATGATGACCCAGGAAGGAAGAATAGGAGGGAACAAGGCGAAAAGTGGGGGACCTAAATGGAGAGGGGCAGAAGCACACTCCCAGCAGAGGGATCCACATGGGTAAAAGCCACTTGTGTTTTGTTTTTAAGTTACTTTATGAGAAGCACATAGAGAATAAGAAAAGTTCAGGACCAGACAACCCATGGTAGGGAGACTGGATTATCTTCTAAGTACAATGGAGATAAGAGTGTTTTAAAAGAGAATTAACATAACCAGAAAACCATTTTTTAAAAGTCTCCCTGGCCACTGTTGGAACAATGGATTTGATTGGGTTGGGGGCACCTAGGAGGGAATGTGAGCAGATTTTTAGGCCACAATTTCAGTTGCCTACTCAAGAAATGATGGTGGCCTGAACTAGGTGTGAAATGAATGGACCACAGCGACACCTATGGGTTTTGTTGGTACACAGAGCAACTCAGAGCAGAGCACTGAGGGGTGCAAGAGCTAAAAGGTGATTACTCACTGACTCAGCACTGAATCCAATCTCATTAGCCAGGTTCACAGCTGGAAGCCATGAAGCAGCCAGTGTTGGTACTAAGTCAAGTGACCACCTAGCCACGCCACCGTGGAACATGCATGGCAACCCGACACAGTTCCCAAGATGAACTCTCAGCTTGCAAAGGACACAGGAGGCAGAACCTCCTTCCTTCTATTTAACCCAGGCCCTGCTATTGCTTCAGGGTCCAAGTTCATCTGATGCAGGGTCAGCAGAACAGACATGGCCCCTGCAACTGGTGCATTCCCCAAAAGATTGTGTAGGGCTCTACTTTCACATGGCTCATCAGCTAATCTCTGCCAGCCTTCAGAAGTTTTTCCTTTTAAGCTCCTAGTACATTTTTTTATCTACCCTATTCTGCTTAGATCCAATTTGTAGCCATAATCTGTACTATCTTTATTGTTGTCTAAGAATTGCACATTCATTAATCGCATTTCCCAAGAAGACTTTAACTCACTAGAAGCACAGCACAGCATACTTAGCAGTGTGGTGCCACAGGGGAGTGCAAATTAAATATCAGGAAATGCAGTTGGCTGACTTGAGAGAACATCTGAACTTGGAAGAGAGGGAGATACCAATGGGACTATGGTGCTGCCAGATAAACAGGGAAAAGTGAGTGGGGGGATGACTCAGGGCACTGTGCTGTCCACAGTTGTCCTCACGTACTAGCCAAGATGGTTGCCCCTCTCCAAGAACCTAGGGATGGTGGCTTCTTTGGGCATTCGATCTAAAAAGAAGTTCCCCAATCAGACCCTGCCATTCATTTCCATACGCTATGTAACTTGAGTCCCATGCTGAGTACAACCCAGATAACATTACCACTTGTATTTACAGCACAATCACCGGCCAGTCCTTTCTGTGTCTCATCCACTACAGAATAAAAGACCCTGCTCTCTTACTCCTAGACATTAGCTTGCCTTACAGAAATGCATTCTCATTTTTTAGTGCCTGCTGTGATTCCAGGTAATTCCTCTAAGTGCACTATTAAATCCAGCAGCTGTTCCAGACACCAGCAAGGAAGACAACTGCAGCTGCTGCCTGGGCAGAATTCAAAGATGAAGTGAGCCAGCTGGCAGGGTCCAAACGTTGACCTGGGCTAAAATGGCAGCCCAAGGGGTTACTTCATGCATGGGGCTCTCCACCACCATACATACTTTTTTTCTGCCCTGAGTAGTCCACTCTCCTGCCTAAGGCTGGAGGGCTCAAAACTATGGGCCATTTCCCCCTAAAATACCCTGCTGTGTTTATCCTTAAAAGTCCATGGCAAGGAACCAAGAATTTACACCGACCTCCTACCCACAAAGCAGCCTCACATGTTGGAGTGCTGCTTTAAGCCTCTCAGCTAGACAGCAGGGAAGCAGGATTTGAACTCCAGTCCTGTGAGCTCCAAAGCACCATGTTTCCCTATCCTGCAGTGCCCTTGCTGCTCTGGCAGCCACTCTCTGTCCCTTATGCCAAGGAGCCTGACCATTTCAACAGTATTTCCCCATCTGGGCCAACCACATACCAACCCAGTGCATAAATATCTTTTTTTATGACCAAAATTGTGTTTCCTCAATAGCTCTAACATCAGCATCTTTGCACCTGCTACTTTCCTAAGGAAAGATTTTTCCATGATGCAATGACAAAATGTGAAGCCAACAAAGGGGATCACAGACACATATGCACTCACAAACTTCTATTTTATAGCCTCTTGGCCTGAATAACACACTCCAGATGTTCCTGTAACCCAGGTGCTTCAGCAGCTGGCAGTACCTCCCTGACACATCTAAGGACTTTCCATTTAAAGGCAAGTTCCACAAAAGCTAAGCCAAGCAAGGTATCCAATGAACAGTAAAACTGCCAGCCTCCTGGCATGAGGCTTAAAGTCAGCCCTGCTTCCCAGGTGGGTAAGAAATACACCAGTGCTTTCCATTTCCCCAGTACACAGCCCTGGTGTGAGGCTGGGGTGGGTACCTGGATGTCAGACCTCACCTGCACTGACTGCCTGGCTTCCGTTTTCCCAACTAGCGCATGCAGTCTCCAAAAACAGGTGCGTTTTCCCCCTACCTGCCTCTCCTCTAAGTGACTCAGCCAGCATGTGCAGGGAAGGTGGGAGGGGTGCTGTTCAGGGTCGGAGCTACTCTAGTTCCAGGCTTAAGGAACAACCTTAGTCATGGGTACCAGACAAGAATCCCAGGCAGTGAGTTAAGAGACTGAGGTTCTTGACCCATTGTTGATCACTGGGATGGCCTGGGGCGAGACCCTGTCCCTCTTTAACCTCAGTTTCTGTACCTATGAGTCTTGGTTGAATGTTCTCTGGGGGGTCAATTCAAACAATGGCTCAACTGGCCGTACAGAAACAACCTTTCCCCCTCTTTCTTCCTGGAGAAAGAACACAGGACATGAGGTTTATGGGTTTGGAACTGAGTTGCACTCATGTATGACATTGGATTTGAGCTGGTTCTTCAATGACGGGTGGATTCAAGGAGACACTAAGGGTATGGAGGCATGGGTGGCACAAGCAAAGATGTGGAGGTAGGGATGTGCTTGGCACTTCTGAAGGAACTACCAGGGCTGATACTTTAGATAGTATGTACTGCTACAGCCAAACAGGTTCCCAAAATAGAGAAACTTTTTCTTCTGTTTGGCAAACAGCCAATGGCCAGGTCCCATGAATGCTCCCTCACCTGCCCCTACTGCTCCAGTCCCCCACCTGCCCCATTATCCCCAAGATCCAACAACCAAAAGGTTAATTCCTGAGGTCTAGATCCAAAAGCTGCCCATACCATGGTGCCCCCAGGCCAACCCAGGGCACAACATGGACCATTTGTGGAGCATCACCAAGTGTCAAGTACCCTGTTAGACATATTTACATGTATTACTTCCTATAAACTTCACACTAACTTCTTCAGATTAAGAGACTGGATTTTGGAATCGTTAAGTGACTTGTCCAAGGCGATTTTGCTTATGAGTGAAAATAGCAAGACTTGAACCCTGATTATGGCTCAAGTCCATGGTCTTCTCATAAAATTCTAGCTGCCTCTAAGCAGTTCTGGCCCATAAACAGACAAGATTTGGAGGTAGCAGGAGGATTTTGGCCCTGCTACAAGAAATATGGTTTTAAGATCAAGACTTGTGAGACAGTGGAACAAATTATTGTGAGAGCTTATGAAATCACCTTCACCAGAGAATTTTATAAACAAGAGAAATTGGAATGGGCCCTGTGGCAGAGGGAGAGATGAGATGGCCTGATAATAAGACCCTTCCCAACCCCTGAACTCTTTGGTCCCACATGAACAGAAAGTCTGTTGAGGGTTTTTTTTTTTTTGTTTGTTTTTTTTTTTAGGATTTAATTAATTTATTTGTTTTAGAGAGAGGGGAAGGAAGGGAGAAAGAGAGGGAGAGAAACATCAGTGTGTGGTTGCCTCTCACACACCCCAGTCAGGGATCTAGCCTGCAACCCAGGCATGTGCCCTGACCAGGAACCCAAATGGCAACCTTTTGATTCATGGGACAACGTCCAATACACTGAACCACACCAGTCCATGCAAGCCTGTTGATTTCTAAGGCCAAATTTAACTCCTAGAAGACTTAAGAGACTTAAATACGCCTGAAGGCAAAATAAATTTCCTCATTCCCCCAACTCCAGCTCTTCATTTCAGATTTCCTTCTGGCAGGTTTGACAAACAGAATCTTTTCAGCCAGAGCCACTGTCAGTTCAAAAGTATAGTGCTGGCATCTAAAAACCAGAGTTACCTCAAGGCTGATCTCTTTCTAAAAAAGATTCTTAAATCCTGTTGAAAGTCCCTGGCAGATGAGAAACTGGTGTAAGAAAGCAAAAAGAATGGCCACTGTGCACACTCAGGACCACTTTGCTGAGCCTATGTAATTTCTGCTAGAGGTCTGTTACCCCGCCAGCTTTACCTCCTGGCAATGTGGTGACTGGTCTCATTGCCCCTATCAGGGCGCAGCCTCAAAACCAACAGCACCCAACTAGAGGAGACAGTGGTTGGGGAGAGGAGCCAGGTCTCTGGTTTCCATGGCAATAGAGCTCCTTCTTCCCTGCCTCATGGCTCCCAGAGAAAACAAGGACACCCAAGAGAAGACAGTGGCAATGATGGGAGGAAAAGTAGCAACAGGCTCCCTCCCCTTGCAGCCCAGACAGCTGCCTCCCACATGTTGGCAGTGACAGCACTCACTGACGTTGGGCAAGTCAGGCCCCAGCTCTGGACCTCGGCTTGTTTGTGTGTAAAAGGAAAGAGCTGGACTAGAGTTGATTCAGCAAAACCTTTCCAGCTCCAAAGCCCCTGGATCCCACAGCTTGTCTAACCAGACCAGTCACTAGGAATGGCCTTGCCTTGTCATGCAGCCCTCAGTACAAAAGACGCAAATAAGCACGGAATTCCATAGCACTGGAATCTATTGGCCTCACTCAGAGGCCTGAGCCTGATTCATTCCCCAAGCCTTACAACGGTCTGTTCTTGAGGAGATCATCTCAGTGGGCCTATCACACACATTTCTAGGGTGTCCAGGTCTCCTGGGGTTTGCTCAAGCTAAGCTACAGTATGGCAGGTGAGCTGGAATGCCATGCTACCTCACAGCAGTGTGCATTCTACCTCGCTGAAGTCATTTATGAGTTCAACACTCAAATTCCGTTGTGCACAGCCTTCTAGGAACTGGCCCTTATTGTGACTGCTCAACTGAAAAAACCCAAGAGAGAGGAACACCAAAAGAGGTTATTCTACTTGGTGTCGAGAGTGCTGGGGAGAGACGGCTGTGGGGATTGTGAGAGATGCTCCCCAAGCAAAGGGTAAATCCCGAGCAAAAGCAGGAGCTGTGGACACCAACAGTCCCTCGGGTTTAGGGAAGTATTTGTCATTGTGGCTGATTGGTCTAAAGTGGAATGAGAGATGCAGCATGCGAAGAGGGTAGAGAGGAAGGACAGATATGTGATTCAAGAATATCAAGAGGTTTACTGACATGATAGTATTTCCAGGGCTGCTGTGAGAGGAGAAAAGGGAGTTTGTGAACCAGAAGCACAAGCCATGTTCCCAGTGTTGGCTTTCTGGGAAATGGTACAGGCACTGAAGGGAGAGGGTAATGGCCCTCACTGAGGGCAGGTAGTCACTTAATCCTCCCCATGAGCCTGCTGAGGGCATACTGCTCCCATTTTATACACGAAGAAGGAGCAACTGGGGGCCAAAGAGCGACTGTACCTAGTCAGCCAGTTGCTTCTTTCTAGGAGTACATAATCTCACTGGGCAATAAAATAAAGAATCATGAAAAAATTAACACGGGATTCTGAACTGATGTGTGACTGCCCTCCCAACTGCTCTCAGGAGTCCAGAAGCTCTGAAAGGGTCAACAAAGAATGGGACATCTGAGGAAAGGATTCTCACTGTAGGGGAGCCTTAAGGAACGTCCAGCCTCACTCCAGGCTCCTGGGCCCAGTACACCTCTAACACGTCTGGGACATGGTTAAACAGGGCATTTTCAGGCCTTAAGTCAGGAGCTTCCTTAACGCCCTAGCAAAAAGCTGGTCAAAACATAAGAAATCTGATTATCTCTCAACACTGAGCAATCTCATTTTATTAGTCCCTGTAAGTCAGCCCACAGGATGAATGCTCTATGTAGGCGACTAATTAGGGCTCCTGATACCTGTGCGAGGGCCCAAGGTGGGGCAGGGCCTCCACAGTTCTGACAGCCTTTGTGTTTTATCATATGTGCATTTTTAAGTTTGGTTTTTATTAACACGTTAAACTCTCTGCTATTGGACCAAGAATTTAGGGCCAAATAGCCCAAGAACATCACGGAGAATGTACTGGAGATGAGGTTCAAGGGTCCTCCTTCTAAGGGGAACCCAGGGCAAGCAGTTGCTGGGACCCTCATAACCCACGGAAATCTAACCCATATCCCTCTATCTATGAACTCCTTGAGGATAGGGGCTGTGTTTTATTTAGTTTATATACATTACATAACCACAGCCTAGCGCAGTACCTAGTACATGGTAAGTAAGGAATGGAAGGAACAGGCTAGTGAATCAATGAGTGATTAATAACATGGCTTTCGGACAGCCAACAAACTTTATCTGAGAGCCAGCTGCACATAGAGTTTTGCACCCTAATACTACAGTGCTGATTTACATTGGATTCATAAAATTTGGGAGTAGATAGGGCATTTGAATTAACCTAATCTATTTTTTTATCTCAACCTATTAACAGATCATGACACTGATCTATCTAATGACTCCCAACCATCATTTTATAAATGAAATGAGAATGAAATGGAGAGGGGACAGGAGGGGAGGGAGGGAGGGGAGGGGAGAGGATTGGAATGTATCACATAAAGTAATAGTAAGTATAAATAAGCCAGACTTGTATTTGTGGGGTACTGGGTGTGTGTATGAGGTGTACCCCTGTCTTAATAAGTCCAAAAGCCACTGATTTCATGACTCTAGAGTCCACATCTGGAACAGTGATTTTCCAGCTTCTTCTGGGCTCCTGTTGTTATAGAAAATGAATTTTTATCCAGAAGCAATCTGCTCAACTTAATGAGGGCATTACATGGTTCAGAACACACCATATCACACAGACATACACACACAAACCAAAATATGGCTTCATGAAGCAATACTATGTATAAGGACATACATTATAATATTTTATTCTATTTCATTTTTAAGGATGTGCTGATGACCTATGAAACAGATTTCACAAGCTTCTAATGCACTGGACTAGGTGGTATCTAATGCAGTGGACTAGATAGTACTATAAAAATGGCAGGGGCAGGTTCTGGGAAGAATTTCATAGCAATCCATTTCTTTTCATTATGTTCAGCTGCATGTCTACATTTGGCTGTGTGCAAAGGAAGACAACCACCTGCTGAGCTGGATTCAGACTCAAAAAGGAGTGGTCTCAGTCTCCTGCCTGTCTGTATTGCCATGGTGGGCAAGCTCGTTGAGAGGAGATGGGGAGTCTTGCACAGAGCACACTAACAGCTACTGCAAATACAGGATTACTCTTGGTTCGCTTGCTGAGAGCAGTGGCCATCATGTGTTTCCTCTTAAGGTTCGAAAGCAAAAGCACTTTGAAGATTAAAAGTGAGAAGCAAAGTTTGAATGGTGATTTTTTATCCCCAACCCAACATGGAAGATGTCTTTGGAGAGCCAACCTAATCAAATAAAGTAGAATCAATTTACTAGAGAAATAATCCAACTTGCATAATTGTCCTGGCTGGTTTACACCACAGCTGTTCACAACGACATGGTTCATTAAACAATGAAGTCTTCATCACTCTCCTTCACTGGGCTGCAATTCTTTTAGCCTGCACCATCGAAGAACTACTGCCTTCATTAGCATGTGGTGCCACCGGGTGCCACTGTAGTCATCAGGGGATTTATTTTTATGACATTCCATTAAGCAGACATCATCAATTGCATCTACTAAAAGCCTTTGTATTTTCCCCAATGGAGAATCCCATCACTATGTAATCACACAAGACTGCAGGCTCCCTGTGGACAGGGACCACACTCTACATCTTTTTCTTTCCAGGCCTAAGCAAAGCACCTGGCATTTGGTGGGCATAAAATGAAAGTCCATGGAATCCAGAGGAAAACATCTCCAGTATGATATTCTTAAGGGCTTCATGAGAGCACGTCTCGCAGCACCTTGCTTGCAATGAACATTTGGTCTCAAATTGTGTCCCCTGCACTTTTCCAGTTTGTTCATTTTCCACTTGACTGAACCAAATTGTCCAAGTTTGCATGAAAGCAGACAGGACTCTCAAAATCCCCGCTGGCCAACAGAAGGTTCAGCAATGCCAATTTTGCTGTCTTCAAGCTCAGAGGCACACTTAACCCCTCTGGGTGGCAGGCGACCTGTGCCAATCTTAGGCTTCCTGAGGAATGCCACTGTTAAAAAGAGGCCACTGGAAGCTGGGCTGCTGAGACGTAGCAATGACCTTGTAAATTTCCTGAGACATGAGAAGTCAGCCATTTGGTTTACAAAGCATGGGAAGGAAGACATTATAAAACTGGCAGATTTATGGCTTAAATGTTTAGACCAACTCATATTCAAACAAAGATGGCATGGCTAGGCCCACCTCCAGAGCTTCTGACTAGGAATCTACACCTCTAACAAGTTTCCAGGTTGATGCTGCTCCTCCAGGCACCCCACTTTGAGAAGCACTAGTTTAGACTGCTGATTACAAGCAAGACTGAATCCAGCTGTCTAGGTTGGAGCCCTGAATCCACCACTTACTAGTCTGTAATTTTAGGCAAGTCTTTTGAACTCTCCCAGCCCCATGATGCCAAGTGTAGAACGAAGGCACCAAGGCAAATTTTTCCCAAGGTTGTTTTGAAGGTCAACACAGAATGCCCATTGCTTAACAGGGTGCTTGGTGGGTAGAAAGGACTCAAAGTTAACCACATAAGGAAGAAAGGTAGGAATATGCCCTGGTGGAAAGACTGCTGGACAGGAAAGCCACACATCCATTCTAGTTCTAGCCCTTCCACCATTGCTGTGCGATACTGGGCGAGCCCTCTCTGTGCTTCATGTCCTCATTAGTAAAATAAGGGCACTGGACATTTTATAATGGGCTGAGGGTGACTTTGAGCCAGAAGCTTCCAAAGTCCTTTGCTCCTTCACCTACCATTCAGCACCATACATCAGTTCAGCCTCCCCAAACACTCCCTATCACCTTAGACTTCCCACTGCCAGATCTACAGCAAAACAACTCAAGACTGCCTTGAAATTGTGGCCTGAGTCCTTTGCACCAGAGAGTCCTCCCCTTTGGCTATTCCCACCTGAGTTAGCTAACATAGGCTGCAGGGAGCACTTCCTCAGCAGGTCAAACTCGATCCTTCTTGCTGAAGCCCTACGCATGCTGCCACAATTTTTTTTATTTCATTTGCAACCAGCTCCACTTATGCCGCTCATTTATATTCTTCTCTGGTCACACTCTAGACTGGAAGATAAGCAGAATTCATGGCAGTGTTTGGAGGGACAGGTATGGCTTCATTGGGAGTGTTGCACTGGATGGGTACTGGGATACACACTCTCAGAGCCCATTTTGGGAGAGGGGGGCCTTTGGAGGAGGTCTGAAGTCAAAATTCTGCACTAAAAACACAAAACTCATCACCTCCCCCATATATTCATCAACTCCACTGCAGTCCCCTGCATAGCTTTCTGCTAACAGCTGATGACAGGGAAAGGGCTCTTGTTGGCACAAGGCTGCCGTGTGTTTTGCTTTTATCAGATGTTGGCAAAATTTCCCCATCATGGAGGATAAATTTGAGGTGATATTAATAAACCTACAAACATGGAGATAGGATCTGGCTGGCACTCTCAGTGATCCCATCAGCAGGAGGCCATTTCCAGCCAGGGGAGCCCAGAGTTGATGATTCTGTGGAAGACAACCTAAAGGCTGGAATCTCCTTGGGGAATCTTGATTCCAACTGAGGCTCCAACAGTGGGGGAGCTCCCTCAGGCCCCTGATGAGGCAGGGGCTGAGGGAGGAGGGGCACTGACAAAAGGAGCCCTGAGTAAATCATCTATCACTGTTTTGTGCCCAGAAAGTGCTAAGTGTTTTGTACCAATCACCACATTTAATTATTACAAGCTCAGGGATGAAGGCACTCTTTTTAGGCAAGGATACTCCATGTTGGAAAGGTTATCCATCAGCAATAATGGCATCATCACATTGGCTATCAGTTACTGAGTGCTTTCTAGGTGATGGAGCTTAGGATTTTGCCTGCATTTTCACAACAATCCCTTTGGTTAAGCACTAATACCATCCCCATTTTGGGGTTGGAACTTGAGGCTTAGGTTAAGTCTGTTGCTGGAGGTTACAAAGCAATGATGCTTAGCCAGTATTAAAATTTGTGTCTGTCGGGTTCTCCAACCCATGCTGCCATGTGTTGCCCTCACTCCCGGGGTGTTGTAGGGGATAGTACCAGAGAGGGCCCTCTCCATGCTGCAGCACAGGGTTCACCTGTGCTTCTATCTCCCCATTAAGAAAGCAGTATGCATTTAGTCATGGGCCACATCTCACTGGAGGTAGCAGCCCCAGCTTTCGGTGTAGAGCTCTTTAAATCTTGATACATAAATGAAGTGACAGGAAAGCCCTACTCACGTCCTAGAAGACTTTACAAATGTGTCTCACTCCACACTCCTTTGGGAGAGCTAAAATTGGCACATCAAAAAGTGAGCTCAAAGTTCCCTAAGAGAGTTTGGAGCAAGGCAGTGGGGTCACTAAAGAAAAAAGAACCCAGTAAATTCTGCAAAGGGAAGAGCTGGGCACTCAGGCTGCCAGCAGCACGTGACTTGTAATGATAATAACAGCAAATACTTTCTTACACAGCAGGGACAGGTCTAAGTCCTTAAGTCCTCCACAAATATTAACACATTTAGTCTTCACAGCAACCCATTTTACAGGTTAAAAAAATGAGGCACAGCAATGAGGACTGCGAGTTATGGGTGGTAGAGCTGTATTTGAACCCAAGCCTCTAGCACCAGTCTCTTGGCTCACTGCCTCCCAGGTGTTGGCTGTGCGCAGGGACCAGAAGTTCTCTGGGGTCAGAGCTCCTCGAGAGTCCACGACACCAGGTCTCAAGCTCAGGCTGAGAGGAGAAAGCTGTGCAAAGCAGCAGCTGGAGGTTAAATTCTCAGTAATTAACATGTTTATCCATCATTGAGGAATTGTTCCCCTGAGAATTCAAGTGTCATTTCACTGTGCCTGTAATTCGGGAACACTTTTACTGTGTCTTGCCAATAAACACTGAGTGGGGGGAAGGGGCTGGCAGCTCCTTGACAAGGAAGGAGGAAGCAAAGCTTCTGCCTGGACCAGGCACAGTGTTACCACCCAAACTGTTCCCAAGGATATGCAGGTAGGGACATGGGGACAATTCAGGGTTGCTTTCAGGACCCCAAACTTGGAGCAAAGAGCCTGCAGCACCTGACTGGAAAGTCACAGTCAGAGGGACAGTCATTAGAAAGGGGCCCCAGGCCCAGACCAGATTCAGTCCTGGAGGCACTACTTACCAATTGTGTCACCTTGGCCAGTTACTTTCTCCACTGCACATATGACAGGGGGATGGTAATACAGGTCTTCAGCTGAGTTCCTCCTAAGAGCAGCTCTGAAGCCCAAAACCTGGTGCTAGTCATTTGTTTGGAAGATGGACCAGGGAGACACCATGAGGGGTGAGGAAGTGAGACAAGGAAATGAGGAAACAATACCAAACACACTGGCAAGGGGGTGTTCCTGCAGGGGGCAACCCCAATGGGCTCTCTGAGAAGGTGTCCCACTGAGAAGGGTGACCAACTGAAGCGGAGGAAGTGGGTTATCTATTCAACCAACCTACCCATCATTGCTAGAGGGTCACTGCTAAAGTGTTAATGCCCTGGCAGTTCAGACATGCCCCTCACAGAGAAAGAGAAAACACCCTCAGGCAGGAGATGCAGGAAGCCATGTGTGGAGGAGGTCCATCTTCAAGTCCACCTTAAAGAGAACTCTGGGATTAGCAATAGGGATATGGGTGGGGCCCTAGCAACACTGCTTCAGTACAGGTAAAGTGCTTGGTTGAAACAGTGCCTGGTAACTGGCAACAGCCCATCTGAAGCGCTACTTGCTTTCACTGTCTAGCTCATTTCACTTAGCATAATGTTCTCCAGTTTCATCCATGCTGTCGCAAAGGGTAGGAGCTCCTTCTTTCTTTCTGCTGCACAGAAGTCCAAATACCATACTGTCTCACCTTTAACAAGAACCTAGTCAACAAAATGAACAAGCAAGCAAAATATAACCAAACACACTGAAATTGAGAACAGGCTGACAGTGACCAGAGGGGAGAGGGGAGGGAATTACAGGGGAAAAGGATGAAGGGTTTGCAGGAACAATTATGAAGGACACATGGACAATAACAAGGGGTGGGTGGAAACAGGGGAGGGAGGTAAGGAGGGCTGGGGTAATAGGGGAGGGGTGGAGGAAAGGCAGAAAACTGTACTTGAACAAAAATTCTAAAAATGTTAATAAATAAATAAATAAACACATACATACATACATACATGCATACATACGGTGCTACTGGCTGTCACAACAGTGATGATGATGATCACTCTTACTACTACTGACCTCAGGAGGGAGAAAGGGAACTATCCAGGACAGTGAAGGCAATGTGCCTCCTCTCCCAGTAGCTCAGCCCCTGCCACTGTCTGCAATGAGTCCAAGGGTGTCCTGCTGAGGACAGAACTGCCTCCCCTGTGTCTGGTCAGTGACAGGATGACATGTAGTCAATGGGAAACCTAGGGAACACAAGGCTTTCTAGGCTGTTGGCTTCTTACGTCCCCACGTGGGACCCAGAAGTTAGAGGCCCATTCTGGAAGAGAATTGCATTAAGTCCAAGCGATGCCGAGGAAAGATATTCATCGATTCGTTGAACAGTATTTACACACTATCTGTCTCCCTGGTGCTGTGCTAGGCTCTAGGGGTGTGGAGGTGAATCAGATACTGCACAGAGCCAGGGAGAAAGTAAAAAAAGAGGGCAACGGGAAGACAAAGAAGGACAGGAATGAATGGAGGAAACTAAATGTCTCCTTGGGGAAGGGCACCAAGCGGGCTCCTGTCTGTCCATGATCTTTTGGAGCAATTCAGGGATCTCCTGTATATGGCCAACCACACCTTCCACCTCCAGTCCCCCTCTTTGATTCATGTATCATGTACTGACACAGCAGACTCATGTGTAGTAGTTATCTGATGCTGGTAATGCTCCAAGAGCTTCACAAAATATTAACTCATGCCAGCCTTATGAGGTTTTACAGAGGAAGAAAAGGAGCACAGAGAGGTTAGGGAACTTGCCCACAGTCACAAAGCTGGTAAGGGGTAGAGCAGTCTGCAGTCACGACCCATCTCCGTCCACCCATCACCCCCCTGGAGCCTTCCCAGACCTCTCTGTCCTGCCAGAGCGAGAAGCCCAGTCTGAGCATTCCCTCACTCCGGGTCTGCCCGTGGCCCCACATAGGCTGCCTCATTGTGTTTGATGTTTCACGTGTGCAGTCTTATCTCTCACTAGTTTTTAATCTTCCTGAGGAGTGAGACCATATTGCCAATTTCTATGGATTCCCAGAACATCGTAAATACTTCAAAGTAATAACAACTCCCACCCGTGCACGTGAATGTAAGTTCCAAGACAGCAGAGACCTTCATCTGCCTGTTTGTTCTCTGCCTTGTCCCAGGGTCTGGTGAAGAGCCTGGTACAAAACAGGCACTCGAAATACATTGCTGATGAGTGAACGAGCAAACACATTTCCCTGGCACCCACTGTGCCAGGCATCGTACCAGAGCTCTGTATGCATTATCCAATTTTATCATTGTGGATGATAGAGGGAATGAATGCAGTCATAAATAAATGCTCCTGTTCATTACCCACTCCCCACTCTTCACAGGTGTTTCACTCCCCTACTATCTCCTGGTCCAGGGCTCAAATGCTGCCGGCCACCTCTCAGCACACCAGTAGAGTAGCTCTCTGGATCCCAGGCAAGGCCTTCGAGGAAGCTTTGTATATCCCACTTCAAGAACAGAGAGAGGCTTTGTTCCTTTACAGGTTTAAAAGTCAAGGCTGGATGCGAACCGAGGAGAGTTACTTTTCTGAGCTAGGAGCGCTCCAGTCCTTCCCTGGCTGTCAGTCCACAGCCCAAGGGAAAAAGGCAGAAATGTAGTCACTCATTTATTCATTCACCCACAGATGTGCTTCCAGCAACTGAGCACCAACTGTGCCTGCAGCAGTTCTGTGCTTTGCAGGGGACATACTGATAAATAAGAAATAGTCCTTGACCTCAAGGAACTTAAGACTCAGGGTCCAAAATAACAGGTACCACCCTGGCCAGGTGGCTCTGTTGATTGAAACATCATCCTGTACACCAAAAGGCTGCAGGTCCAATTCCTGGTCAGGGCAGATGCCTAGGTTGCAGGTTCAATCCCTAGTTAGGGCATGTACAGATATATAGGAGGCAACCCAAACCACTGTTTCTCTCTCATATCTCCTCCACCCCTTCCTCTGTCTAAAATCAGTAAACATAGCCTCAGATAAGGACTAAAACAAACTTTAATAAATAAATAAATAAATAAATAAATAAATAACAGGCACATAATTCTGATGTCGACCGTTTCTAGCTTCTCCAGTGCCTATCCCCATGTGTACAGCCTCTGGTTTCACCTGAATCATTTCCAGCCTGAATGCGGCACTCATTTGAGACCCTCCCTCCAGCCTCCCACCTCCACCCTATGCTCCCAGACAGGCCATCAGGAACAACACCTAAAGCTGAGAATGTCACAAATAAGGTGGAGAGGGATTTAAACCTCACACCTCATGGGTCTCATACCAAGTGGGTCTAACGGGAGATTAAGTGTTCACTCCAGTTCCTTCTAGGCCATAGCACAACCAAGAATTCCTTCCCTGCCCCTTGCCCACACAGATGGAAACCCACCCTTCCAGGCAGAAACATGGCCCTGAGAAGCCTAAGTCCCTTACTCCCCCTCCAAATCCCCTTGACCCTCACCCTCTCACTAGAGCAGGTTCCACTCCTATGGATGACATTAGGGATATTCAAATTATTCCAACTCTTTCCTCTTTCTGAGCAATTGGTAAGGTCCTTTCCAGTCTCCCCTGAAGTTAAGTATGGCCAAGTGGTTTGCTCTGGCCAGTGAATCCTAAGCAAACTGACCTGTGCCATTTTGGGATGGAAGCTTTCAGCCAAGTGGTACACCACTGTCTTGGGCCAGGATGATGTTGGAAGCAAATGTCAAATGGAGCTTCCATCAGTTGGTTCACTGAGTGACTTTACTGAAGAGTCTCCCCCTTCCTTCCCCCTGCCTTCTATGGCTGACACTATACTTGCATGGAGCATAAAACGAACCTTTCTTATATCATACCACTGTTGGGGTTGTTTGTTACTGTAGCAGAGCATGGCCTACCCTGATGGATACAGCCTCTCTGATGCAGAACAATTCAGCTCTGCCCTGACCTACAGGCAAACTGCCACACTCAACTAATTCTGGTGCTCACCAAACTAACAAAAATCCTCTAGATTATAGAATCCACATTCTGCAAAAGCCAGCATATTTTGATAGTTGAACATTCTCCTTGAAGTCTCACCTATTGGCCTCAAGAGAGTAATTAACATATTTTTTTTCTAAACAAAATTTTAGAGACTTTAAGAGAAATTCTGGAGAAGAAACTTCTGACACAAAAGAAATATGCTCTGGTAAGTGCCATGAGAAAGGTGACTGTCAACACAATGCAGATTCAAGAAATAGTAGAATTAATTTGGATGCCTTCAAGAGGGAGGTGATAACCCCCAAACCCTCATGAAGGCTTTTCTGCAAGAAAGGAAGGGAACCATTCCCTAAGAATAAAATTTGACTGTAGCTCTGAATTCCAAAGCTGAGGTTGGGACCCCGAAGCAAACATGGAGAAGGATGAAGTGGCTCCAGTGGCTTTCAGCATTCTGCATCGCTGGGCCAAACCCTTCTTGCCCTAGGAGTGTCAAAGCCCTGCTAGGCCCACCCACGTCGGCCTGCCTCCCAACCAACTACCCAAGCCAGAATACACAAAAGGGGAACTTCCCAACTTGGACCCTGCCTCACTGCTCTCTAATTCTTACCTGCCAACCCCACTACATCTGAGAACAGCAGACAGATGACTCAATCTACATGCGATAATGACATGACACCCACCCAAGAGTTACAGGAAAAACCTGAACAGAGTTCGGAAATGTTCAGGAAGTTTGTGTTTAACATGAAAGAAGTCAACCCTATGGGACCTTTATGACACACCAAGGCAGGCTTCTCACAGCCCACCCTGAACAAATCTGGGCCTTTCAGCACCCAAACCCACTTGGTTGTCCATACCAAGGGTCAGCGCTCTCAAGCCACCTGAGTCCTCCACTATAGCATCCTGCTCACAGTCACCCTGCTACAATCTGTCTTGAGTGGCCCATCTCCTCATTTCACATCTGACTTATGCCCCATTCCTTCAGGGATTTCCTAAGGAAATTTCAAATTTATGCTATTAATGACTTACTATTTTGCCCTCCCAGGAAGGTGTTTATATTTCATCAAACCACTTCTGAGAGAGCAAAGACATTTGTTACTCTCAAAAGAATTTTTTAAACGATTTTATTTATTTATTTAAAGATTTTATTTATTTATTTATTTAAAGATATTTATTTATTTATTTATTTATTTAGAGGGGTAGGGAGGGAGAAAGAGAGGGAGAGAAATGTCAATGTGTGGTTGCCTCTCACATGGCCCACGCTGGGGAGCTGGCCTATAACCCAGGCATGTGCCCTGACTGGGAATCAAACTGGCGACCCTTTGGTTCACAGCCCAAGCTCAATCGACTGAGCTGCACCAGCCAGGGCTATTTATTTATTTTTAGAGAGAGGGGAAGGGAGGGAGAAAGAGAGGGAGAGAAACAGCAATATGTGGTTGCTTCTTGCATGCCCCATACTGGGGACCACAGCCCACAACTCAGGCATGTGCCCTGACTGGGAATCGAACCAGCAACCCTTTGGTTTGCAGGCCAGCACTCAATCCACTGAGTCACACCAGCCAGAGCTCACAGAGGACTTTTTGGGTATGCAGTGGATCACAATGTACAGAAGACCCTTTGACGTCATGAAGGACAAAAGATCTTTCCTGAGAACCTCACCTTATATGTCATTCTATATGTCACATATGCCAAGCAAGCCTCTTACATACAACCCCCAAAATACCACATTAGCATCCATTCTCAAATGTGTGACTTTGCCATTGCCAGAGGAGAAAGGATCAGATTTATTTAACTCTGCTGAGTGGTAAAACTCCCCTAAAGACAAAACTACTCCCACAGACAGAAAAGCGACTCTAAGAAGCCCAAGTCTTGAGCACATTGTCAGTGAGAACACACAGGCCATAGCTTGTTATTAATCAATTAATTCTCAGCCAGCTTTATCCTAAGTCATCCAGCAGAAGGAATAAGAAGAGATTTACAAGCCACATGCATTTAAATTAATATTTTTAAATGGCATGAGCGCATAGTTAATACCCAAGAACACATCCACACCAGATCAGGCAGTGTCGTTATTTTAGACCCTCTCCATATGCTGCTATTTTTCAATTTCTCCCTGGGAGGAAGACAACAGTCCTAAGTTTGATTTGTTTTGTTTTGTTTTCTTCTGTGGCTTGATATAACCATGTTCTTTCTGCTTCAGTAAATCATTACTTAAGCTTGAAAGAACTCCTAGAAAGTTCTAGTCGCATTCAGTCTTTAGGAGGAGAAGCAACCTACAAATGCCAAGCACTGTGGCAGAAGCTGTATCCACAGGAAGACTGCCTCAGGACAAGAGCAACCACACTGATGAGGACAGGCAAGGTCACACTGCGGTAACGAAGGACCCCTAGAACTTCAAAGACTTAACATTTCATCATTTATTTCCCTCTTATGCACTTTGGGTCTGGTGGCTCTCCAAGGTTAACTTCTTCTAAAGGGATGACTCGGGGTCCAACCTGGTTTTATCTCATAGCTCTACCATCGTAACACACAACCTCTGTGATCACCATAAGAGGGCAAAGAAGAGCATGGGGAAGCATGCAGGGGCTTTTCACTGACTCAGGGTACAAGAGACACATGCCATTTTTGCTCACAGTGCACCCAACTGCAAGGGGCCTTGGAAGAATGGAGAGCCCCTGGTTATTTGGTCATCAATAAATGACTGTCCACACTGGTCCCCATTTAGCAGTGTTGGGCCATTTTATGATGTTGTTATCTACTTAGCAACTCTTGAATTCCAGACCTTGAAGTTTATTCTCCAAATTCATCATAAATCATCGCAAGGTAACGAGCAAATCCAGAACACTGCACGTAGCTCACCAGCAATGTGGCAGAGGTGTGTTTATTAGAACCCAAAGGTTTCTTCTCTTTGTCCTCTGAACTCTTGGGAGTGCCAGATGGAACTACTTCCTGTGCTTTGAGAAGAGAAGAATGGACCCAAGGAGGGTCACTTTGAGCTTTTGACAAGAGCCCTGCTCCTCAAAAGCAGAATAGAAGTTGTTAGGTTAGAGAAGGGAGTAAGGATTGGCCGAGATCATCCACACTGGGAGGATTTCATTGAAAATTTTTCTTTGCTTAGAAGCTGGAAGATCAGTGTCCCCAAACACTGGAAGGAGGACTGACTGTTAAAAACACATACAGACTCTAGGAATTCTAATTCAGTCTATCCAGTGTGATGCCCAAAAATCTGCATATTAATAAACAACCCAGGTAATCCTGATAAACACCTATACTTGGCAGCTGTTGCACTGGTCGAAAATACAAGGTCCCTACTAGTCCTAGGACTGACTCAGTCTTAAAATGAGAGCCAAGACCAAGCAATTAATGTGAACCAAACCAAGAGCAGCAGATTACTTGGATCCCACCAACATCCAATGAAGGTCAAAGGGGCTCAGGCAGCTCTTTATATTGAGAACAGATTGGCACATCAAAGAAATTACTGGCCCCCACACTTGAAAACTAAGCTCCCAGAGTTGGGTTTTTCTTTTTAGTGACATGTAGAACTCTCCAGAAAGATGTTTTTAGGCTTGCAAGAATGGGTTTGAAGGGGGGATGAATTCTAATAAACAAAGCCACTGTCAATGGTAAGCACTGGCTTTTGCATATCTTGCCAGCTCGGGAACCCACCAGGACATAGGCACATGGATTGGTCTAGAAAAGTAAGACTTTGGCCTGAATTTGTAGGTTTGCCCTCCCCAGTTGCGATCAGGTCTATCATTTTACATGAGCATAATTTAGTGGCAAGAGAGTTACCTGAGCTGTGAGAGAGATAACATGTAGATATGAATATGTAGATATCTTGAGAGAGCTGAGAGTACTATTTAGTGATTGAAGAAAAGCTGCATAATAATATGTTTTCCACTTCTCTCTCCTGCCTCATATATCACTGTTAAACTTTAGAGGTCAAGTATCATGTCAGGCCTATAGGGCTCCCTCTTGCTGTAGATTAAGAGGCCTGTGGCATGGGGATTCAAGGTAGGTGTTTTCCAGAGTTGAGACTGGGCTCAAAGCTATAGATCCATTGGCTGGCCTAAGACTGTCATGGGTGAGGCCTGGAACCATTTTCTGGGGAGAAAATTCTATGAGCTTTTGAGTTGTACTTAACATTCAGATGTTAAGTTACCAGATCCAGTTTTGGCAAGGCAACAGAGTAAGAAGCAATGTCTTTTCTGAGGATTCTGATGATAGAGTAGGCATTGAAGCAAAAGAAACATTCCTTCCTTCCTTCTCTAAGAGGAAGAATAGCCACCGCTCCACTGTGGGCCACAGCGGACTACTGGAGTGGATGAAGACAGTATTGCACCCTCTGGACACTGCCCACTCTCCAGCACTGCAGTGGCTTCAGGGTAAAGCCAGGTATGGCATCTTTCATGTCTCTGCCACTTCTTGGCTGAGAAAATTCTCAAACTCTTCCAGTTTTCTCATCTATAAAATGGGACACGTACACCAACTCCACCAGGTCCCGGTGAGAACTAAGTGATATAATGCAATGTGATGAATGAACCCAATACCCAGTCCCAAGCCTGGGACATCATAAGAATCCAAGAGCCCTGGGTCTTAGCTTCCTCACCTAGAACAGCACCTGCCCTGCCCATCTCACTGAGACACTGGGATATGATAAAAGGCAAAAGCCCTGAGACTATAAAAGTCCTTGTGTGGCATCAGTAGTGATTTCTGTCATGTCCTCAGCAGTCCTGATGTATACTGCAGAAGTCTAATCCATGTTCCATCCTGCCTGGAAAGGGTGTTTGTTAGTAGCTGGAAAGCTAGGCAAGATGGAAGCATTTCAGAGCATCCAGATTGCCTGGGCTGAAGCCACAACTATAGGGTTACCAAGTAAGGAACCAGGGAGAAGCAGGCTTCTGACAGTCAGTATAGTTTAGGGCATTCTGTGCATGTGTACGTGTAAAAGGAGATGGAGAGAGAGAGAGAGTTAAAAGAGAAAGAGAGAGACAGAAAGACAGAGAGATTGACTGTGAACTGAATTGGAGCCTTCCCTTCATTACCATGCTGATTGAAACTGCCAAGACTGCAGCCTGGTCAGACCATTGGTGAGGAAAGACAATAGGAAAACAGAAGGTAACTCAGGATGTGAACACCTCATTTTTGCAGTGCAATAAATAAATGAATTCACTCTTTTGCTAAATGTCAAGTTAATATTTCTCTTGGCACCAGCTGTGTCCCTCCCCACCTTCTCCCATGGTGAGCCTGGCCTCCCAGAAGCCTGCCCTTGGGCAGCTGCCCAGTCTGAGCCCTGGGAATTGAGGAGAGGAGGAGTAGCTGGCACAGGAAGCATGAACACACCCAGTCCAGCCTCAGAGGGAACAACCTTTGTGTGAGGTGATGTCCCATGACAGCCCCGAGCTCAGGCAGCTGACCGAGCCAGAGTGGTACTAACAGAAGTTCTCCCCGGGCTGTTCGCAGGCAGGGGACAGGCAGGCAAGGAGAGAGGAGTACCAACCTTCAAGGCCAGTTACCAACTGGGACCTGTGCTCACTTACACTGCACTGACAGGTCTCCCTGTCTCCAGGTCATCCTGGCCACTATATCAGCAGTGTCTCCCGAAATGCATGACCTGCCCAGGTTGGCCCTGCTAGTTTTCAATACAAAGTCAAACTCTTAGCCAGCCATTGAGAAATGAGGTTGAATCCTATTCCTCTGAACTTACATGGTCCCTTGAGCTTGACTATAGCCCACCTCTTATCACCCAGGTTGCTTGTTCCCCATTTCAGAGTCTTTTCCCTCATTCCTTAGTGCAGGGTCTGTATCTCCCACCTCTGCATGCCCCGTGCCACCTTGCACAGGGCCTGGAACAGGGAATGTACTCAGTAGCAGTTGGAACATAATTCATTCATATCTCAGACCAATGTTCACATTGTTCCCTGGTCTAACCTTCTGTTCTCTTCATTCCAAAAACCATTCAGGTACTCACTCTTCTCTAGAGTGTCCTCCTCATCCTGTTTGTTTTCATTGTCACAGTTTAGCTCAAGGTCCCCTGCAAGTCTCACCTTCTCCATAAAGCCTCTACACTGTTCTGTTTTTTCTAAGCTGCTATTGCACCTGATTAACTTGCATCCCCCATGTGGAGTTTCCTAATGGTAGGTTTTGTAGTAGTTACTTAATGCCTCTGAACCTAATCTGTAAGCATGGTTAATAACAGGTTTGCCATAAGTTTTAAATAAAGACACAATAAAATAAAGTACATAGCACAGTATGTTAGCCATGATTTTAAATTAAGACACAATATAAATAAAGTACATAGCACAGTGCCTGGCACATAGTAAGTGCTCAATATAGTGATCTTCGATAATGATGATAAAGATGGTGATGATATGATGACAGTGATATCCCTTTATTTTATATTTCAAACCCCAAATTACCAATTCCCTTTTTGGGGGAAACAAGCACTGCTTAGTTTGTCTTGGCAAGCTTCAAAGCATATAGCACAATGCTTTACTCCTGGTAGAAGCATTATTGATAATATTAATAATATTGATAATATTTTATGTTATTGATATTAATGATGTTTACAGGTTTGACAGTTTAGAGTCATGAAGAGAATGGAGGTGGGGGGTCCAATATTGACTTTCCCACTGTGGGCCTTATATCCCTGTGCTGCAAGTAAATGAGTTTTCTAGAAGGACCTGAGGTTCCATCTAGTGATGACATTGCAGTGCTGTGATTATTAATGAAACTAGTTGACAGCAAAGTGAGCCTAACCTCCATCCTCATGGGCCATTCTACTCAATAAGCCTGGGCACACAAATGGAAGCATGCCAGTGGGGAAGTGGCAGAAACTGAGATTTATGTCAGCCCAGGACATCGGTTCTCACTGCAAGTGTTTCCCATTGTAAAGATTACTCTAGGCAGCATCATGGTTCACATTACCTCTCTCAACACCGGGGCAAAGCAAATGTTGAGCAAAATGATCCACACTGGAGGTTCTGTTCACCCTTCTGCCTAGCACACACATTTCTGCTTCTGGACCCATGCTATATGATTCTTGAGGCCACTTCACCTGCCATCCTTGGCTTCTAGAGTATCACTACCTTCTTGTGTAGACAAGACTGGATCACAAACAGAACATGATACTGAATGTAAAATCCTACCAAACACCAACCACATCTCTGACATCTCTGGTTAAAAAAAAATTTTTCCCCCTTCCCACCCTGATGACCCTGTGAGAGTGGACACAGGATGACCTTGAGGTTCAGAGTGTGAGATCTCTTCTACTACTTTAACCAAACTGAGTTACCTTGCACAATTTACTTTATCTCTCTCTGTCTCATTTTCTGCATCTATAAAACTGCAACAATTATCCACATCCCCTAGTATTGTTGTGGTTGTGCTGATGAAATAAAATAATACATGCAAAGGAGTCAGAGCAGTGTCTGGCTCACAATACACCCTCAATATTTATTGTCATCATCATATAATGATACTGAGTAAAAGATAAATGCTTATACTTTTTTTTATCTTGACAACAACCACACTAAGGGACCAAAATCTCAGGGAAGCAAGTTATACTGTAAGGCAAAAGGTCAAACCTGTCAAGTCCCAGTAAGTCCAGAGAAGGCAGAAAAGGGTCATTTGCCGACTCTGCAGCTTATTCTTGGAAAATGTTTAAAGCATTATACCATCTGCTATCACCATGTGTGTGCTCAGATAATGCTAGTGTGACTGTCTGCAAGGCTTAGAAAAAAATCTTATGAAAGATAAACTGAGGCAAAACCCCAGGCATTGCCTAAATCAAATGTTCAACCACTCTAGCACCCAGGCCCCTGTCCATGGTCCTGAAAAAGAGACTTGGACAAAGGCTGATAGGAAGTCACAATGCCTGAGAGACTGACAAATACAAAAGAGAGAGACTCTTTAAAATCATGTTCAAATAAACACAATTATTAGAATAATTGTGTTTGGCTAGTAAATGGGCATCCCCTCCTATTGTGCTCCTGATTCTAAACTTGTCACCAAAAATAAAACCTCATAATGCATACCAGAGCTAACATAATTTACTTCGAGAATCACTGGCTCCCCTCTATTGGCCTGGATAATAAGAAATTGAAAAACATGAATCTCCTATCCTGAAATAAGTTAATTCTTCTATTTTCTAAGTGACCTGCTGCAAAGAAGTGGCAGAGAATATGTATTAAGAGTGAGGCTCTGGAGTCAAATAGCCTGGATTCAATCCTAACTCCTCACTTATCAGGAGAAGACTTCGGTCAAGTTCCTTCATCTCTCAGTTCATTCATCTATAAAAATGATCATTAAAAAAGTACTCAGCTCATGTTATTTTAAAAATTAAATAAGATAATGAGCCTACATCACTTAGAAAGTGTATGCATCATAGTAAGAACACAGTAAGTATAAATATACCCTTATTAATATTATAATTGTCTTTGCTGTTATTATTCCAAATTGGACTTAACAAAGAAATCTTTTTTTTCCTCCTATATCTTGGTTTACAGATGCATTCCTTCTCTCTGCCTTTATTATATGCTCCCTTCTATCCCCCTCCTGAGCATAATGTGGATACAGGTCTAGTAAGAAATGAGAAAGTTTTATTTACTCACCCACCCAGTGAACCTAACAAAAAGTAAATTCAGAAATTTCTTCACATGGGAGAGAGTAAAGGCTCAAAGGCCACAGTTCCCCTAGAAGCTGTGAAGAACCTAAGTGCCCTCAGGCCACATCACAACAGCGCCATTCTTCACTCTGCTCAACCATGCTTGAAGCCACCCCCCACTTGCTTCCCCATCACTCTGTCAGCCTCCAGCAGAGCCCAGCAGGCTCACAAGGCCAACACAGGCTGTGCAGGTCTCCAAAGCCAAGGTTCCAAGTGATTGGCTCCTTTGAAGAATGCTCCAATGTAGCTCAATGTTTCTGGCCCATGACCCAGAAACTCCAGCAGTCGGGATGGAAAACAAGCAATGATAATGACCCTATCTGATCTAGAGCTCACAGCACTTTCCTAAACACTGCCATGCATCATAGTCCCTCAATTTTCTTAGCATCCATCCAAGGCAGGCAGTTAGTACCAACCCCATGATATAGAAAAGGTAGCTGAAGCCCAGAGATTGATGTGACTTGCTAAAGTCACAAAGCTACCAGTGAATGCCAAATTCAGGAAGGCCCGGGCTGGCTCATCAGGCAGCAATATTTAGTGAAAAAAGCATGGGAGAGCAGCCAGGTTAGAACTCTGTCTGAATCCCAGTTCTGACACTTACTGTTACTGGCTGCATGACTTTGGGAAAGTGACTTAACCTACGAGGAGCCAGTTTCTCATTTATAAAGTGGAAACAGTTTCTTCCATTCAAGATGTTGGAGAGTGAACAATAATGTGGGCAGAGAACTAAGCCTATCGTCTGGCACAGAGGTGGGATTGCACAAGAAGATACTGTTGTCATCATTGCCATTGTCACTATAGCCCAGCCCTCTTTCCAATGTGTAAAGCCACATGGACTCTATACTAAGGGAGGCGATAGCATACACTGTCTTCAAACAAATGCCAGTGTCCTACTATCTCCTTCCCCTCCACCCACTCTGACGTACCTGTCAGTCATATGACGGATCTACAGAGAGCTCAGTGATCCAACGTAGCTTATCTGGGAAACTTTTAAATCTCGTACTGGCTTGGCTCAATCCAGGTGGCATACTCCCAGGCTCCTGACTCTGACTGGCAGCAGGTCTGACCATGAGGAATGTAACAGCTAATATCCTAGAAAACCCTGTTCATCCTTATTTTCAATTTATAAAATAGCACTTTATAATATACTTCATTGTGGCAACAATGGATCAATGAAACAATCCATTTCCATAAATATTCCATCCTGTTTTGACTAGGAAAAACCAGTAAGGATGAAACAGTGCTGAAGAGGTAGGCAGTGAAAGGCATTTTATAATTACTGATATTCAAACATCACCAAAATCCTCATTTCCATTTAATAAATATAGCAATCAATGATCAAGAACATAATCTGCCCCCTTCCACAAAACTACCCTATGGAGCATTGCAGAGCCTTCAAGTATGAAATTTTGGATTATCTGTTCTGGGTTTTCCAGGCTGCTGCTTCCTTTCATTTAGTGGATAATCAGGAGATATCTGTAATTAATCAAATGATACCATGTACATAGATGGGATCCACTACAGGCTACAAATATTCATAGCAACAGGCATACTTTTCAGGCCAATGGAAAGTATATACTTCCCCAGCCACCAAGGAAGTCACTACTCAGTGTGGGAGAAGGGTTAGAGAGGCAATTACAAAGCAGTGTGGTGGTCCAAGTGCTCAGAGCCGGGGAGCACGGAGGAGGAATACTTTCCCTGAACTCTGGACATTTAGCTCACAGCTGAGACCTAAAAGGTACAGAGGAGTTGGCCAGGGGAGAAGATGGAAGAAATGAGAGGAAGTTGCCCTGTGTTAAGGAAATACTTGGGCAAAAACCATTTTGTCACAGAATTTGGGGACCTTGGGGCAGTGATTGCAAAGCTGTAAGGTAGTAAGCAGCAAGTGGTAACCCACAAAGGTGGCAACTCCCAATCACCCACCCAACATTTGCTTGCTCAAGACCTGAAACAGTCCCCAGCTGCTGCCACTTTCTGCCCAAAGTGTGGGTTCCAGGTGAGCTGTTCTGCCCAGGGGTTGCAGGTGATTGGGCATCTCCTTCAGGCTCAGCCATAAACTCCACTTCCCCACCTACTACTGTAACCCTAACTGCCCCTCCACCTGCCTCCCTGGGTGGCAGAATGGCCAGCCCTGCCATTTGCTTGCCTCTTCAGAGCACCAGATATGGAACACTGGGGATTTGTGGGGTCACCAGGCAGAGCTAGGAGCGTTTTCGAACAACAGCAAACTGTGAACACATCTGAGAGAGAGTGGCAAGGAAGGTGGGAAAAGCCAGGTTAGGGATTGAAAGAGGAATGGAAACCACAGAAGCACAAGGCTCTCAGAAAAAAGTCATTTAATCAGCCCCATCCCCACTTCCAAATTTAAGACAAACTCAGAAAGATGTTACACTCACTTAGCAATGAGCCTAGTTAAAAGCAACTTTCCTAGTTTCAAAGTTGAAATTAACACAAAAAAAGAGATTCATCCCTCTTCAGTCAAGTGGGTCCTTACACAGAGAAAGCAGACTCATTAGCTGTGAGTAGAAACACACGTTCTCATTCAGCTTCCTGCCTGGGCGCTAGCTCCAGGATGGCCTCAGATGTTCAAGGTGCATCTTGACTCTGCCACCCAATTCCAGAAGATAAAGCTGCAATGGCATAGATGGTATAAAACAGGATGTGAGTCTAGACTGCCCTGGACAGGGGGGCTGTCGGTTCCTGTCTTGATGGACTAAATGAGTGAGACACAGCTTGTATCAAGAATGGCCTGGAAAATAACTCACAGTGCTGTCAAACCACATCACCACAAATCAGTCCCATTCTTATAATTTGAGATAAAGTCTGTGCCTAAATTCAAACTACCACACTGATACAAAAGTGCAGCATTTTTAGCCCTCAACTCATTTTGGGCTCAAAACCATAAAGAGGGTCTCATGGCATTTGCTTGCAGGCCCCAGGCTCCTTGAGAGGTCTCCCTCCAGGCAACCACTCCAGTACATCTTGCATTGGAGGATATTTCCAATGAGATACACTTGTGGTACCGGAGAATAAGTGACTCTGCAGCTGCTGAAGTGTTGCCTAATTGAGGATCTACTTTACGGAGGATGTGAGTGTGCTGTATAATTGGTACATTTTTCATGCTTCTGAGACTCTGTGAGCTCCTTGGGAGGTAAAGCCCACTTCCTCGTCTCACCACTGCTGGAAACACATAAAAAGATTTCAATACGTGTTTGTTGAAGGAATAAATGAATGAAAGAAACCTAATAGTAGGTGAGTTCCGGAAACAATAAGATAAAATGAGCCCCAAGAGATTGGCTCACCTGCAGATACGTGGTCCATTGTTGTTTACTTGAGGCCCCAACCGCACGTCACTCCCTGACCCCACCACCCCTCTTCCTTTCCCTTGTTTTCTCTTTCTCAGACTGCTTATTTACCATCTGACCTGGAAACATTTTACTTGAAAATGTGCTTATTTCCACTCACTGTGTAAGATTCAAATTGTAGAGATATTTATCTCTTTCACTGCTGTATCCCCATTACCTAGTACTGGCCCTTAGTTTAAGTTCACTGAACATTTTAGGAGAGTCTTAATCAAGACTTTTTTAAAAATGTCGTATCTCTAAATACAAGTGACTGAAGATATTTCTGTTCCATGTACCAAGGATGTTTATAGTGTAAACTACTCAAGCAATTAAGATGTATTGGAGGACTCTTATTCTAAGATTGTTACCATTTCATCTTCCATGTTTTTTTAAAAAATATTTGCAATTTGTCTCCAATATACCATTTGAGCTTCATTACACCTTCATCATTTTCTTCATCACCACCATCAACAACAACTACAGAAAACATTTACCACTCCCTGTGGAATACAATGTGTGTTGATAACAGGTGTATGGGGGACAAAGAATGAATAGGATGCTGAGGTACCTGTCCTCAAACTGCCTGTTTGATGCAAGCATTAAGATACACCTACATAAGAATCATAGACTGAGCGCCCAATGCAAAGTTAAATCAGTGCTAACAGAAGTATAATAATGCAAGCTACATAGGTAATTGAAATATTTCTCCTAGATACAGTAAAAAGTAAAAAGAAACCGGTGAAATTAATTTTAGTAACATTTTACACAACCTAAGGTATCCAAAATATTATCATTTCAACATGTACACATTTAAAAAAATTGCCAATGACATATCTTACATGCATTTTTTTAATAATCTTTGCCTATGTACATGACACAGCACATCTCAATTCAGAGTAGCCACATTTCAAGTGTCTAATAACCATCTGTGGCTAGTGGCCACCATCCTGGACAGCTCAAGGTCAAACCAAAGGGTTTTCAGAGTGTAGAGGAGAGGAATATGTTGGTGGGCATGGGAGTCTGGAAAAGGCCCCATGAGAGTCACTACTCCTCTGTCCTTTCCTCCTCCTCCTTCCTTCCCTCCCTTCCTCCTCTGACTACCACTTAGAAGCAAGGGTGATGTCACAGAGAAGCATAGATATCCCAAGAATAAAACAAAGGGGTGCCTCTTCTCCTTCTCTGAGACCTCCTGCTCCACCCCTCTCTTCTCCTTTCTAAGGTGCAGTCAGATGAGGTAAAATCCCATTCCAGTGCTAATGAGAGATCTGGGTCCTTGCCCAGAGCACTAAAATAAGACTCCTCTGATCTCAAAATAAAAGTATATTCAGGCCTTAGGCAACACTAGAGACTTAGAGTTATTCTCAACCCTTGCTTGCATCAGACTTACCTGAAAAGAGTTTATAAAGGAAAGATGCCACTAGCATACACCCCCAGCTTCTGATTTCATCAGGCTAGAATAAAGCCTGGAGAATCTGGCACCTTTTAAAGTCACCCAGGCGATGCTAATGTGTGTCTAGAACTGAGAACTGCTGGGCTGGGATGTGGGAGCTGCCAGGTGGAAGAGAGGAAAGATCAGCCTGTTAGCTATAGATGCCATTCATTAACCACAGTGCCAAGCATTGTGCTATCTGTACATTTTTGCACTTTCATTTTTTCACTATAACCCTGTGAGACAGCTGTCACCAACCCCATTTTACAGGTGACAAAGCTGAGGCTCTTGAGACAAAGTGACTTTTTCAGGGTCACACGGTTAGCAACTGGCAAAGAAATTCAAACCAGGTCTGACTCCAAAACCCATACTCACTCCTCTTTATCAGCCTTTGTCCCTCCTCATTATCAATCCTGCCCCCCAGCTTGCCCACCCCAATCCTGGTTCAAGGTGAGAAACTAGGGTGGGAATGAGAAGAAGGTGATAACCAGGCAGGTAGGGGCTCAGGGGAGGGTTGAGAAAGAAAAATAATAGTGGATGCATCAGGAAGGGAGAGGCTTCATAAAGGGCCAGCATTTGCTGGAAGGCTTGAAAGCACTGAAGAGAATAAGCATTGTAAGAACACATGGGGAAAAGCACCAATATTGATCACAAAACTTGTCTGGGAGTGATGAGAATGAGGTGGTGATGAGAAAAGATGCCCCAGAAAAAATAACCACTATCTAGCTTCCACAGGGAAGCGTGTCCTCCTTCATCAATGGATAGGGTGGAAAGAAGGCCAAAGAATAGGAGAAAAAAATAAAAGGAATGTAAACAAAGATATACTCTCTTTCTTAGAGCTCTTACCCTATAAAACAACCAAGTAGTGAAAAATTAATTCAATACTTAAAAAGGAGGGGGGCAGAAAGTAAGACAGAGAGAAAGTGAGAGACAGAGACAGAGAGAGAGGATCTGGTAATAATGGAAGAGAAATCAGTCTTGCCTGACAGTATTTAAATTGAATGTCTGTGAGCATGGTTCATAATTTTCAGTGAAAGTAGAAGCTATTAAAAAGTCAATGCACAAGATTAAAATTTAGAATGCTATTTTAATAATACTGAATTCTACTCAATTTCAAATGGCTGTCATTTTTAAGCTCCACCAATTTGAGAACATTTGATTGATGGTGTTGGGAGCTGAGTGATGAGAAGCCTGAAATTGGCAGGCCCAGCTCAAATGACACAGCCAGAGAGGAGAGGAGCTCTCATGCTGAAGGCACAAGCTGACCAGGCTCATGAGCCACCGCCTCCAAGACTGTTTACCCAGCTTTCAAATGGGATTAGTTAGCACTATCCTACCAAAATGATCAAGTGGAATAAGGGGATGAAAGAACCACTGTCAAAAGCCAAGTACTATGAGGACCAAGAATGCCTTGTGTGGCACCTGTGCTAGGTGACTGGTTCAGAGGTCATCTCCTTCTGGATGTTTCCTCCACCATACTTTCTATTTCTAACTTAGTCAATCAATAAGCCATTGAACTAGTCAGTGCTAGGACAGAGGCATGGCCAGGGTGTTACGGAAGTCAGAGGCAACTCACCTGTCACCTTCAGTAGACGTCCCATGCTGAGAGACTGGGATTTTATCCTGTGGACCAGCACTGTGCCTGACATATAGTATATGAGTCCTCAAGGATTTGTAAGTCTCTCATTCAACATACTCCTTGCCCTTAGGAATTTTGACTTTAATTGGAGCAATAAATACATATTTACCAAACAGCATAATGTGGTACTAATGAAGAGATAATCAGAGAGCTACACAGAGAACAGAGGGAAAAAATAAACTCTTGTACTTGACCTTGAAAATCAATTTAGTATCTTCATACTTCATTACTATCATTGTGATCATCTTTAGTGCTGTTCACAAATCTCTCCTGCTCTTCACATGGCAGAATGACATTGCCCTCCTCCCTTTGAAGTTAGGCTACATGTAACCTACAGTGGCCAATGAAATGATCACGGAGGTGGCATGAGTCACATCCCGGAAGAACCTTTAGGAGTTGGGCACAATTTCCCGTGTTCTCTGCCTCCACTACAGTGACAGTGGAAGGTTCTGGAGGGAAACAAAGGCTCCAGAGCCTGAGTTCCAGTATAACCCATGCAAAGCATGAAGCATGAGTGGGAGACACCCCTTTGTCACCCTGCCCTACTGAGATCTGGGGGTATTGTTTTCCTGAAACCTATCCTCACTGACACAGTCAAGGCCATAAGAGCTCTGGAAAAGGGCCTGAAAGGGGCAGGCGGAGGAGCTGTTATGGTCTTTGGAGTGAAAAGGAAATGAGACTCTAGTCTCTCTTTGGTCACATGCTCAGCTTTCTTTCAGAAATTCCCTGCACCAAGACATTCTGAAAAGACCACTCAACTTCCAAAAGCCCCTGAGCTAGGAACCCTAGTTTTCTGCCTTCTATGTCTCCATTTCCTGCCCTACCTCATGAAGAATATGCCCTTGGGCCTAATGGCATTTGTGCTAAGTATTGGGGCTGGATCCCTGGCTCAATACTGTCCTGACCAGAGCCTGGAAGAGAAGCGAATCTCCCCATGGCTTCTTGTTTCCTGGATGGCTCCCCCTTAGTCTCCCTCAGCTCCCCAGAGCTTCAGTCAGGGTCTCACACAGACTCTCAGCCTCCTAAGCTCCTGCTTGTCCCCACTGCCCAAACTGCTGCTCCCTCACTTCTGGGGCTTCAAAGCTTGTTCCCATCCATCTCCTCCAGAAAGTGCCACCACGGACTCCAGTCCGCTCTGTTCTCCTCACTCCACCAGCTCCAAACCCATTTGACAGCTATATACCTATTCCCTGTCACAGGAATAGTGTTACCTTATCCATCAGGGCAAGTGTGATCTCTTCAAAGGAGTGAACTTCGGAACCTTGATGCCTTCATTCGTGAAATGGGGTCACAGGTCTGACCACCCATCGGGTGAGACAATGTATCTAAAGCACCTGTCTTGATGCCTGGGGTAAGACAGGTGTTCAAGAATTATAAAACTCCCACCAGCTCCCCTTCACTACAGGAAGGTCTGAGTTTAGAGGGTTGGGCCAGCTCTTCCTCTCCCCAGGAAGCCTGGATGTGCCCCCAGAGACATGTCTAATGCATGTATTCTCAATGGGGGCCGCATCTCCTCCAAGGGGGCAAAAATTAGTATTTGGGGGTGCAAGAAATCTTACTCCTTTTATGTATAAGCAAGCACAGGTACACATACAGTACCTAGACAGATAATACAGTACATCCATGATATTAAAATTTAATTGGGTGGATGATTGGCGGGGAGGGGTTTTACAAGGCTCCGTAAACAGGCAGTAATAAATTAGTTGAGAAACACTGGTCTGATGTTACTGCCTATCAGAAAACAGGCAGCCTCTCTGATGCCCATCTCAGCTGAGCCTCTTATCACCCGTCTCTTACATTTCCTCTCTCATGTCTCTTCCAAATCAGTAATATGATATTTTTTTAAATTCTGTCAAATCCACATTCATTCCTCCTAAACCCCTTTCCTGGCCTCTCTGCAACTTCACTGATCTAATCTGCTGCCTCTCCCAGGATGTGAGCGTGCAGCTGGCTGCAGAGAAAGCAGGCACTGGAGAGCTGAGAGACTGCAGTCTTGGTTTTCCAGACATGACAGACGTGATTGTTCCCATAGTCACCTCCAGCAGCAGCAAGGCAGGAAGGAGCTGAGCTGAGTGCCCAGCCCCCGCCCCGTGCCCCCATCCTTCCCACCCACTCTCCATCCCCACCACCCAGCTCCACTCAGAATGGTGCAAGTCAAGACGTGCCTGTAACTTCCATGGGAACTAAATAAGCCCTCCCCCATGGGGTGGGGGAAGGTTACTGCTAGGTTTGGGTTTCAGCTGGCTTGTTGGAAGGTAGCAGACACTGTCATTTGGCTTTCCCAAGGTGGACACTCAAACCTGTCTGTCTGAGAGGCTAGAAATAATCACCTTCTCGCCTCTCTTGCAGCTATGGATGGCCATCTCAAATGCTCTGCATGGGTGGAAGTCTGTCTCATAAAAAGGAGGTGGAATCGGTGTAACCTGATGATATCTTCCCCTTTTCTTCTAGCTTAAAACACAAATTCTAAAGCTGCCCATTTGTCTTGCAACCTTGAGGGCAAAGCCAAAAGAATCTTAACATCCTTAGAGAGCTTAACCTTGACATGACACAGCAGCTGCACCAGTCCCATCAGCTATCTATGTCTAGAATTCCTTTTGTGTAGAAAAATGCTTTTCTGTTGTTACCTAAAAGCATCCTAAGCAGCACAAGAGTCAAGGGTAAAATGCATAATACTCACCAACCTGCCTTCCCTCCTTACAAACACATCTCTACTACACAAGAGAATGCCTATGCCTCTCAATGTCTCAGCCATGCAGGAGGGGTCAGGGAGACTCTGCCATGCTGATCCACACTCCTGAGTTCCCAGGGTTTCTGTAGTCAAGTGGACCTGGGTTCTAGTCCTGACTCCCCACCAAAGGCTGGTGACCCAAGATCAGATACCTGACCTTCCTGAATGTCCATTGTTTTTACTATAAAGTGAGGCTGAGACTAATACTTACATCTTAGTATCGTTTCAAAGACTAAATGAAATATAATATGCACAGTGCTATCTCAGTGCCTGGTACATACTATTTGTCTGCACTTGATAGGTATCATGATGATCTTCTCTCCTCCCTTTGTGAGTCTGCATTATTGTCAGTTTCTGTCTCATTTCCCAACTTTTTTTCCTACGAGTTTTCTCATTTCTGGTCTCACTCTAATTCTCTCCTCTCCATCTCTCTGCAGATTTTTCTCCCTCTCCTCCATTCCCACTCATTTTCACTATGGAGGGACACAGAAATTTCCCTAGTTTCTGAAGAGCTCCCTTGCAGGCCCAGCACCAGGGGCTGCTTACAACAGGCCCAGGCTCCTCTGAAAATAGGGGTTCTTATTGCAGCTACCGGGTCTGCTAAGGCCATGGGCTCAGAAGACTAGTGGAACCCATGAACCTTGAGCCCCAAACCTCTACATGGCCTCCCTTGAGACTGAAACTTTCCAGATATGCTTCATGTCCTGAGAGGCCCAATAAAGGGCAGCCCTGAAGGTCAAGAATAGGCCCTGCTCAGCCTCTGAACCTCCGATCAGACCAAAATGCCAGTGCCTTCTTGGACAGCACAGCCCATCCACACAGGGGCTCTCCCAGGCAAACTGCCACTGTCACTAGGGACTCACTGGGGACAGGAAATGCATAGACTTCAAAGATCAAGTAGCAAACATCTCCAAAGAAATGGTCCAGGAAAGGTGCGTTTGTTGATTTTTCAGAACACATGCTCATGGAATCCTGTCCTCTCTCAGGTGAAAGGAAAGTCCTTTCCAGGCTCCCAGTCATAGTTCCTTTGACATGATGTTCCTTAGTGACTATGAGGGAGACTGGTGGGAAGGGGTGGCTTCCTGCACAGACAGGCTGCTGATGAGTCAAAGGTTTTAGTGGAAGAGGGGATGGGTCAGAGAGAAAGGGCAATGCTGCCCTCACAGGAATCACTTTGCCTCCAATGCTACATTTATCAGCTGGAGGGCTTTGGAAGGAATCACAGGACCCGCGGACTCCATTCCCATCTCTGTTTCTGACTGTCCCGGGCTCCTTAGCAGAACTCCAAACAGCATGGCTGGGGATAATTCCTTCTTTCAAGAACCTTACTGCCCAAATGGAAAGCAATACCTGTGTATATAATACACGCCCCCCATGCAGGGACTCCTCTCCCCCCACCACTTTCTAGGCTTCCACAGCATACCAAATTCTCCCTTTGGTGAAGGAGGCAACTCACCAATTATCATGAACAATGGCTAACATTCATTGAGCATGTGCTACTTGTTCGGAATGCTTCTCATGTACTAACCACTGAAATCCTCCCAGCAACACTGACAGACCACTCCTCTTTTCTCACTTTACAAACAGGGAGACGAAGGCCCGCAGGATAAGTGATATGCCCAAAGTCACACAGCTACTAAATGGCAGAGATGTGTTTGAAACCTAGGGTCTGCCTCTTTCATAACAATATCAATAATAACAATAGCAAACATATCTTGAAAATAAATTTTTGATTAAAAAAACCCTATGTAATATTTACTATATGCCAAGCACTACAGTAAGTGCTTTACATAGATTAGGTCATTTCATCTCACATCAATGGCATGAGATAACTTCTGTTATTACTACCCCCATTTTACAAATGGAAGTGGAGGCCCATGGAGAGCCAGTGATTTCATCAGTGGTGGCTTGATTCAGATCTGGAGTGGTCCCAGATCTGAAGACTGTGAATTCAGGGCTCTGCTGCCTGCAGTACCACCTCCCTACAAGCCTTGGTGGAGATAAGCCCCAGAGAAAACATACCCCTGAGGAATCAGCTCCAGCCTCTCCAGGCTTAAACAGATAGACCGCTCGCTAAGGACTGACCACCAATGAACCTTTCCTCCTTGGTCTCAAAGAATGTGAAAGGTGCTATTATCACAGGAGTCAAGGCTGCTTGCAAACTACAGAGGTGACATGAGGTAAATTCATTTTCTTCCTGTCAAGAGAAATTCAACAAGGGTATAATCAAAAGCTAGTGCGTGTGGCTGTGATTGGGCCCATCACAGGGGTGGCACATAATTGAACAAGTTCTCCGTGCCCAGAGGAGCAAAGCAAAGCCCCATCACAGGGAAGTGTCACTCATCGGGCCAGCAAACACCGGGTGTTAATAACATTATGGAAATGTGCTGAAGGACTGAGGAGAGGACAGAGCCTTGAGGGAGGGGCCTTCCCGAGCCTCAGCGAGCTTCAACCTTGAGGAAAGGACTATCTGTCCTCATCCCGATTGGCCCTTTTTCTCAGGGACACCTCCTCTAGGCTGGGTAGGTTTATGCCTCCTGGACATAAGGACTGAACTTTGATGTGGCTGTACCTACTTACTGAGTGGACCCCAGAGGGACCCCAGGTGAGCAGTGAGGCCAGGTCTCCAGGTTACTGAAAAGAGTGCCTAGGGGCCAGATAGGGTACAGGCCCCTCTCCTCCCCTTACAATCGATACCAACAGTAATTCCTACACACCCCTTACCATGAGCCAGGCACTTCTCTGAGTGTTTTCCATCTAACAGCTCATTTAATCTGAACAACAATCCAATGCGCTAGAACTGCTACCATCTGGATTTTACAGCTGAGAAAACTAAGGCACGGATAGCCTTGTCCAAGTTCTCAAAGGTGGTATATTGTCTTTAAGCCCATACAGCCTCCATGCATCCTAGTGCCTCAGCAAATGGACTGTCAGCCAAGCCCTGAAGCAGGGGAGAGGGTATGGGAGACATGACTGGGTGAGGGGGGAGGTGCCTCCCTGGCAGGGCTTTCATTCATTCGCTCACATTGTCATCAGGCACCTTCTCTGTACCAGATACTGTTCTAGGCACTGAGATTCGGTGGAGTATAAACAGATGGGAGACTATAGTCCAGTAAGAGGACACAGATAACAGATGGGAGACTATAGTCCAGTAAGAGGACACAGATAATAAATAATGTCATAGAATGGCAAATATAATAAAGAAAACAAAACAGGAAAGCCAAAGTGACTAGGACAGGAGGAGGTATAGGAGTTATTCTAGAGAGGGAGAATGTTAACTTTAATAGAAGCAGGCCTAGCCAAGGCTGAAGAATTCACTTGGCAGAGGCTTTCAAATGCCTACAGAATAAAGGGAGTAAGCAGTCCTCAAGGTCCTTGAGAAACTGGAAGGTAGAGACCCAGGAAGACAAAGGGAGCAGGACTCGGCTCCACCAACCCACTCCACGCTCAGACTGAGGGAAGCTCTGCTATTCTGCATGGCTCCCTCAGAAGCACCCAACCTCCTTGGGTGCCATCCGAGGGAAAGGCAGCTACTGGAGCATCCCACATGGGGATCACCTGCCTCAGCCCAGAAGTGATGCCTGTCTCCTACATTCCATATCCTACCTAAACATAGAAGCCAGGAGATGTACAGGTGCAACTGGAATATTTGGTGAGCCTTACTACCCCAGCCTGGGGACACTGATGGAGACAGCAGAGGTGCAAGAAGGCTCAAGCCCTAGTGAGATAGAGCCCAGACAGGCTGAGTGGAAAATGAGCCTCTAGGAGCAGGGAGTTAATAAGTTTTCCAAATGAATGGCCCTTTAATTTCAATTCAACGATGTGAGGGGATCAGGTGAAAGAAGTCAGGAGAAAAGGAGGATTAATCCATCTATCAAGGACCTTTGGTACTAAAAACATCAAAAGATGAATTCATTTGTGAGCCATAATAATTCACTACCGGGAAAAATAATTACCTTGAAACTTGTTCGGCCCCAGAGTCAATCTTTATTCAACTATTTATTTTTGGCTGCTCATCCTGCTTGCCTCTCTTAGAAACTCAGAGTGCTTCCTCTCTCTCCCCTGCGTTTTTTGTTTGTTTGTTTGTTTTGTAAATTCCAAAGACTTGCTTATTTCAGAATCATCTTTGTGTGGAATGCCTGTTTTCCCCCTCCCTTGTTCCTTTATGTATGACTGATCCTCACCTAATCACTCACTTCCCAGGATTCTCTTTTGTTCCCTTCATAGCACTAATCACTGTCTTAAAATGTATGATTTATCAGTTTATTGGCTTTTTTTCCTGATAATCTGGTTCTTCCACTGAAATGTAAGTTGGGTAAAGCAAGGACCTTTGTCCATATCCACTGGCTAGATCCTAACACCTGACCAATGAATTATCATTGAATAAATTAACAAAAGACACTTATGAACACATGGAGCTCTTAGTCTCTTCTAGTTCTCATAAGAACAGCCATTTATTGTTACCAATTATTCCCATTTACAAATAAAGAAACTAAGGCATAAAGAATAATTAAGCTGCCCAAATTTACAAAGATAGTTAAGTAAAATAGCCAGGATTTGAACTTAGGCAGTCTGCTCCAGAATCTGTTCTATTTTTACTTAGGTATTTCAGAAATATTAGTAGATTGAACGAATGCGTATTGAATGAATAGCTGCCTTCCTGCCTGCATTCCCAGAGTTATTTGTTTTCAGCTTTTGCTGGACCCCTAGGTGTCAGGCATGGTCCCGAATTCTCTACACACATTATTTAGTCAAAACCCACATCTAGCCTGCTCTCCCTGGCTCCTCCCATGGCTGGTACTCAGAACCACACCTCATTGTCCAGCTCAAATCTCCCAGCTCCTCTTTGCCATGTGGCGCCAGCTGGACCTGCAATCATGGACTCAGTTCCTTCAGGGAAAAAAAAAAAAAAAGATTCAAGGGGAGGCACATCCCCTGAGAAGCAAGTGGCTGACCTTGTGGACCCAGAAGACCCCCTGCCTCTGTCCAGAAACTGAATCCCAGAGAGAAGCTATGGGTTTCATGCCTGTGCCCAACCTTCCAACCAAAGGAACAAATACATAATAAACAGCCTGGAGTACCAATTATTAGATGCTAAGATGGAAGGGAGGGGAGGTCAAAAGTGAACTGCTTTCTCTACTAAATTGTTTCTGAGAGGGGAGAAGAACCAAATGCATTGTAAGTTAGAGTCATCCCATAACTTGGATATCTGACACTCTACCAAGCACTGCCCCCTCACCCTATGCTGCTCCCACGGCTCTCTCTGTCTGTGACGTGACCGCGTGGCTCTGCTGGACCTCATGCTGTTCATCCATGCCCCCTGGATAACGCCTGACACACAGTGGGTGCTCAGTAAATGCTGACTGGATGAATGAATGAAGCATCCACTCCTGCCCTGCCTTGGCCCCGCCTTGGCCCTGCCTCATCTCCCACACCCACTACTGCCTGGCAGCAACTTGGCTTCACCCCTTGGACCTAAGTGTTGGACACAGTCACATACTTAGCAACCTTGGATCTCCCCTCCCAAGCAGGAATGCTTGCAGGACCCTGAGCCAAAGAAGATAAAATAGGGCTATCCTGGGAAAATGTGCTTTAATTAAGCAGTAAAACTTGCTATTCCCCATGACCTACCCTGAAATGCAAAAATGCTGCAGCTACTCCCAGAACTGGGGACTTCACAGACTCAGGGCAGCACCAAGGGAGGCACTGTTGCACAATTCAAAACCCAATCAAGCAAACTAAGTGAGCTTTCATGTCTGGGAAGCAAACACATTCTAACTGCTCAGCACACCCAAATCAATGCTTCTCTAATAACCCACCTTGTTTCTGACTCTGAAAGCCAGCAGAGTACGAGAAGCCTGGTAGTTTTCAAATTGTTAACTAGACTCTATCTGGAGAATTCAGATTAGGAACACATTCCAACTCTCCCTCATCCTGCAGTGCATGGGGTTGCTTGCCCCAGTCAATTGGAAGACTGGCCCAGCACTTCTTCAGTTCATCTTGCAGGAACGTGTGTCTCTTCTGCGCACCTGGACTGTTCAATAGGTAGACAGACTCACTGGTTTCTGGTCCTGTCCTTGGCGCAAACTCTCACCCCAGCCACATAGGCATGTAATAAATGGGCCCATCATCTCTGACAGGACTGCTGGACCCAAGAATGGTGTTGGTGCATCCCTCCTGGCAAAACAGCACTAAATTTCTGCCTTAATCTCCTGGCTCATAAGCAGTGTCCTCAAGCCCAAATGACAGTACTGTCCCATGCAAAAATGATTACAATGTCCACTGCTGAACTTCCCTGTTGAACAAAGAACACAGTCAAGCACAAACCCTGCCTGCATCCTCGCACATGGCTCTGTAGAAGAGGAATGGGAAAGGTATTTCCATGGAGTAAGGCTGCCAGGGTTTAAACCTCAGCTTTAAAGTCTGGGGCTTTATGCCTTGGGCGAGTCCCCAAATTGCACAGAGCTTCCGTTTCCCCATCTAAACAATGAAGAGTATAGGTCTCCTAGTGGTATTGTAAGGGTTACATGAGATTAAGCATGTAAAGCAGCCTAGCACAAAGCCTGATGCAGAGTATCATTGGGAGCTAAGACTTACAGAGCACTTGTGCTTGACCCTCACATACATTGCCATTAGCCTCACTGCACCCATGAGACATGGGTATTGCCATTTCTATTTATACCAGAGAAGAATGAAGACCAGAGAATCAAGCAACCTGCACGAAGACAAGCAGCTAGGGATGGGTAGAACTAGGATTTGAACCCAGCATCCAAGTGGAAGGTGGCTCCTACCAGAGCTGACAGCAGGCCCATGTCCCCAGGTCCCCATCAGGAGCTGGTTGGCAGGCAGCTCTATGGAGATCCTGGGCTTGGTGACAGCAGGCCTGACTTTGAGTCCTCTTTGTGTCCTGTGACTTGGAACTAGTCTCTTTACCACGTAGGTATGCTTATTACCTTCCTCTACCATAAAACTGGAACAACTGCAACTTCCTTGTAAGTCTGTTGTAGGGTTTAAAAAAACAAGGGTGCTTTGCAATCTTTTACCCAAGGTAGGATTCTTATACCTGCCCATGTTCTACGACACCAAGAGAAGGCATTAACAACACTTGGCACCGTGGCAAAAGCTTTCAGTAAATAATAATGAATGATACTAATAATAATCATAGCTAACATGTATAGGACATATTATATTTCAGGAACTGCACTAAGAGCTATGAAGTAGGTACTTTTTATTATCCCTTTTTACAGATGAGGAAACTGAGGCATGTAACAGGTAACTTGTTCAAGGGCACCAAACCAGATGCTAAAAACTTACAGGCCTGCTATTCACTGGGCTGCATTTGAACTTTATTCAAAGGGTGAGTTGGCCCAGGTGAGTCTACACTGTGCCCTGCACATCACTGAAGTCCTGGTCTCACTGAGAACCACAGGGATAAACAGAGGCAAGCTCGTCAGGTCACTTGACTACAGGACTTCTATGGTCCTTAATATGTAAACTTGCATGGAAACATCAAAAGGGAGATAGTATGCAGCCTTCCCCAGACCCTGAGGAGCACCAGTACATCCTGAAATATCTTTCCAGAAATACCACATCTGAGTCATTTCCTCTACATAGAACGGCCTCGCTTTGGTTGTTGGAAAATTAGGTACAGGCGAAAGAACAGAGAAGGGAAGAGTAAACAGCCCAGTGTCCTTCATCCTGTCTTGTCCTCTGGTCTAGATCTGCAGAAGTGTGTCTGCCTGTAGACCCAGAAGCCACAGTCTGAATGAACGAAAGGCCCACAGAGGCCCCAGCAAGGGCTGGGACTGGGAAAGGAGGTCAGCCTGGCAGAGACCTGGGAAGCAGAGGCTGTTGTCAGAGCCTGCTCAGAATCAGTGGCCTTTTTAACACAGGTGTGACATCCACCTGGGCTGTTGGGACCTATCTGGTGGAACGGAAAGGGGTTTTTATATCCCTGCTCTTATCCCCAGCAGGCTCTGGAAATATATTTCCATATAGCTTATAAATACAAAAAGAGAATATTGATTATTTCTATAGGGATCTGACAGAACAAGAGCTCATTCATTAGCTGCTGGATTTCCCAGTGACTCCTAGAAATTGCCACAATTAAACCAAATTAAGTGCTTCTGTTCCAAGGATAGGCTGCCACTGTTCTTCAGAGCGCATAGCTCCGCACTGCTAGCCCTGCAAAGGAACGTACTGAAATTCCAGACAAAAGCAGCATCTCCTTCCCTCTCGCTTGCTCTCTGCACAAATCTAAAATCTGGTGCCAAATTCCTTGGAGCTAATTTTAAAACCAGGAAGGGTTTTCATAAGATTACTGAGATTGTATTGGCCTTTGAGGAGGTGTTCCTTTGCTCACTTTCTTAATGCAATCCTTGGAATTCTCCCCTACCCTCTCAGTGGGTTCCATCATTCCCATGTCCAGGGTGCATATGGAGACTCAGAAAGTTGCTCCCAACCCCCTTGGTGAGTCACTAGAGGAAGTAAGTTCAGAAAATTAGCTCAGTTCCTTTCCTCCCCATCATTTGCTTTTCCCTATAAGAAACGAATCAGCAGTTCTCTTGCATATAGAATCAATCTGAAAATTGTTAGCAAAGGTTAGACAAGAAGCCACAGCTTTGGGTTCTTTGATTTCAGGTTCAGAACAAGAACAGCAATGACATTTTTTTGTGCACGGTGGTAACTGTCTCTGAGATGGAGGCCAGCCATTTCAACTCTCTGGGCCTAAAATCAACCTATATTTGGAAAAATTTGCTGTTAACCAAAAAATTCAAAGAGCTTTAATCTTCCAGTGAGTCTTACATAGATTTATTTACATGCCCATTTCACAGGCAAGGATACTGAGGCACTGGGCAGATGACATGCTATAGAGTCAGGAGTTCTTGGAGGACAGTTGTTCATTCATCCTTGTTCAAGAACCAAATGTATCTGCTGACACTGTACATGCAGTGTTTTATTTCAGGTGACAGCATGAGAGGTCAAATGAGCATGAAGAGTCTCATGAACCTTAAGTGGAGACCACAGGAAGAGCTTCCAGGTGCTCATACCTGAGTTTGCAAAGCAAGTGGAACTGTGGCAAACTCAAGTTCAAGGTAAGCTGAAAAGTCTCCTTAGGGGGTCTTCAGAGCAGAATCCCAAGTGGAGCGCACAGCCACTTCCAGGACAGGTGAATGGAGGCCAATGTTCAAAAACTCTAACTTTGCTTCAAAATCCATGAGACCAGTTCTATCAGGACATGCTCTACTCTAGAAGAGAGCCTATGAAGAATCCACCTGGGACCGGGGACAAGTCCCTCCCACTGCGTTCCTGTCACTACAAACCTTCCTTGAATCCTTGAATGGAGCAGAGCTGTGTGAGGGACACGCTCTCTATTTAAGTTGCCTCCTGAATTCCAGGGCAGTCCCGAGTCACCATGATGACCAGAGCATACAATACCCTCCCTGGCCCCTGTGAGGCACAGTGAGTGATGTTCTGAGTCACTAAGCAGAGACTCAGGGTCTGACTCAAAGGTTAGGGGAGGGTTTGAGGGGGCAGAGGTTCAGTGATCTGGACTCCACTGCTCCTTTCAGTCACAACTTCACTTTTTATCTGTACTGTATTTTGGATCCTATTCAAGGTGTCACTTGAACAAAGATTTTGAAGGATAAAAAGAAGAGTTTGAAACCCACTAGGATAATGTTCTAGGGGCTTTATTCAAAAGGCTGAAAATGTACAGAGATATTATATTCATTAATGTGATGTATTTAAAGTATTGCAAGTTTTTCAAGAATTTTGTCAGTGACAAGAGTAGAAAAATGTTCATCTTAATGTCACCAGTCATCTCTAAGGGAACTAAAGGTCAAGGGGCACCAAAAAGATGACCCTTAACATAGGTTGAAATTCCTAGTAAATCACAGTTAACTGAAGACTACAAGGACATTTGGAGAAGATCATCCTCTTGTCTTGAGACTTCTGGTCTCTGGAAAATCCTACAGATATTCTCCACCAGACTCTAGCCTATTTAGTAAGCCGACCACAGACAATTTGGAACACAAAGACCCCAATACTCACCAGAGGCTCTAGGCACTGCTGAATAAGACCATCTCACAAGGCACATCAGCTCTTCCCCGCACGGGCTCTATCACTCAGATCTCAGAACTCAGGGGCAGCTATAGACCCTCCCTCCGCTGCTTTCCTATTAGCCCAGACAGCCAATGACACTCTTGGCTTTTCCTTCTTCCCAAGGGCAGAAGGACTCAGAACCCTTGTTCAAGCATGTGAATTAAACTCTGTAAACTAATTAAAATTAGGCATTCTCAAAACTAGTTCTAGAGGGTCCCCAGAAGGTCCACAGATATTTTGGCAAAATTCGTGCAATAATGTTCATCTCTTTGGATCTGTTACAACTGAGCAATCTATTGATATTTAGCAACAAAACAAACAGCAAACACCATCCTCATATTATCAAAAGCAAGTCTGTTTCTCCAGCATTTCTGATGCCTGCTTTGGGGAGATAAATTAGTAGACTGGGTTGTTCAGAAGTAGATTTGCCCACCAGAGTGGTCCATAGCCAGAAATGCTAAAGCTCAGATTGGACAAGAATATTTAAAAGTGACCAGTGTTTGGCCTGCCAGGCAATGTCCGTGGATAGTCTTCCTGAACCCTCTCTCTCTAAGATAAACAACGTTCCGCACTGGCTTCCCAGCCACACCCATACCAGGCACCAATGGAAGGAACCAAATATAACATGCTGTCCAAGTTCATTGTTTATATTAGATAACAAAATATGCATTCATATTTCTTTATAAGATTAAAAGATTTTCATTGATACTCATGTTAGATCAGGGAACAATGGTCTCTCATTTCCCCTGGTGCACAGGTACTTGGAAATTGCAGGAAAAATACATGCAGAGAGTTAAGAAACAAGAATATTTATTATTTGTCTGTGCCACTATGTAGCTAATGCTAATACTCATGTCCCATTCCTGCTATTCCTACATGCTAAATGCTATCCAGCACAACCTTCTACACCGATAGAAATATTTTGATCTGTGCTGTTCAATATGGGAGTCACTAGCTACATGTGGCTACTGAGCACCTGAAAGGCAGCTAGAGTGACTAAGGAGCTGAATTTGTAATTTCAGTTAAATTCAAATAGCCACACCTGGCTGGCGGCTACTGTATTACAGAGACACAGTGAGAAAACAGACCCTGCTCTCTCCGTAATGGAAACTGTTCTGTGGTGAGGAGCTAAGGAATATGCACAAGGGGGTTACTCGAAGCTCTAGACTTCTTGTTGCTCTAAGGTCTTATCAAAAGACATTTCTTCATACTCCCTTTCGGCAGTTCAACATCCACTAGGAAGAAAAGCACATGCAGATAGAGCAGCAACAAAAGGTACAGAAACATTAGAGGCAAAATATAGGTGCAACCTTGTAAACAAACCAGTTGGTAATTCAGAAGGCAATAGCTCTCCCCGACTTAACTGGGAAGCCAAATGCCAAATGGGAAACATCAGTCTCTTCACGTCCACGAAAAACAATCCCCTGAATGCAAAATTAGAACTTGGTAACTATTTCCTGATCCAGCCCTTTGTATTTTTCATGAAGCTTAAAGGAGATTAATGAGACAATCAGGATATTATGGATGAGAAACATGTGCATTTCAAACAAGGCTGTGACGAATGACTGCAAAGCCTCCAGGATGGGAAGGCAAGTGAGTGTGGAACAAGCCCTGGGCTGGGCAGCTCCTGCCATGGGTCCTGCTCTGGTCCTGATAGTGACCACCTGGCCAGGACCCCCCGGGGAAGGCATTCAGCCCTCCTCTGAGATAATCTGGACAGGGGAAGGAGCCCCATCACTGAGTAGCTGTGAGATCCAAGGGAGACACTACCAGCAGCCAGCACCCCAGAAATGATAGAGCTCTACTCAAATGACTCATATTATTAGTAATTCAATCAGCATAATTATTATTAATAATGGCCAACATTTATCAAGTGTCTGCTACATGCCAGGAAATATATATATATATATATGCAATGTCTTAAAGTGACAGCAACCCTGCAAGCTATATCTAGTCATTCATACTGTTAGTGCTTACTAGAGGCTGCGTCAAGTGTCTGCTATAACATTAACTCTCTTAATCCTCACAACAGCCCTATAGTGTGGACTTTATTCCTACCTGTATTTAACAGATGAAACAAAGGAGGCCAAAGAAGTTGAATAACAGTCAGCATCCTCCCAACAAATGGGAAGGCCAATGACAGGAGGAAATGTCAGAAAACAGCCTCCTGAGAGGCAGGTTAGGATGTGGTGGTTATTTTCTCATCTGTGGCTAGTAAATGATAGATCTGGGTTGTGAACCCAGGCACAGCTTGTAAACAGTAGAGCCAGGATCTGGCCATAGGCAGCCTGCCTACAGCCTGTGTTCCTCTTCCCCAATGCATGCTGCCTCTTACAAAGTGACAGCAACAGGACTTGAACCGCAGGCCTACCCACCTCCGACGACTCCTTCCTACAGCCAACCTACCTCTGGGATATCCACACACAGTTTACCGGCTTTGGCTAATGGCCTTGCATACTTCTTCCTCTCATCAATGTTAAAAAAGAAAAAAGAAAAAGAAGAAAATAAAAAGAAATGAAAGCCACCTTTTTTTGTTTTGCCATTCCATGACTGAGAAGAAACTCAGCTACTTCAGAAGGACAGAGGAAGGGGTGGTGTGGGAGTTCAGGAAGAGTTTTAGAAAATGCTGTCAGATTTTTACTCTCTTTGAAAAAAGCAGCTCTGTAAAAGACCTAAGAGAGTCATTGCTATAAAGTTCAGGGAGTCCAACCCGCGGCCCACGGGCCGCATGTGGCCCAGAATGACTAGGAATGCGGCCCAACATAAAATAATAAATGTATTTAAAACCTTTTTTGCTTATCAGTTTTCATTAGTGTGTGTGTATTTAATGTGTGGCCCAAGGCAACTCTTCTTCTTCCAGTGTGGCCCAGAGACGCCAAAAGGTTGGGCATTCCTGTCTAGACCACCTTGCGTGGTTCTTATGCCATCATGCCCAGAGCACTGTGGTCTGTCCGCAAAACTCACCACATACTAATGGAGAGTGGGTGTCCTCAGGCAAAGTCAAAGTAAGTTATCCAGAGGATAAGCTAGGAAGAGACAACACAGACAAAAAAGGTAGTTCAATGGCAGGGTGCCCAAGATCAAGCCTAGAGTTTAAGGTGCCACAGATTGAGCATCAAAGGTTATGTGGTACAATAGGTATATGCCACCTTTACAGCTCAAAAGAGAGACAGCACACAAGCTTAAATGCTGTAGTGAACATTTCCTTGATGCCTTCCCAGCATCCACTGTCCAGGTGATTGGGGATCCAGGTGGTTCCAGGGGAACTGACTCCATCCATGTACTTGGTTCCTTGGCAACAATGACTGGCTCAGGGTTGTCCATGTGACCTAATCAGAGTGACTCTCAGGTCTTTGGCTGGGAATGTTCGAATAAAGCCACCTTTGCTTCCGAATGGGCACAATAAAGAAAGCATACAGCTTCTGGGAGCTTTGTCAGACATCATCAGGCCCTACCAGGAGCCGGCTTTTGCTGTAAACACCATTGCATAAGAGAGAACAAAAAGAGATGGAAAGAAACCAGACCCTTGATGATATTATTGAGCCAATGGATTAAGCCTCACCCTAAACCAGCCCTAATTCTGTGCTTTTCAATTAGATGAAACAATAAATCCCTTTACTGTTTAAGCCAGTTTGTATTGTGGTTTCTGTTCTTTGCAATGAAAGCATCCAAACCAATACAAATGTATCACTTTGGCCATCCTGTAATGTGAGAAGGCAGATTCCAAGGTCATATCAGATCCCCTGCAACTGGCAGCTCCATCTCATTCAAAACGCATGTTACTACTCAGCTAAAAGGACAAATTCCTTCTGTACCATACCCACATGGGAAACTCCTACTCTCTCATCAAGGCCTAGCACAAATGCCCCTTCCTGCCTCCTAGACTATACTCAGACAAAATTAATCACTTCCTTCTGTTTTATTTTTTACTTCCATAGAAGCACATTGCTCATTCTTTTATGTAACTATAAGCACACATCAATTACATACTGCTCAAAGAAAGAAAACTTGACTTCTGCATTCCTATATGCATCAAATTCAGCCTAAGCACATAACATGCTGGAAGCTATCGTTGTCTGACCTCTAACAAGTCCCATAACACTCTGACCCTGTTTTCTCATGTAAAATAAGGCTAATTACATATCTCACAGGGTTATCAACATATGAATTAATATTTATAAAGATGTAACTGCTTGCTATGTGGTATTTCATAAAAACCTGTTCAATTAATAAAGTAAATAGTTCAGATAGTAAAATTAGATAGGTAGATGATGGATAATTTTTAAAATCTTCCATAGCTATTGGCTCTCAATTGCTGGCCAATAGTTAAGAATAAGGCGAGAGAGTGGAAGCGACTGAGCTGCAGGAGAAGTGTGGGCACTGAGCTTGCCCTGCCTCCCAGATGGGGTCCAAGTCGGTAAATTAGGCTCTGCATGCCTTTCCAATGTAGAGGAATGAGATGGCAGGTGGGCCATGCCAACGGCTGAGGTACTTCACAGGAAACAAACCGGAAGAAATAACCTGAGAAGATCAGCTTACAAACACAGGGTACCCCAGGATGGGTCCCTCAAAACCACCTCACCGAACCATATCACAGTGACCAGTTGTTGTCTTTACCTGCCCCTGACACATTGCCCTTTCTGCTAATGACATTCTCCTCCACTCAGTCCTTGGGGCCCAGGAAGGGCCCCACCTCCACCCTCCAGCTCCAGGAGTGGGTAGCCACCAGGCTGGCCCAGGAAGAGCAGCTCACCCACCTTCCTGGCCATGGTGATCGGTTCAAAAATGAGCATGTGAACCAACCTGTTCCAGTGAGAGTCAGTTCTGGGACTTTTGCTAGACCTTCTGTATGGAAAAGAGAAGTTGTCTTTCCACTGAGAGCTAAAGGTAAGAAATGAATATTACATGCATTGGATTCTGTGGCACCAGGATCCATGGTGAATCCATGGTGAATCCTGTGAATCCACAGAGGAAGAAGCCTGCCCTGAGTATAAAACCAGCAGAGAAGAAAGCAGAGGCGTGAGATGAAGGAGAAATGGAGTGGAAGAGTGAGAGCCAGAGAACTTAGGACATCATATGAGTGTCTGGAATCAGCTGACTCTGTAGCCAAACCTAACCTCTGGGCTCTCCAGTTACTGGAAACACACACACACACACAAACACACACACTTTTTATTTTTGCTTAAGCACTTGAATTTGGTTTCTCTCACTTGCGTACAAAAAATCCTGGATGATACATATAGTCACCCTGGTGAGGCTTTTAACAATCCTGGACCTACCCCCTGACACCCTGGACTTGGAGACAGTCATTCTGGCAGCATCCTCTGGTGTTGCTAGAACCAGAACAGGTGTCCTCAGGAGGGGTTCTGCTTAGCTCTGCTCATGCAGAGCCCACTGAAAAGGAGAGAGGATAAATTTCGGCTTGGTTTCAAAATCTGGCCTGATACATTCCATCCAGTACTCTATTCCCCTGGTTCCTCTCTAGCTGAATAAAAAGTGTTTTTTCAGCAAATACCTTCATTGTTTATCTAGCAGGGCTTCTTCTTTATTGGAACATGTGATTTATTTTAAAAATTAAATTTCCCATGAGATGCAGTCATTTAAATTAAGGAAAAAGCTAATATTTCCTAAACTTCAGTTTCCTATATACAGACTGGTATTTTATAGATTCCAGGAACAGTTGGGAAGAAGGCACTCAGTTTTAGGTTCATATTCTCTTTGTTACTCAAAACAACATGAGAAGGATTACTCATAAAAATGGTCTGGGGAAATGCAGAAAGAGCAGCCTAGGAATTCAAATGTCAGCGTAAGAAAGAGTAGCTTAAAAGTTAAAAGCACGATGAGGTAAGGCAGGCTGGGGGTCTGGAACACCAAGCCACACAATCAGCACAGAGTCAGAGGGAGCTTGCAGCCAATTAGATTCAGAATATGAAGAAATGTTTTAGTTCCTGATGCCTTTTTCCAAATGAAATATTTAGGCACAAGCACAATATAGAAAAAATTATATAAATAGTAGGGCTCTTTCAAAGAAGGGGTCGTTTAAGGAGGAGCCTCGAGGATCACTGAGAACCCCCACCCCAGGACTCCCTGCAGCCCAGCTGAGAGCAACGGAGCTGGTCCTCCCTCTGTGCTGTTCTCCATCATCCAGAGCTGCACAACTAACTTAGCTGTGGATACACTAATCGGAAATCCTTCCAGGAAGCTTTCAGGATTAGATCAGTCTTTTTCAACTTGTGGTCCTTTGTGAGCACACGGGGTAAAAAGTAGGAGCTATCCTATTGGCCTGTCTGCAGTAGATCTGGTTGAACATATTTACCAGTCTCCTTCCCCACTCTCCGTGGCCAACCACCAGAGCTGGATGCTATCTACAAGCCAGTATCTCCCCACCCTCCTCTCTGGGACACAGCACCTAAGACACTGCCTAGGACCTAACAACTGACTGTCCTCCTAGCCCTCAGGACACTGCTGGACTCACCATTTCCTTTCTCTCCAAGAAGCCCCAGGAACCTAGGCTTCCAGCACCTTCCCCAGGCTACCCTCTCCTGCCAGGAGCCCGCCAAGGAGGATGGTATTCCCAAAGACTCCTACATTCAACCCAGCCTTCTCCAAAATAAGACCACAAGCAATCTGCAGGATTGTCACAGTAGGACCCACAGGGAAGGAATGATAAAGTATCAAAAAACTGGCATGATTGTATAAAGCAAGAGGAAATGTTCTACATCTGAGTAAAGTAGTTAGTTGCGAGGTCTTCATACAACTAGACGTGGGCTGGGTGGGCCTGGCTCTTTCTCTTCTCATTTCCCCTTCTCCAGCCTTCTCTTCATCTCTCTACATCTTGTTTTAGGAGCCATCCTCAGGCAAGCCTTCACTCTCTCAGAATACGGGCAAAACATTCGCAGTTTCCCCTGAATACTAAAAGTCAGCCCCATTTTTTGTATGGGCCCACATCATTTCTCTAAGCTGTCACTGCTGAAGATAATGGGGCTAAGTGAGGCACTCCCTATAGGAATTCCCGTTCATAACCCAGAGGAGGTGATGTCCTGTCTGCTTTTCCATTGTGTTCATGATCAACCATCCAAATCCCGTTCCAGCCCAGAGAGGCTGAGATGAGCTCATCACCCAGCAGGTGCTTACAACCTGCAATTCTGCAGTGAGACCCTGCTCTCCAACCATCTTGCTCAGGTCTGCTGGGCATCAGAGCGCACACAGGCACTGTACCTGCAGTGTGGGAGAGTGGGCTGGCAGCGGGTGAGGGAAGAAGCACCCAGCAGGTGGAAGGGCAGGTCACAGGACCAGAAAATGAGGGTGCAGTGTCGAGCCAGGGTGGCAGTGACAGAGCTGCTGCTGCTGTGTGTGTTTAAACGGGTGCTGCTTATTTGAATGTGGCATCTGTCAAGGCGAGGAAGATAGATGTCTCTCTGCTCCAGGAACAAACAACACCGCCCCGTGGGGGTGACAGAAACAGACTTAGCCAAACCAGATTGAAGAGATACAGTTCTCTGGGAATAATCAGAAGACAGCTGCGTAGGAGTCTAGCTCTACCACATACCTGCTCCCCTAAAAAAAGTGTGTTCTCACTATGAAACCTTAGAAGGTAGCTCCAACTCCAGGAATAAGTGTGTGTGAGCCTGGGTAGCCTCATTCATTACCAGATGAGCTATTCATTCAAGAAAGATTTCAGGGGTATTCAGGAAATCCCCTAAATACTCAACCCACAAAGTGAGCTCCCGTGGGGATATCAGCTCCAGCAGGGATAGTGTTGGGCCAACAGCTAGAGCCTCATTGTAAGTCAACCCTAATTCTGCACTTTTCAGCTACATGAGCCAATAAATCTTTTGTTCACTTCTGCACCCCCAGCACTGAGAACAATGTCTGACACATAGTAGGTGCTCAACAGCTGTTTGTTGACTAAACAAATAAACAGGGAAAGAGAGTGGGAAGCAAAGCTATAAAACGGAAACAATGAGGCAGAGCAATGTGAAAATAAGAATGATTAATAATATCAACTACAAAGAAAGGAAAAATGCTCTAAAATACACATGAGCATAAACTCACAGTGAATGCATAAATTATGCCAGTGGTATTTTAAATATGTCTTGGAACTGACTATACACAGAAGAGACCATGCCAGGCTTAAAAGAATTCAGGTCTTATCTTAGAGAAAAGGAAGAAACATATATAAAATACTCAGGAAAGTACAATGTGATACATTATAGAATGAGGTCTGGAGCCATGATTCTAGGGCAGCCATGGAAGGCTTCCCAGAGGAGGTGACAGTGAGTGGGCCTCGGAAGAAGGATGGGAGACTGAGGAGAAGCAGGATAGGCCATGCAGGCAGAGAGGAAGGCTTCCAAGAACTGTGTCCTCTGTGGGCCCTCCCAGGGAGGGGGAGGCCCAGCCCCCGTGGAGCGTGAGGATATATCCAGGCTGAGAAGCCCTCCTCATTCTGGTCTCTGATTATCTCAGGGAAGTAGCAGCCTCAAGGCCTTAAGGCTAGCAGGGTCTCACTCTACCTTGACTTGTGGAGTGCCAGTGTGGGCACTCTCCCTTCAAGCCACTCTGAAGACAGATACTTCTTGAGCACCTGGGGAGATGGGCACCCTCTGCACACCTGAGATCTTTAGTCTTCCCTTTTGCAAAACACCCAACCCAGCTAGGGCAGTCTCAAAGAGCACCCTCTCTGAAGGTACACAGAGGCTGGGAGGAGTCACTAGGGAGCCAGGGCACCAGTGCAGCCAGGGGCCTAAGCCTCCTTACAGCCAGGGTGAGGAAGCTGGGATGACCTTGGGACCACCAGCTTGGGGGGCCTCTGAGTGGCCCTGGAGCTCTCTGAAGTCATGTGTGGGGGCATCTTGGTGAACACAGCTGGGGTCAGAGTCACAGAGATGTGGGCACGAACCTCAGCTCAGTAACTTTGCAGATGTTTGACTCTGGGCAACTCACTCACTCTCTCTGAGCATTAAATCTCTCAGCTGTAAAGTGACAATAATGACTGTGTGGAGGGATGTCATTAAGATTAAATGTAATTGGTAAATGACAGCTATTTTACCTGTTCTTAGTGTTACTACCATCATATCATCATCATCATGCTCATCATCATCATCAGACCAAACCCCAGCCTTCCCGACTCTGAATCTAGAGTCCTTTGGTCTGCAGAACAAGAATGAGAAGGTAGAACAGACCTCAAGGAGTCCCAGTGTGCCCTCCCAAACATGAGACCTGCCTCCCAGGGAGGCCCTGCGCCACCTGTCTGGAGTGCATCTCCCCCCAGAAGCAGGGTGACTTGCCGGCCCCCAGGTTTACTTTCAGCACAGGCCAGGAAGGGTAATAGGCGAGCACGAGGACGGATGAGATTCCGAGCGTTCAATGATGAGAGGCACCAGGAGGGGTGTTTCCACCTAACTGCTCCACCACCTCCCACTGCAACTGCACAGGAATTGCAGGAAGGAGGTGAAAGCAGTCAGAGGAGAGTAGGAGGGGCTGGGGGTCAGTCACTGGCAGTCAACAGGAGCACTGGTCAGCTGGGCGTGGCTCAAGGGACTTTCTGTTTCCAGGCAGGACAGGGTGACCACTGCCCATGACTAGCCTGCATAGTCCATCCTGTGCGCCGAGAGCTGCCTCTGGCTAACACTGGGTTCTCCGAAGCAGGGATGAGAGAGCCTGCACGTACAGCCAGGCAGGACTCCCAGGCATTTCTTCCACTGTGCAAACGTTAGCTGGTGACACAGGCTCAGGAAATGCTGTTTCTGGCCCAGCCCAGGCCAGCCCAATTCTTCATTCCCCTGGAGTTGAGCCCACTCATTCTGAGCCAGGCCCTGGGTCTCTGTCAGCAAGCTGCTGGCAGCTTGGCTGCCCATTAGCACCTCAGCCTCCTCTCCTGTGCTCACTCCTCCCCAGAGACTTTTTACATCCATTATATCACACCGGCTCCCGGCAGGCTGGCAGAGGGCAGGCCAGCAAGGAGGGCACACTGACCCTGCGTCACAGAGGAGAAAATGATGGCCCGCTGACAGGCTACAGGCAGCAGTGGGACCCTCCCGGTGCCCCCCAGGACAATTACTTAGCACCAGGACACATGCTTGGGAGGAGGGCATGGCCAACCCTCTACCCCACATGCACAGGAAGTTGGGACAGGCTATGAGACCACATGGAAAGATCCAGAAAGCTTTGTGTTCAAATCTAGTCCTACCTGTGTCTTAGTTCATCCAGGGAGCAATAATGAAACACTGCAGACTGGGTGGCTTAAATAATGCACACTTATTTCTCACGTTTCTGGAGGCTGGGAAGTCAAGATCAAGGTCAAGGCACAAGCACATTTCATGCCTAGTTCTCACATGGTCATCTTCTGTGTCCTCACATGGTGGGAAGGACAAGGAGGCTTTCTGGGGCCTCTTTTTCTGAGGGCACTAATCCCATGAGGGTTCTGCCCTCATGACCCAATCACCTCCCAAAGGCATCACCTCCTAACACTAATACCATCAACTCAGGCATTAGGTTGCAACATACAAATTTAGGAGGGACATAAACATTAGGTCTTTTAGGGCAGAACCCCAAAGATAGCAGACTCTCAGTAAATGCAAGACAGTCTTTGGATGGACCTTGCCTGACATGTTGCCTCAGACCTGGCCACCCAACTCACAGGGCAGCCTCTGCCTTGCCGGACAAAGGGTCTGCAGCCAGACTCCCTAAGCATCCCTCATCTTTCTCTGCCACCACCCCTCTTCTTCACCTGGATGGTCAGCTTATAAGAAGACTTGCACCGGTCAGATGGGCATTTGACAAATCTCTCCAGGGCTATTCATTATTAAAGACGAGGACCACTGCAAAGAGCCCTGCTGCTCTCTGGGCTAAGCCATTTTACAGTTGAGGCTGGAGTGGGAATGGGAGACAAATGTCCCCTTTCGAAGTGTTTAGGTTCCTCCTGCAGGTGAGAGAGATGCACAGCTGGCTTAGCATGAAGGATCTCTCGGCACAGATGGGACCAAGAAGCATCAGGATCACCAGGCTGAAAGGCAGACAGGTCTAATCCTCACACTGTGAAGGTGACTCATGATAGTGAGAGTCATGTGAGTTTCTTAAGATTTTTTTTCTAAACAATACCCCGTGAGGCATCCTCAGTCCAGTTTGTTCCAGCTGACAGCACAGCTTCACTGTTCCTCTTCCAGTCAATAGTGGAATCAAATCATCGATTTGGGATTCCAGTTCAGGCCCCTCAGCTGATACTTTTCCAATTCCCACTCCTAGGGTTTCTCATACCCAAAGGCCTGATGGACCTGGGTCATGGGAGAGTCAATGGCTTCGCACCAGCATGACCCCACAGACCGAGGCTGCAGCATCTATGAACCTGTCCCCAGCTCCCTAGTAGGGACCAGAGTCAGGAAGAACCAAGATGATCAGCAAGGCCACCCCTACCTTATGCCAGTCTGCTGGGCTGAGCGCACAAGCTCATCCCATAAAAATGGCATCTGTATTCTTAGTAACCTTTTATTCAATTCAACTTTATCTGGTCCTAATAAACAGAATTAATTACTTCCTTGCTTAAAACATTTCTATGGCTTCCAGTGGTGCCCAGGATAAATGCAAAACACTTCCTATGGCCTTTAAGGTCAACATGTGCTTTGTCCTTCTCTCCAGCCTCCCTTCAGCCAGGCTCCTCCTTGCTCACCATACTCCGTCTCCTTGTCCTTATTCCTCCTTCCTCAAATATACGAGGGAGAACCACCCCCCAAAAGGAATTTATTTGTTTAAAAAACTGTGTATTTATTCTCTCCCTCTCTTTCTCCCTCCCTTCCCCCCCTAAAAATAAATTAATTTAAAAAAATTTTTTTAAGAAAGAAAGAAAAGCCCTGGCTAGTGTGGCTCAGTGGACTGAGCACCAGCCTGGGAACCGAAAGGTTGCTGGTTCAATCCCTGGTCAGGGCACATGCCTGGGTTGCAGGCCAGGTCCCTAGTGTGGGGAGCGTGAGAGGTAACCACACATTGATTTTTTTTCCTTCTCTTTCTCCCTTCCATCCCCTCTCTCTAAAAATAAATAAATAAAATCTTTTTTAATTGTGCATTTATTCTCACATGTTTAAACTTCAGTCACCTTCAAGTACTCTCCATTTGATGTAATACACTTATCAAGATGTTTTTTCCACTGCTCAAAACAGTTTTGAACTCATTGATCTTAATGCCTCTTAGTGTTTCTGCTGTTGTTTGTTTCACCTCTTCCACATTGGCAAAATACTTCCCTTTGAGAATTTTTTTCATCCAGGAAGGAAAAACAGTCCCTCAGGGCAAGATGGGGCAAATAAGGAGGGTGTGGTATGGGGTTCATGCTGTTTGTGGTCAAAAACTGCTGAACACTCAGCATAGTGTGGGCAGGTGTGCTTCTAAATCACCCATCACGAAATGGGCAAACATGTTGAGTCTTCAAACAAAATTCACTGAAGTCAAATGCAGCCTCTGACCACAACGCCAGCTGGCACACTGATACAGATGGGTTCCTAGAACACTCACCAAGCAGGAGAAGCCTGTATTACAAGGGGTCCGCCCTCCAGAAGATAATTCTGGGTAGTTTTGGGGGGTCCCCCAGCAGTATGCAGCCATGTCTTATCTCAGGACTAGATGTATGTTCTTTCTCCTCTGTCCAGCTAATTCCTGTCCACCTCTCTGGTCTCAGTTCAAATGCTCAGTTCAAATGTAGTTCAAATGCCTCAAAGACAACTTCCCTGAGTACTCCCCAAAGCAAGTTATTACCAATTTCCTCTTCCCTTCAGGTTTTTTAAACACAGACCTATCAATAGGCATGATTATATATATACTTCTGTGTTTATTGTCTTCTCCTTCCCCAAAACGTCATAAGTGCTATGAAACCAGGAACAATATCTGAGTTTCACTGCCTGTTTGCAGAATGCCAGATACCCTGCAGATTCTCAACAAATCTTTGCTGAAGATGTATTCACTCATTTCTGCAAAGTCTGACTTCATTCATCCAAAGAGTGTCCATAAACCATGAATTAGGAAACCACTGTCTACTGAGTATTTGTAGGGAGGCTGACATTAGCTCATCTATACTTGTAGTTAGTAATGCTGCCACTTTTAAATGAGTAAATACTGACTCCAGCAACTAAGTAACCTTTGTAAGTCATGGAGCCAGCAAGTGGCCAAAACAGAATCAGAAGCTCTGGCTCATAACATCTTGCTTTTTCCACCCAATGACATAAGTGACAATAATGTGTGTCCAAGCCTGAATGGCGAGCAAGTCTCACTGTGCTGGTCTCCACCCCACCAGCAGCAGGAGAAGACCCAGAGTGGCATCATCCTGCACCACAGCAGAGAGGCTGCTGGGGCAGCAGTGAAATGTAATCGGCATATTTACCTGCCTCTGATTAAATAGAGTTTTTACTTGACAGCAGTTGCTGAAATAACTTGCACTATAAATAAACAGGAACTGGGCTAGAATCTGAACCTGCTTTCAAAGCTGACTCCTTTCCCAATGAAGCTGCACAAAATGCAATCTGCTCCAGAGAAAAAAGGGAACAAAGGAAAAAAGCCTTTCTGTCTCTGAGGCATTTTAACTAAGGATTAATTGAGGCCGTATACTGCACGAAAGGTACTGTCGAGGAGGTTACTGTGCTGAGAAATTTGAGGTGCGAGAGCCATTTGCATAGAAGGATCAACTAAGGTTACTAACCAAAGCAAACTGAGGGCAGGGGCATTTGGAGCAAATCACAGAGGCATCACAACCTCACACCCAATGTAGGAAATAGATTGCCCTAGAGGCCTCCTGGCTCCTCTCGCTGCCTCCCTCAAAGGCACCACAATCCACCCAGGGCAGGCAACAGAAATTCATGGATATTTTCCACTCCCAATCCTTAAACAACCCAGATACCCTTTCCAGGGACCTTCCAGAGATGAGGCTTTAAGTGGCTCATTCAAGATCCCTCAAAAAGGCAGCTGGAGCAGGGCTGAAGCCCGGATGTTCTGACTCTAAAGAGCCTCCCACTCAGCAGAACTTCGCTACACAACCTCCTCTGGCTGGGGGTAGAGGAAACGTAACTAGGAGTAGGTGATAATATGGCTCCCCGCAGACTCGCCACCTCTCAAGGATGCACCCTTCGGTCCTTCACAATGTGTTTGAACCTACACTTGGCAACCACGCTTTGTTTCCTCTCTTCCTCCCCCTCGCCTTGCTCTTTACCTCCATCCTGCCTTTCAGAGTGCTATCTTCACCCTGGTATGTGAACTTGCAGTCAACAGCCCAGAAGTAGCCTGAGCATCTTCCTGAGCTTTGGGCTCCATCACAGCTCAGGCCACTCAACGTGGCTCTCACAGAGATCTCGGGCACTCTGGTGGGTGAGAAGCCAGCTTCCTCCTTGCTGTTTCACTAACAAACTCTATAAGCTTAACCCCCAGGGTCTCAGTGATCTCACCTGCAAGATGGAGAGAAGAATCCCTGCCTAAGATCTCACATAAATATAGAATATCTAAAGAAAATAATATGTAAGTGCTTTGGGAAAAGAATAAAACTGACAGAATGTGCTGAGGCAAAGAAGTCAATGTATCTTCCTTAGGATCTCCTAACTTGTAGGGATTAGTTGCAAGGAAGCAGTTTGCAAATTGTCGGTGACAATTGATGAAGTGTTCCATCAAGACTTCTGCCCATTTTTCAATGGGACTGCTTTCTTGCTGTTAAATTTTGAGAGTTCTTTATATATCCTGGCGATACAAAGTCCTCTATGAGCTGTGTGAACTCACACTATGTAGCTTGTCTTTTTTATTCTCAAAACAGTGTCTTTCACAGAACAAAAGGTTTTAATTCTAATGAAGTCCAATTAATTCACTTTTCTTTGATTAATCATCTTTTTGTTGTCATTTCTAAGAACTCTTTGCCCAACTACAGATCACAAAGATTTTCTCCTATGTTTTCTTCTAAAAGTTGTTTTATACTTTTATCTGTTATACATTTTAGGAAATTTTTGTATGAGTGTAGCGCTTAGGTCAAGTTTTCTTTCTTCACCTTTGGATGTCCAACTGTTTCAATTCCATTTGTAGAAAAGACTTCCTGCATTGGACTGCATTTCCAACTCTATCAAAAAACAATTCGGCCATATTTGTTGTGGGTCTATTTCTAGACTCTCTGTTCTGTTCCACTGACCTATGAGTCTTTCCCTTTGCCAACACCACATTGTCTTGATTACCATAGCTTTATAATCAATCTTAAAATCAGGTAGGATTTTACGTGTGATTCCTCTAAATATATTCTTTTCAAAATCATTTAGCTATTCTAGTTATTTTGCCTTTCCACACAAATTTTTGAAATTGGCCCTGGCCAGTGTGGCTCAAATGTTTGGAGCATTGTCCCAGAAACTGAAGAAAGGTTATAGGTTCTATTCCCGGTAGGGTCATATGCCTAGATTGCAGGTTTGGTCCCTGGTTGGGCACATACGAGAGGCAACCAATCAATGTTTCTCTCTCAATTTGATGTTTCTGTCTGTCTGTCTCTCTTTCTCCATCCTTGCCTCCCTCCCTCCCATCCCCTCTCTCTAAAATCAGTAAATATGTCCATAGGTGAGTATAAAAAAATTAGAATTGGCTTATTTATATCTACTAAAATTCTTGCTTAGATTTTTATTGCAATTGTGTTAAATCTCTATAGAATTTAGGGGAGAACTGACATCTTTACTGATGAGGCTTCTGGTCCATGGACATGGTGTATCTTGCCATTTTTTTAGGGATTCGGAGTCTTCATTCTAACAAGGTCCCCAGGTAACTCCTCTGCACATCAGAGTTTAAGAGGCTCACTGCTCTAGAGCTGGAATCACCATGAAGCCATCTGGGAAGAGAGACAACATATGGATGCCTGGGTCCTACCCAAACCAACTGAAAAGGAATCTCTGAAAATGGGCTTAGGCACTGGAATTTTCCTAAGTTCTCCTGGTGATTCCAAGCAGCAGCCAGGTTTAAACTCCTACTCTAGACTCAGACAAGGGCTTATGAGAACCTGGGCTCCTATGGTTCTGGCCCTATGTTTATTCAACAAGTCTGATTAAGGCCATCAATTCATTTTCTCTCCATTCAATTGCCATGGTCGCCTGAGGAGAGGGGTATTAATTCATTGAGAATTTTCAAGGAAGAATTACGATTGGTAGATTGGCAAACTCCCTCTGTTGGTCCAACATATCTCCAATACCTGAGGACTGCCCTTCCCCACCCAACCCAGGAAATGGAGTAACATTCCAGAATCCCATCTTCTGGCTGCCTCCTCTCTTCAGACATCTCTATGGAAGTTAATGAGGCCACAGGAGACAGAAGAGAGAGAGAGAAAGTGTGCATGTGCAAGAGAAGTGTCCAATTGCATAAGTCTAATCAATAAGATCTGTGACCTAAAATACTTCCTTCATAGCAAGGGAACATCTTTTGCTTTCCAATCCACCTCCTTCCTATGCTGAGTCAGAGGAACAGCTCCGTATTTAAGAGAAAAACCCTTCTCTAATCTCTAAGGACAAACGGAAGTTATCTTGTGTTTTTTTCTGTGGCTCCTTGGAAATGTTAAATGTACATCTCAGCTGGGGCAAGATGGGGGGCATGGTATACTGCCCCCCAAAATATAAACCCATTGATCGTTGTCTGAAGTGAGCTTTGCCTCTGTTATCCTTTAATGAATTTGGGAGAGAGAGGAGCTGATACAGATAAAAATGGATGTAAAACTTAATGCTTCCTTTTGGATGTGCACCAACCCCAGCCAGCCAAAAATAGAGCGACACATCAATAATATTTCTTTTTGAAGCTGCAGGTCCTTTGGGGGGGATTGTAAACACTCATAGAGGACAGAAGGACAGAAAGATATGAAAACGGCAAAAGCTGTATTCTAGGCCTCCAGATTGGGGCCTCGGTGACAGCCAAGCTGGCATGCCTATTTTTTACACTATTACCTATTTCCTATTAAAAGCCCTTCCAAGAATGAGGAGAACACATCCTTTCCTGCAGGGCTGCCAAGTTCATTCTCAACACTGCTGCCACTGCCTGAAGATGACATATCTCTGATTTCTAGTTCTTTGTTCGAAGCTAAACATTCAAAGACCTTTAGAGTCATAAAATCCCAACATACAAATAAATGCCTCAATTGCAGAACCACGGCATGCTGGGTTTGCACCAAGCAAGTTTTGAAGTGTCCTCCCTCACTGTTCTGTAAGAAGGTAGAAGTGACCTATCCAAGGTCACACAGTGGGTTAGATATACAGGACAAGGAGGGATTCAGTATGAACCAAACAGTAGTGGGGTTCATGAGAAAGGACATGGCCTTTGGAGTCCTACCAACCTGGGTTCCAATACCAGACTCACCATTGATCAGCTCTGTGACCTTGACCTCAAACAAGTAGAATCATAGTGTTCTCTACTTTGCATTGTACCTTAGAAAATTAGAAGAATTAGAGTGAGAATATGCATGAAGGGCCTGACACACAGTGGCTACTTACTGAACAGCAGTAACTTCTACAACCCTGAACTTCCAACTCCAAGACCAGTGATCTTTCCACAATCCCACCATATGAAGACCCTGAGCCCTTCCAAAAAGCCTGCTTGGGTTAAGGGTTAAATCCTCTGCCATCCTCACAGGTACAGGCCAGCACTAACCAGGCTTCCTTAAAACAACAAGGAAAAGAAACTGGATTTGTACTGTCCACCCTACCTGGAACCAGACACCTCACTCCCTTTCCTTTACTTACCCTTCTATTCTGAGTCTGTGGTTCTTAGGTAGGGTGAGTCCTGCTCAGTGTTAATTGTGACCCCTGGCCATAACTGCACATGGCCCTGACCCTGATGCTGCCAGCTCCTAGATCAGTTCTCCAGGTCAGCATCCCCATCTCTGCAACTTCGCACCTAAGCCTGGAAGGACCTTCAACAGCTACACTGTCTACAAAGAAGTCACAGACCAGGGCCTCACAGGTCACATATCTATTTCTTGACCCATGGAGTAATTTTATTTTTTTTACTTAGTTGAAAAAATGTAAAAAAAAAAAAAAAGCATACTTCATAAAAATGTAGATTTCTGACTTCCCTTGAAATATCACAAACTGGCCAAATGGGCACAGTTGGCCAGGGCTCTGAGGCAGCTGCTCCCTCTCTCGCTCTGCTGATCAAGGCCCCCACCATGCCCTCTTCCCTCGATACATGACCTTCCGAGGTCAGCATCCGAGTTTCTAATGCCTGCCACAATGTGGACTATCCAGTTCCTCAGCTGGACACACTCAGCTTCACCACCTGGCACACCGCACCAATTCAAACTCTTCTCCCAGGATCCCTGGAAAATCTCCCTGCTTCCAGGGAGCTATCCCCCTGCTTAGAATGCCTTCTGTTCTATTGTTTATTCAACCCAATCAATACTATCTCCCCTCCAGAAATTCTTCCCAACTGCCCAAGTCACAAAGAGCTCTCCTTCCTCCAAAGCCTCGAGCAGTTACCTTACCCACCCTGGCACACTGTCAGCTCTTCCTAAAAGTGTGTCCTGTTTCCCTGGCTAAACTGAAAACTTCCTGAGCAGTTGGTCAGGCCAGAGGGCAGCCACAAGCTTTGCATAAGAAGGTTCTGGGCAAACATGAATTTTATTTTATTTTATTTTATTTTATTTTATTTTATTTTATTTTATTTTATTTTATTTTATTTTATTTTGGTTTAACAAGTAAAATAGTTCTACAAGGTTTGTTATTAAAACAGCAGTACAAGTTTCTTTTGGGGATGATGAAAATTACCTAAAATTAGATTGTGGTCATGGCTACACGACTTTGTAAATGTACTAAAATCCACCGAATTGTACACAGTCTCCACGTGGTAATGTGGTTTCTTCTGTAAGTCCTTGTTTATAAGGCCTCTCTCCAGCTAGTATTCAGTTGGTTATGCAGGATGATTTTTCTATAATTTAGTTTTAATTCCAGTTTGGTCCCGGGAGGAGGTGAGTGTACTTCCACCTACCCCTCTGCCATCTTGGGTCTCCTCAAGATGAACTGTTCTGTCGAGTGTTATCATCCATGTGATTGCTCAGGTACAGGCCAGGCTCTCCACCCTGCTCCCGCCTTGTGTGTCTCCACTCTGCTCCATCTCTGTTTCCTCCTCCCAGATGTGCCTAGAACCCCAATCTCCTGAAAACACTCCAAAAGGACTAGGACTTGTTTTCTGTTTCACCAGTGAGTGTCCCTCCCTCTTCCTCTCCCCACCCACACCTCAGGGTCAAACATAGAACTTTGTACATGACAGAAGCTCAACAAATACACTTGAAATAAAAAGTACTTTACTTTTTATTACCTTACTTTTTACATTTGCATATGCTATTTACCTGGCCAAGCATATCCTTCCTTTTCACCAACCACCCAAATCTGTGAGGCTTGGAAATCTAATATCTAATGTTCCTGTCTTGGTCCTTTTCTACTCCCTTACTGTGCCAAGTGCCCCTCATTTTAGGCTCCTGTGTACTTTGCTGTTACCTGTCATAGCCATCACCAAACGGTAGTACAATTATTTGTTCAATCCTGCCTCTTCCATGGATGTCAGGTTCTTCCAGTGCCAGGACTGCGTACACTCCTTCCACGTTCCTGTCCAGTGCTGAGCCACAAATGACCATAACCAGCCCACGAGGGAGGTACTATAATCCTCATTTTCCCAATGAGGAAATGGAAGCAAGAATCCAAGCTCCGTGCATGAATGGGGAGAGCAGAAAGAGGAAGGAGAAGGAGAGGCTTCAGTGAGAAGACTTGGTTCTTTTATCAGGAGTAAGGCATAGGAAGGGTAGCAGGTGTAACCACCCAGCCAAGGAATATTTCATTATCTAGGGAAAGGCATCTATGTTTGACTTGCTATTTACTATCAATTAAAGGCTCAGAGTCTGTGAACTTGCATGTTCATATGTGGGGCTTTACCCAGTAGGAATACAAATGATTTCTGTTCAATGAAGAAGATAATCCCAAAGTTTACCATTTTACTGCCTTGTAAGACATTAACTAGTTTTGTATCGAGTCTAGCAGTCTTATTCCAATGTTCTTTTTCTAGCACCAATGTAACTCCATTTTGCTATCCTGTTGACCCCTTATTAAGGAGCTGAAAGCAATTTTTCACACATGCACATTCTATGTTTGTATGCGTCATGTTTTTAGCTTTTTGAAAATTGTACTTTGACACCAAACCTGCCACCAACTCTGAGAGTGTCTAGCACCAGCCCTTCCCTCTTCTGGGCTATTTCCTCAGCATAACATGAGAGAATGGGTCTATATGGGGTATTAAGAGTTTTAAGAATTGTTGATTTTAATACAGAATCTTAAAAAGATAATTTTTTCACAGAGTTGAACATCTTATGGAGTTATTTCCACAATAACAATAACAATAGCTAACACTTATCTAGCCCCAGGTATCAAGCTGTATCCCATTTAATTCTCACATAATGAGGTAGATACTACTGTTACTAGTCCCATCTTCAGATGGGGTTACAAAAGCTGAAACAGTGTTTTTCAACCAGGAGAAACTACATTTATCCTTCTATCCATGTTTTGTTTTCCATTTATTTCTTCACTTGTCTATTCATCTACCTTTCCATCCATCCATTCAGCTAACACAAAACAGAGATGGTTGTCACTTTCCCTTTGGATCTATCAGATTGACCAAAATGGCATTTAAAAGAAATAGTGACTGCTTCTAGCTGGTGGGTCCAGGACGAGACTCCATCTGCTTGGCCCTAAAGTTCAAGTAGGTTTAGAGAGAGGTTACATAAACATTCTCAGCTGAAGGCTGCAGGTGGCAGAAAGGACTGGAGGCAGGAGAAGGGGACATGCGTAATGACCTGGTGAGTGGTTGGTGGTGGGCCACTGAGAAGGGTGTGCGAAGGGCAGACGGAGGCCAATGGAGATGGGGAGAGATTGACTGCTCTTTATGTATGTCATTACCTCACTGAGAATCATGATCAGTTTCCTTGATCTGATGCTTCTCCACACTCACCCTGACCTTGAGCACCCTGTGTGTTGGTAAATTAGCAAACACAAACCCTTTCCTGGGCTGTGATCAGGCTAAGGCTGGGCACTCAACTACCAGTGTCCTGAACTCTTAGACAGTAGAGTAACAACAATCATGGAAGGAATCTACTCCAATATCTAGCCTCCCTTTCCCAACACGTGGCCCTGAGCTAATTTAAGCCAGTCTGAGCTCACTTTGCAAGCAGTTGTCACAAGGAGCTACATCAAAAGACTCCTGAGGCGCAAATATTTAACAACCAGGACACTCCCTCCATCCATCAATTTGGTAATTCTATCCAAGAAAAAAAGAAAATTCTGTCCAAGAAAAAAAGAAAAGCTATTGGGGTTCTGTTCTGGTCTGCACATTTCTTATAAACATGCCAGTGACATTTACAGCTCACAACTCACTATCCCTAAACATTTACATACTTCTCCCTCCGAACACGTCCTTCGCCATTTGATTAAGTGGTAGGTCACAGGGGATGGACGTCAAGGCCTTGGAACCTTTGGGTTTTGTCCAAACCTGCTCTCTAATGGCATCCATGCCAGCCTCACCTTCAATAAACACAGGATCACTGATATGCTGGTGCCTTGATCAGCCCTACACCTCTTCCCACAGGTACAGGAGGGAGGGAAGTGCAGACCTCTCAGGAAGGCACAGACATGAGGACATTTTATCAGTTGGGCCTCTCATGGACAAGCCGGTGGGTTTCCTTATGGTCCCGAAGGCTGAGTGGGTGCCAGCACTTCACAGCACCCTGATTCCCAGAGAAGTCGGTTAAAGAAGTATCTCTATTAGGAAGGAAGCTGCCACACCAAACTTCCTAGACTGTGACATGTGACTCTCACACAAAGCCTAAATCAGCGCACACACAACACTCCTGCCCTTTGGAAGTGCCCCGTCTCCTAGGACTAGTGGGGCTCTCCCAGTGCAGCTGCTAGAGAACATAACTGTGACCTGCTGAGAAAAGCCTAGGCAAGGAGGAAGCCACGTGGGCTAAAGAAGTAGAAAGGCTTCATGGAAGAAGCATGGAGGAAGGGCATCCCAGGAGGGGGAACAACTGCCACAAAGGCACAGCAGTGAGCCCAGGCTGGGCAGGGCCAGCAGAGGGGAGGCTGCTGACCTCCCACAGTCACAGCTTTCCTGTTGGCCCTGCCTCTGATTTCAGAGGCAATTCTGAATAAAGGAAAACATACAGCCTTCAGAGCTGGACCTGAGTTTAAATCCTGGTGCCTTCTCCTACTGGCTGGGTGACCCCTGCAAGTTAACACCTCAGAGCCTCACTGTCCTCATCAGTAAAATAGGGCACTGGCATCTACGGGGCTGCGGAGGGGAGGGCCAGGCTGGGGTTACTGAGCAGCACCTCGTCCAGCCCTCTGCGCCAGCATCTACCATGTTGGGGTCTGAGCCACATGACTCCCCACACTTTAAACACCAACCCTTTCAACTCGAACTGCGGTGCCTTAACCCAGTGCCTCAGCCGTAAGAAAACCATGACGGACACAGATCCCCTCCCAGGAAGGACTCACTGCCCAGGTGCTGGATAGCTGTTGGCAGCCTCTTTGGAGCTTGCTCAGCTGCACAGAGCCACCTGGCCCAAGGTCACGCCCTTCAGGACAGCCTCCCTCCTAGACTGACTGAGGTGAGGGAATAGAGGCCTACGTCAGCCCAGGACAATGCTGGCCAGTCACTTGGCTCCCGCTCTCTCCACGGGGTTGGCTGAAGCTATAGCAGGCGCACAGCACACCTAACCTCACAGCACTGAGTCCTCTTTCCCCTCCTCCCACAGGCATTGGTCCCATTGAGGCTCCCAGGTAAACATCCTACATATGCGACTCTGTCTGTAACAAGCCCTGCACTTGTTGACTGAATAAGTGTCAGAAACAAGACACCTTTGCCTGCTAAATCCAGACCCCACGTGCCCAGCCACACTGTGGTCTGCCCTACACCTGACCCCTCTAGATGGTAGGTGTTCTTGCCACTAGCATTGCCAAGAGTCCAGGGTAAGGAAAATGGCATGTGGCGGTGCTGTGACAACCGTGAGGGCTGCCCTTCCACATAAGCAATCCTTCCCCCACCACCCCATCCAGGAAAATCAGGCACACAGGTTGCCTTACAACAGGGGCTGAGAAGTTTCAGGTAGAGTCTGGGCTCTGCAGACATTCTCAACCACAGAAGCCGCTAGGTTCCATTTCCCCACATAGCTGGGAGCGCCAGTCCGGGCGAGAGATAAATGAAGCACGGGACGCACTGAGAGAACCCTGCAATGGGACGGCGCCCACTTCCTTATCCCAGGATGACTCAGGAAAACATACATGTGAATAATGGTCATCTGAGGCCACTGTGGGAAAAGTCACCCTGAGGGAGAAGCAACATCAGAAGAACCAAAAGCATTTTTTTCTAGAACAGAGATGGCTAATTGCAAAATAATTCTTTTATCAACTGCCATGTAAGTTTTTAATTCAAAGAAATGTGAAATGCTTCACTTCTTAAAAGAAAAATTGGAACATTTAGATATAAAACACCAATGGTGAGGTGAGGAAGAGGAGCCTGGTCAGAGCCACCCAGCACAGATGGGGCAGCTGAAAACAAAGGGGGCGCTAGTGAGTGCTGGGCTCCAGCGCACACCAGAGCAGCCTCCTGGGCTCATCTTATGTTGGAACAAGCTGGCCTTACAAATCCAGGCTCACCTGTCACCAATCTGCAGCCACCACAAGTGAATAGCATATTCGACCTCAGCCTTCCCCACCTGTGCTTTCTCCTGAAGCAAGGGGCTTGCTGAGAAGGACCCCCTCTCTAGCACTCACATCTACATCCTCACAAAGGAGGCCTGCTCCCTTTCTCACTCCCAAGGAAAAGATGCACCTCTGGGATTCCTGCTCGTGGGTTCACAAAAGAAAGAGGCAAAGGCCGTATGTCAGACCAGTTAGTGGCAGTGCAACCCTCAGCAAGTCCCTCAAGCACCCTGAGCCCAAGGACCCTCTTATGTAACAGTGAGTATAACAGTGCCCACGTCCTGCTCTGGGTGTGATGATTAAATGAGGTAAGTCCCCGTAAGTGCTCCATTCTGTGCCTGGCTCATAGTGAATCCCCTATAAATGTGAGAAGCCACCAGGGCACATGATATTTTAAGTGAGCATTGGCCTTTTTCAATGCCTGGAGTCAAAAATGAGCTTCTAATTCTAGGCAGATGGGCTTTATTTCTTTTACTGAGTTCAAAAAAGGCCCCAGCATTTAAATTGCTTAAAACCTAAAAAAATGAGGCATAGTTCTGAAAATCCTCTTCATCCACCTGTAGCAATACTGGTCATCACAAGCCCCAGCCCCAGCCCCAGCCTCAGGATGCCCCTAGGGTCAACGGGCTGTGAAAATAAAAGCCATTGACCCACCCCTCCAGGTGAAAGGGTTTTATAGAAACCAAGCAAAGTGGTAAGAATGCCACTTTACTGTAGATCATGTGTTTGGGCGTCCTTATCACCCACCCCATCTCACAAGTGAGGGAGAGTAAAGGAGGGAGACAGATCCATTGCTCCACCCATCTATGCATTCACTAGTCAACCCCTGCATATGTTCCAAGGGGGGGCAACCTTGGTATATTGGGATGAGCTACTGAGCCAGGGAGAGGAAGAAGAATCTGTCTTGCTAAGCTACTGCACTGCCTCTGCCAAAGTCTCCTTTCTCTCCAGCTTCACTGCAATGGATAGTATGATGTCTCCCTCCCTCCACATGCATTCAGGAAAAAATCCTGGCTCTGGAGTCTGGAAACCTGGATCAGGTCAACTGTCATTACTGGCTTCATGTACATCATAAGACAAATGACATAAGTTCTTTGATCCCCAGCTTCCACTTCATGAAGAGAGATCTTAGTTCCAGGTCTCATTACTTTCAGGACATTTGAGTTGTTCAAATGTCAAATAAAACAGCGTAGGAGACAGCACCTTGACAAGTGAAAAGCACTGTGTGCAAATATAAAACACTATTATCTTCATAAGCCAACTAATCTATGGTGATCGCTTGGCAGGAAGAATGTAAGGAAGTAATTTCCACGCAGAATTATTCATTGTAGGACTATTTGTGTAGCGCTGTAAGTGACAGCTCTTCGCTCCATCCTCTGATACAAATTAAAAGCTTCGTTCCATGGCCCCTACATGTACGCTGGCTTTCATTGTTCAATTACAGACACCAAGGTGAGATGCTGATAACACTCTTACTAATTGTCTGGTTTCTATTCAGAAGTTCTTGGTTCACGAGCATTGTTTGTTTGACGTTTCAGGAATAACCAGGCATTCCCCTGACAGTGTAAGAAATGGTGTCTGTTTAAAGATTTTGGTGTTAAATTGAGCAATAAATAACCACAAAAAACAACAGACCAAACAAAAACTTCTGGACATAACTTACTAACAGAGAATTGGAAGCATTAGCACCATCAAAGACCACTGTCCAACAGGGAATCAAAATAGTTTTCTGATACTAATTGAATAAAAAGCAACTGAATGTTATTATATTTTAAAAAGAGAGGCATTCAAATCAACAGTTTTTTTAAAGCATAAAACTCTCTTCTACTCAACAAGCAGTAAGAACATATTTGAATTCTTTTTCATGGACACTTAAGGAATACTAAAGAGGTACAGAGAGAAAAAGGAAAAATAAAGAAAACTGTTGGATAAATATCTAGGAGGAGAAAACAAGAGTGACAGAAAACAAACAGAGAAGTGACTGAGAAAGGCCTCAGGGAGGCAGACGGAAGGAGGGTACTGGACACGGGTGAGAGAAAAGGAAACCATCAGCCAATCAAAAAGCAACAATAAAATAAGAAATAAAGAGAAACTTTCACAAGGCAACCTCTAATTTTGGAAAATTATCACTAAAAGCTTTGAAAGCTATGTTATAGATGTATAGTTATAGGAGTTAAAGAGTATGTAACCTTTCACCGCTTCCATGATGAGATAAGATCACATCAAGACTACATCATGGACCAGCAGCTCCTCATCCCTGCCCCATAACACCAAGCTATATTATCTTTCAGTATAAAGCACTGAATGTCTACATGAGCCTGCACTTCCTTCAGGGCTGCCACTAACTAAGGCAAGACACTTACTTAGCCTCCCCATGCCACAGTTTTCTCACCTACAGGGACCACAAGATGAGGATGAACACAGCACCCACCTCCTAACAGGGATGTGAAGATTAAACAGATAACATAGATAAAGCACCTGGCATCACCTGTGGCATTTAGTAAATCCTTAATAAATATTAGCGTTTGTTTTTAGCTGGGGTTATAATTCATCTCAAAGGGGGAAAAGAATGTGAGTGCACAGATTAAACAAAAAATATTTTGACAATCTTATATCATCAGCTGAAAGTGTTTGCTTTATTAGTCTGAAGGCATCATACTCAGCACCATCCTCCTCCCATATCCAGCACAAAGAACATTCTTCAGTTTCTACCAGACACACTACATCTCCTTATTGCCTCTGGGTTTCTGCACTGAGCCCTCCAGCTCAGCTTGGTGGGTCCCCTGGCCCACGAGTATTCTTTAAGAATCCCAGCCTGGGCTTGAAGTTTGAGTAGCATTTCCTTTATTTCAGGTCTTCCTTCAGTGTAGTTCAACCACACTTGAAGCACTTTGGTTTCCTTCCTTCATTTTCCTCACAAACGAATCCTTTAATCTAGAGTCCCTAGCAAAGCTCTTTGAAGAGACTCTCTTCCTGCATTACTTTCTTGCTCAGCCTGCCTTAGAGAAGAAGAAAGGCACATTTCTGGAACGTTAATTCCTCCATGTTAATCCTTCCCTCCCTCTGTTCTAGCCATAAACCCTTATTCTCTCAAATGCACCTATCAATAAACCACAGAGTCACACCCAGCTCAGAGCCAGCACATAGTAGGCTGAAGGCTCAGATCTGCCTTCACCCCTTTGTTCCTGGCAGTCCCGTCCTTTGGAACACCTGCTCCCTTCCCCCTAACCTAGTCAAACCCAGCTGGTACTTCATAGGAAAGTTGCTGTGCATTTGAAGAAATGATGCCCAAATGCCCCCACTATCTGCTGTTGACTTCAAGCAGCATGGCGGGCACAATGATGTGAAATGACTCTTCTACTTCAAAGAGAAAGCAAAATGTCCCAAAACTTATAACCTCTTAGAACACAGGTGGTAAACACAAGGCCTGTGGGCCGAATCCGGCCCGGCACCTTGTTTCTACCCAATGGCAGCACCGAGCTCTCACTTAATTGTTCAGGAGTAGTTACATTATACAGTTCTGAAATTATATTCAGCCCTTTGAAGGCAACTGTGAGACCGATGTGGCCCCCAGTGAAAATGAGTTTGACACCCCTGTCTTAGAAGGTCAATATTTATAGCTTAATCATGGGCGACTAACTGTTTGTCTTCTGACCTTAGAGTCCCATTAGGGTAGAAAAGGCTTTCCTATTTCTTTCCAGGGGACTCTGAATTAGACGGATCTACAAGACCCCTTAGGCTTTCCTCCATTCATTCAGCAGACTCGTTCATTCATATATTCCAGGAACTAGATGCTAATGATTCAGCAGTGACCCAAACTGGCAAAAATCCCTACTTTCATGAGGCCAGCATGGATTCTAGTGGGAGCAAGAGACAATAGATGAGAAATAAGTGAGCAGATTATGTACTATATTGTAGACTTACAAGTGTTATAAAGAAAAATGAAAGATACAAAGGACAGGAAATAAAAGTAACTGACTGTTAGAGAAAATTAAAGGAAAACTCAGAAAAATGTGACACCTGACACTCATTTGCTGTGTAAACATGAGCACAACCCATGCTCCCTCCAAGCCTGGGTTTCCTTCCCTGCAGTACTCTCTACAGTAACTCCTTGCACTGTAATTCTATTTCTCTAAGCAACAGGTAGCAATTTCAGTTGAAACTATAACTTGTCCATATCTAACAACTGTGGTCTAAGGTTCATAAAGAACATCCCCACATTCCATGGAGAACCCAACAAATCCTCTGTCTGCCACTGGTCTCAAGTAATTGTGTGGACAATCTCAAAAAATCACTTGTTATTTTCTTAATTGTTGACTTAGACAACTTTAAACACAGGCCCTTTTTCCCCTCGGACAACTCAACAAACCCTCCTGATAGTCAAGAACCCCTAAAAAGATCATAAAGTGGGACTTTGAAAGCAAGGACACTGGGTAACCAGGCTTTGAACACCCACTTGTCCTAGAGCCATGCAAGCAGGCATGGCAGGCTGGAGTACAGTGAACTCATACCTGCCCTGATGAGGTGGCACCCAGCAAAGGGCTTCTTCTCTGAGATTTTTTTTCCCTTTTTACTTCCCAAGAAGCTGACACAATGCTCAGAAGGAGGCCCTTCATCTAGGAATAGTCAACTTGGGACCATCAGCAAAGGCAAGCCATCCATGAAGCACTCATCCTCACATCTGATTAAAAGCTCCCCTTGGGGTGATTCTCTGCATCTGGGAGTCAGCATTAGGGCCTGGAGACTCTTGGAACAGCCACTGGCCCCCATGCAGTCCCTGGTGAGAGCTGGGCTTCATTATGTTCATTCAGTGTGCCAAACCCACTTCTGAGTTCTCTACAAGCATGAACTTACCACCCGAGGAAAGTAGGTGTTAGGATTATTCCCATTTTACAAAGGAGGCAAACGAGACACAGTAAAGCAGCCTGTCCAAGGTTACAGAGTTTGAAAATGGGAAAGAATGGCCCAGAATAGCCTTGTGTTTAACCACAAATGCTAGGAGGCAGCAAGGTCAAAGGAAAGATAGTTGATCTTTAAGCAACTCGGGAGTTAGGGGCACCAACCCTCCTGCACAGTCCAAAATCCACGTATAACTTTTGACTCCCCCAAACGTAACTACTGATAGCCTATACCACTGACCAGAAGCCTTACTGATGACATAAGCAGTTGATTAACACATATTTTTTATGTTATATGGACTATGTACTATATTCTTGTAAGGAAGAGAAAATACATTAACAGTATTGTACTATATATATAGATACCATAATTTTTAAAAAATCTGCATATATGGACCCATGCAGTTCAAGCCTGTGTTGTTCAAGGGTAAACTATATAATACAAGCTGCATATATAATTTTGAATTTCTAGGAGATGCATTTTTTGGACACTTAACTGCTTTATTTACAACTCTGCAGAAAGATTTAAAGACAAGTAATATTCCAAGTGGGAGAAAGAAGTTTTCACATTGCTTTCACCTGAAACTCACATGCATTGACCTTGCATGTTTTCCTTTAGGTATGAGGGTTGGCTACCTCCCTAACAGCCATCCCACCCCCTTCCTTCTTCAGGAAGCCCAGTTTTACTCAGGGACCCTGGCCTCACTCCTGGGTAGACGTAGGTAGTCTGAGCCAGAAAGGTATCCTGGGGGCTTCTGGGAAAGTGGTCTAGACTCCTAACTAAGAAAGAGGCCTAGAAGAGATGGTTCCTTTCTCATCACACCCTATTTTTCTTTTCACTTTCTTTCAATTGTTGTAAAATATACATAATAAAAGATCAATCATTTAACCATTTTAAAGTAACAGTTCTGTGACATTAAGTACATTCACATTGTTGTACAACTATCACCACTATCCATCTAGGAGGCACAATTTTAAAAAGGAAAGAAGAAACAGGTGAAATTAATTTTGAAATGATAATTATACTAAACCTAGATTAGATTCTGGATAGGTTGTCCAAAATATTATCATTCCAAGATGTAATAAATATAAAAGTTGTTCATGAGTATTAATAATGTTTTGGAGCCTTTGTACTAAATTTCACACTTACGGCACATCTTAATTTGGGCAGACCATATTTCCAATGCTCAATAGCCACCTGGGGTTAGTGGCTCCCATTGGACAGCCCAGGTCTAGAGCGTCCCAGGCCCAGGCACACCCACCTAGTTCATGGGGATTCCCAGGAGAGAACAACAAGCAATCTGTTTATGAGAGGTATGTGCGTCACCATCAGCTCTCCCGGGCAGTCTGTAATTCACTGCAGAACCCCACACAGTATCTGACTCTAAAGAGAGCTTTTCCTGGTGGGGTAAATCTTGTGCCTCTGGCCACCCTCCTGTGGGTCCATCTCCAAAATGAAAGAGTGACCTCAGCAGTAGAGTCAGAGGCAGTACCTATGTAGCTACTCAGACATGCCCAGATCGAGACAATAATAAATAAAACACATGCCTACACGGAAAGAGAGAAGTGTATGAGCAGGGTTGAGACAAGTAATAGTTGCCATGGAAACTAACCAACCTCACTCCAGACTTTTCTCTGCTGCCTTGATCATTTGGTGGCTGATGAAGCCCAGTGGAGAGGCATTGTCCCTGTACCTATGGAAACCTTCCAAATGGGCCCATTATGATAAAAGTAGATCAAAGAGGAAATAGTTACATGCCTTTTCCATCCATCCTCGTATCCACTTTTTGTCCTTGCTATTACCCAAATGAGAAGAAAAATAAAACCACCCTTGCTTCAGAGAGAAATGGCTGGGGGGCATCAAGGTATGACAACAGGGGTGAGGTGGCCCCAAAAAGGACAGGAGAGAAACTGCCCCAACTGTCCACCATAGTAAATGTTTGACTGGACAGATGGTTATGGCTTCCAAGGTTTACTACCTGTCCAACCTGACTTAGAAGTGCTATTTCCTCTATAACAGATCCCTGGTTTGTTCTTTTTCTTCCTAGAGCCATGTGTCTTTCGGATCTTCCAATTCATTCTTTCACACATTCATTCGTTCCTTCACTCGATCTTGAATGAGAAGCACCACAGTACAGTGGCAAGAGCCTGAGCCATCAAGTCACAAGAAGCCAGGTTTCAGCCCCAGTCCTGTTGTCTATTGGATGTATAGTCTTACCTAGTTTATTAAAAAATCTCTGAGCCTTGGTTTTCTCATCTGTAACACGGACTTGAGAACAGAATGATGTTTGTGTTCTGTACAGTTATACTCAATATGTTTAGATATTGACATACATTTCTGTCTTTTTCCCTAGACTACCAGAACCATAACTCATTCCATTTTGATCATTCACAACTACTGAGCAGAGAGTGTGGTACTTCCAGATACTGAATAATATCAGTGGAATGAAGAAATGACATAGCGCTTTCACATACATTCCCATCCTCCCTCTCCCTCTCTTGCTCCTTATTTCTCTTTTTAAATTTCATTCTCACAGCAGTCAGGTTCAGGATTATTTTAGCCCAGTACCACACAAAGGGATTATAACATTAAAATATATAATTCCTACTTTTCAAGAAATTTACAGTTTACTATATTCATTTAACAGTTTATTTTTTAGAAATGATTTATATAATATTTAGTCTGTGCCAGCTACTGTTCTAAGTACTTTATAAATATCAGCTTATTTAATCCTCACAATAACTCTACCAGGAAGGCACTGTTATTGTCCGCTGTCACTGTCCCAAGGTCATGCTAGCACATGGCAGAGCAAACGTTAAACTTGGCCAGGCTGGCTCTACAGCCAGTGCTCTTAACCACTCAGCCGCTGCCTTCAATAGAGCACATACATCACCTGCACCAGTGTATGTGAACAGTGTACGAGAGTGACGACTTACAGAGGAGGGCCCGACCCCACACTGCACCTCCAAGTTGAATAGAATTTGAACACACAGAGTGTATGGGAGAGAAGAGAGGAAAGGCTGCCTGGAGAGAGGGTGGGGCCAGATGAGGATGTGCCCTGACCATCTGCATGAGTTTGGGTTTAGGCCATGGGAAGCTACTTAAGGACCCTGAGCCATGGAAGAACTTAAGCAAAGCCGATTTGGGGAAAAGTCCACCTGGCAGTGGCATGCAAAGTGGACCAAAGGAAGAAGATTGGACAAATGCAGGGAGTGATATAGCAGCTGCTAAAACAGATGAAGGAAGAGGTCACAGAATCTAAACCAGCACAATGGAGTCGGGGGCATGACAGGGCTGGGATCCACAGGATACTGCCAGGATATCAGATGTCTGCATCAGTTTCCCACCAAATCATTCAAATCATTCAAACAAGTTCCAGAGTCACCCCCTGGGTACTTTCTTGGCCACCCAGTGTGACACATAGGCTTCCTGTAGCACCGATTTCCTAAGAAGGTGAAACAAGGGGCTCTCTTGAGCAGTGCATGGAAACGTAGGCTGAGCCTTTCCCTATTATGGGTGGCTGGTTAATGAAGCCAAGATGGCAAGTTCAACCTGGACAAAAAATCAGGCCACCTCAAACGTGAAGGATAACCTGGTACACAGCAAAATACAGTACTGTCAGTTCTATTGCCCTATGAATCACAGCCCCAGAATCCACACTCAGCCTGGGTCTTACAGATAATGGCACTTTCTGTTCCAATTCTCATTGCACTAGAAGGGAAGCAGAAAGAATTGAGGAGTGGATGAAGAGTTTGGGAGTGAGTTGTGGCCCAAGAACATGATTTGTCGGCCTTCTTCCAAGCCCTACTGATTGTTTGAAATTCTCTACCCAGCCCCCATTTTGCATAAATTCCTGAGAAGGTTCTGTCTGACATCAGAATGAAATAGACGCTAGGATGTGGACACAGTAGGTAAACACATAAAACTAAAGAAAAAAAACTTTGCTTTGACAAAAGCTAAAGTTTTTCTTATTTATCATATTTGAAGTCTTGGAATTCCACTTTCATCTTGATGAAGGCAATAAAATCTTCGCAACTTTTATGGCTCCCGGGATGAAGCTGAGGACTCTTCCCGACTCCCACCCTGCAACCCTTGCAGACTTTCAAATTCAAGTCAGGGAAGAAACTGCTTTTGGTCAGAGGCAAAATGTATTTATCTGAGTAAGCACAACCATTAAGATGTGAGCATGAATAACTGAAGAGATAAAACATTAAGGGAGAAAACAGTAAGAAATAGGAGGTGAGGCTTCTGAAGCAAGAGAGAAAATGATGCATCAACCCCCCACTGAAAGCTTTTTACAGTGCAGGGGGGAGTAGGGTGCAGGGAAAGGTATCTACAGAGATTGGGAGAGTAGAACCCCAGAAGTGGGCTAAGGGGAGAGCTGTGCAGTGGAGGCGAGGCAGTGAGCAGTGTGTGCTCTGGGTCAAGAGATGTGAGAGCAGATCTAACAAACAAGAAAATGGTGTTTGTATTTCTGTTGTCTAGAATCTCTGCAGATCTGAAATCCACCCCCTCTGCTTCTCCAAACACTGAGGAAAATCTCCAAATGGAGAAACCTGAAATCAGGCTACAATATGAAAAAAGAAAAAGCGAAAAAAAGGTTCATACAGGAAGCTGACAACTTTCTACTCTTCTGAGATCTAACCTGTGGTGCTGGGTTATCAAATATTAGACAGAGTCAGGAAACATGGGTTCTTGTCCATACGTTACTTGGGATTGACTGGGTAACCCTGGACAAGCCTCGTTTTAATCACACATAAACTTTAGGGGAAATTATCTAGCACAGAGATTAACTAAGGCATAATAAGGCATAAATAACACTGGTCCTGCCACCCTCCAATCCATCACTCATGGAAGAAATCACTAATCACCCAGAGCATTCTGGAGAGCAGAGCCACAGTTAGTCTTTGTTGCTAAGCCTTGAATCTTCAGCAAAGCATTCTGGGTAAGCATGACTGACTGATTCATCAGAATGGGCCCAGAAGATGAAACTTGTTCACTATCCCTGGACTAGATCCCTGCTAATCCTTGAACACCAAAGCTATATATAAAAGTACTACATGTGACATGGATTCTCATTACAAATACCCTTAACAACATTCTACCTCTCTTCTCTTCTCTTTGGCCTTTTTTCCAAGTCTTAGCAGCTGGAGCTATGAAATTAAAAAAACAAACAAACAACAACAACAACAACAAAACCCAACTTGAAGACCCTTCATTCAACTGAGTCTGAAGCTCTACAAGTGACCTTGTGCACTTTCCCTGAGCCTCTTTACCTTAGGTTCCCCATCCTGCTAAAAAGTTCCTCCTGGGGTGGATGTCCTCTCTAACCTCCTAAGGAATTCATCAAGGTAGAGAATTCTATTCCTTTTCAAATGTTTTAAGACCAGGGAATAAAAGACAGCCCAAGGAAGTTCAAAGATATTTAATTACTACCCTCAGTTCTTTTGAAAATTATTAAAAAGCCCAAAATTAGAAATTCAGATTTCCTCCAGATCTCTGAGAACAAACAGCTCACTTGTAAATGGCTTAATGTGTCTGTTTAATGTACACAAAATTATCTTTCAGGAAGGTGGATGGTTTTTCATGTCATTTTGCATCTCTAAAATATACCTTCAGCAAAAGGATTGGGAATCGAGATCTAACAAAATCTACAGCAGGAATAATTAGCACCAGAGGCTGTGTCTGGAAGAGAGTAAAATGAAAGAGAATCTGGTTACTTATTTATTTCTGTTCTATCTAGATCTGTCCATCACTACAGGAGAAGCAGAATGCTATCTTTCAGGAAAGACTGGAAGGGTGGCTTGCAGAATCCCTTCTGGTCTGTTTGCTGGAGGTGACCCTGAGCTCCCAGCACATCAACTGCCCTGGGCCAGGGCACTATATGGACACGTACTTCAATGCTGAAACTTTCTGAGAAAAACTACCAGATAACTCCATTTGTTTGCAAAGTGGGCACAGGTCAGAGAAACACTGATGTTTTGCAATTTAGTGTCCAGGGAAAGGCTCAATCCTTACTCTCAATGGTTTGGACAGTCTTTCCTTAAATCATGTTAATTAAATTGAAAATACTTGAAATAGTCAGCTAGTGGAGGGTCTGTTGTGGTTGTTTTTTAAAGTTCATATAAGAAGTTCACCTAAAATAAAATGTTTTGTTAGCACAGGTAACTAAATATTAATAAAGAAAGGAAAGGAGCAAAGGAGATCAGACATTATTAAGCATAATCAACTAGGGAGCATAAGCCTGCTTAACCAGGAAGCTACAGCGTCACAAACCCCTGGGGATCACGGCATTGGGCAGCAAAGGAGATTAACACCCCTCCCTCCTCCATATAGGGAGGAAGGACTGGATTTTCAATCTCCCTGGTCCACCTGCCTGGACTAAGGTGGGAGGTGAGCACATGCACAATAGGAGCCAAAATGGCTCCTACAGAGGCCTGTCCATCTAGCCTGGGGAAAGGATCAGATTGGATAAGAGATACACTCTCAGATGATCTAAGAAATAGATTAGTTATGGGGAGGACGTGTAAGGAGCCTGTGAAAGTTTGGGAAGTTGATTGGTTAACTTGAAGAATTGTGCAGTCTGTCCCAAACTAATAAACAGCTTCTCTCTCTTTCTCTTCCGCCTCTCCCTCCCTTTCCCCCTCTCTCAGTAACATGCACTTACCTACCTGCTTATGCATTTAGCAACCATGTGGATCTAGCAGCCACCTGGGCCCTGCAGCAAACTGCACAGGCTCCACAAGACTAAGCTTTAATATGGCACAGAATTTGTGGACATTGGCCCTATTTCTAATCCTCAGGAAGACAAAATTGGACTTTTTCATGGTGGGCTGAATGGAGATGGGACATTTTGGAGGACAACCTGGGGACAACCTTCTACCTTACCACGCCGCAACCTCCAACGCTTGGGTCTCTTGGATTGCTTTCCTTGGGACTCCATGAAAGTACACGATTTCCACCAGCAAGAATTTGAAGAACGTCTGCAGTGCCAAACCCACTCATCACCCACAGTGTTCACACCTTTGCTGTAAATTTGGGGGTTCTCTTCGCAGCTCCCACCACCCTCCCTGGGTACCATGCTCCAGAAATAAAAAATAGCTTTCATCACAGAAATGTTTCCTTCTCCTCAGCCCCTCCTAGGTGCTTCTGCCAGTCATTATTTTCAATAAATGTGCCTCTTATGAAATGTTTGCAGGTACAAAGAGAAGAAGATGCTTCTGCCTCCAAAAGAACATGGGCTTTTAGGAAGAAGATGATTTGCTTCAGCAGCTGTTCTGACAAAGCAATGCAAGTAGCAAAGGATGGGGTATATCTCACCCAGGGTGTCCCCAAAAGTAGAGGCTACACAACCACAAAGGGGGCTCTTGAGATTAATATTGGTGCTACTGTGGTTGCCAAGTTGGAAGGTGACCTCTTCAGCGGGTTCCAGCTGTTTGAAGATGGCTCAAGGAAGGAAACTCAATACTGACATGATTTAGAAGAAACCCTCCCTGGAGGACCTGGCCCATTGGGATGTGACCCCTCCTCCTAAGGCATCCTTCCTCCCTCCCAACTCCACAGTCACAGACCCTGCTCCCATTACCCGATGCCTCCCTTCTCTGCAGACTCAGATCCACCTGGAAATGAGTCTGGAGGGAAAAGAATTGTAGGAGGTGAGTGAGAGGCAGGGGCCCTATCACACAGGGAAAGTTTGAGACTATATTCCAAATAGAATGCTAAGCCATGGGAGGCCCACGCATGGACACCCCTGGACTCTATCCTGCTTATCTCCAGCTTCTCCCACAGCTGAAAAAAAGACTATTGTTCTTTCTCCTTTTGCAGCTCTCTTAGTGCCTAGCACAATGCTAAATGCACAGCAGGTCCGAGGTAACCCCTTGCTGCCTTTGCTAACGGAAGGGCAGTACAGTGAATAAGAAAACATAATGGAAACATTTTGGGCTGCAAAGAAACAAACTACTGGCAGACTATTGCTAGCTCCTTATTTTATCCATGGAGGCACAAGGTCCTTGAAAGGAAATTGACTTGTCCAAGGTCATCAGAGAGGTTATGGCAGAACCATGATTAGAACCCAGTTTTCTGATAGCCACCGTTCCTCAGATGACAGTGACTATCATCTCCATTCTCATACCCCATGTTGGTCTCAAATGCTATCACCAACCCCCAAGGCCCAGAGAGACACACAATGACCTGGACCTGGGTGAGTAAATTGTTTACCTTCTTTCTGGTGATCTAAACTTTCATCCTGCAGAGGTCTAAACCAAGTTGCCCACCTCATGGCTCAGAGAGAGACAATGACCTCATGGCAGCTGCCCCAGGAGCCCACACAGGTACCTGTGGGATTAAGTGGCTCTTGAAAACAACAACTTTCCTTGGCAGTAAGTTATTTTTCATCCCTGGGGCATAAGCCCAGGAAGCCGGCTCTGTCTGAGTGCCCAGCTGATATAATTAATTAACTCCAGAAAGATCCAGCATGCCACACAAGCAAAATGGTCTGGACCCCTCTAGACAGGATTCCAAACCCCACGCCTTCCTGTGCGAATTGGGGCCCACAGGCAAACCAGCCCAACAGGCTCATGTAGCAGCCAGGAAGCCAGCAGCCTGTGCCCTCTGAAATGCTGCCTTTTTGTGATTCAGCCTCTGTTTCAAGCTATTTTTAGTGTAAGCAAAGCTTGAATTTGAGGGAGGATGGTTTGAAAACAGGGTCTTTTCTTCCTCTCTCCTTTTCAATGAGTTATTCCCTGTTTCCCTTAGGATAGTCGCTTCGCCAACAGCCACAAAAAGAAAAGGCGGGGGGGGGGGGACTGCAAAGAGAAATGGAGAAAAGGTCAAAATTCAGAATCTCTGCTAAAGCAGCCTGGGAACAGTTCTAGGAATGTGATGGTTTCTCAACCCCTCGGATTAATCTGCTGGATCCTGGATTCTTCCCAGGTGCAAGAAACCAGTACGCCCAATCCATGTACTTTATGGGTTAACCCACCTCCAGGAAGCAGGGAAGGCCCAGAGGTCTGCTTGCCCAGGGAGAAGGCACATGCAGTGTAAGGGTAACCTTCGGTGCCCTAGAGAAAGATCTGTGTCCCTGCAGGCTTATTTATTGGGTACCAAGCTTCCACTTAGGTCCCTGGCTTCCTCGTTTTGTCGTGCTTCCATGTTAGCACCAGGCCAATTTTCTGCACTAAAATTAACTAGATGAACGAAAAGATAGCCCTGGTGCTTAAGAGGCCTGAGTGCATTTAATTGAGTTTTCAAGTGCCCTAATTCCTTAAGAGAGGCAGAGGAGCAACAGTCCTGTCCTAGTTTCCTCACTGCTCAAATGCTAGAGAACATTTTTATTTTCAATAAAATGTTTAGGGCAAACGGTGGACTTCTGTTGTTGTCATTCCCCTGAAGTAGTTGTTCTGCTGAAGAAGGAAGAAAGGAGCCTCTTTCTGGACCCAGATTTTTTAAATGGGGCTTCTAGTACACCAAACTGGGATGTTTGGGGCTACAGGCACCAGCCTGCCTGCTCCTAAACATAGCCTACTAAACTAAACTTGGAAACATCAGCTTGCGTGTGGTCCCAAGTGTAACTTTCCAAACATGTGCTCTGCAGTAAGGACAATGGCTAGTGACTTCATCGTCATTGTCGTCATTGCATCATCATCATCGTCATCGTCGTCATCATCATCTCTATGTTTGCGTCTTCCTGCTAAACTTTCTTGCAGCTGAAATGGTGGCTCTGAGGAGAGTTGCAGTCCACCTAGGCTATTATTCTGGCAAATAGGGGCTGCTAAATAAACCACTGGCAACCTTAGAAGGTTGTGGGGAAAAATCTCTCCCAGCCCAAGATGGCTCCATTTCCTACAAAGCCTCCAGGGGGCGCAAGCTTTTACTGGTTGGGAAGGGAGAGAGAGAAGGAGAGAGGGAGGGTGGAGTTTAACATTAGTCATACAAACACTTTTGCCTAGATCCCTTGGGTCTGGAATGTGAGATGGGATTGGAGAAGTCAGCTCCCAGCCCCATCCAACAACTGAGGGATAGGGCACAGGTTCTGATTTATCAAAACTGTTGCCACCCAAAAGCAAAACACAGGCATAACATTTTGGCTGTCAACTCTTTGAATGATTTCACTTTGCAGATTCACTGGAAGGACCAACATGTGTCCAATGCCTTGAATAGTACCTGACACCTAGTAAGTAACTCAGGAATGTCTGAAGGAATGGATGGACGGCTCAGAGGAGATGCCTTGCACATACAGTAGAATCTGTACCCTTATCTTTGGGTGACTTGACACATTTTCCTGTATCCATCCAATGGATTTGAGGTTGCTGCCAGCCAAAATGAATGTTAAAGGCACCTCCCCACATGCTAGGATGACAAGCGCTCTGAAACCAGCCCTGTATCTGTCAGCCCCACCCCCCTTCCAGGGAGGGCAAAGCATGGGGACGGCTGTGAGTGCACTTGACCCTCTTTCCACAACACTCATCTGTCATCCTGCCAAGGCGTTTCCTGTGACACGCGCCTACAATGCACAGCTCCCGGGGAGAGCCAGCCCTCCCTCTGCACCACACACCCGTCAGCTCAGGAGGCTACATGAAGTGAGAATTTCCCAGCTGACCTGATAATGGTGAGGCAGGCTGGTATGAGCCAGCTTCAGAAATGATAGGGCCTGAATTGTGTGTATGGAGCAAAGATCACCAGCTGGTTGAACCCAAACCAAGGTCTGCCTGGGATACTCAGACCCCTTTCAAATGGCTGTGCCCAGAGCTAGCTCAGCACTCCAAGAGGATATCTGAGGGCTGCTCCATGTCTGTCACAGGGAAGGATTTATTCTCCACTTGATTCTGTATCTCCAGACCACCCATTTCCTCCATGGTAGAAAGACATGGTGACTTAGCTCACACAATAACAAAAATAATAATAGCTAATGCTTATTGAGCACCAACCATGACAGAGGCACTATTCTAAACATATTATATTCATTGATGCATCAAATCCTCAAAACAACACTAAGAGGCAGGGACTATCATTATGTTCATTGAACAGATAAGGAAACTGAGGCACCAAAATAGGAAGCAACTAGCCCATGGTAAAAGCCCAAGACACTGGTGGAGCAGGATGACTGTGGAGCTGGATTCAAACTGCCGTATTTCTCCACACATAGTGGCCCTCCACATTTCAAGGCCACAGCATGTCCCAGGGAGAGAGGAAAGGCAGAAGCTGGAGATTTGGGGATGCTAAGTACTCTATCTATCCTCCTTGGGGTTCCAATCAAATGAGAAAGAGACATAAGGAGCAGATGGAGATCAAAAGAGAGTAGGAGCCCCAGTTCAGATAGGGCTGGATCAGCAGAGGGGCAGGGCTCCTATCTCCCAGCCCCAACAGAGAAGCTAAAATAGAGAGAACAGAGGCAAGATAACTGGCAAGGGAAGCCGGCCGGCCTGCTTGTTGCAGATACCAAAGTGCCCTGCCATGTTTATTAGGCACTCACTGACTGGGTGCTACATTCAATTCTGTGTGTGGGGAACACCAACAAAAGTATGAGGATTGACTAGATGGATGAATGGATATAAATGGATGCACAGACAGGAGGATAAGGTAGAAGGACAAAGCAGGCATCACTTCCCACCCCCATCCCCCCATACCAAAACCCCAGAGAAGGAAGGCAACAAAGGCTCTTCCTTTCTCTGGAGCTGTCGAGGATTGATTTTTGGAGCTCTCCTTCATTTTCAGCAGGGGAAGTCAGAGAAGCCAACACACCAGCTAGTAACATTAACAGCTGCTCTTTACAAAACACTCTGGAGAGGCTGCACACACAGCACGTGACCTGCAGGCCAGCAATGCAGACCAGCATCCAGTGCAGCTGTGGTACCAGCCTACAGGCCAGAACCAGGGGTGCTCTCCGTCGTAGAGACCAGAATGTGGGCTGCCAGGTGGGGTTTAGGGTGCAGTGACAGTGGAGCATGCAGGCAGTAGAGGGGGCGACTTAGGGAGAGACCCTGCTACAGAATTTCCATATACATTCCACTCACCGTGGAAAGGCGAAATCTTATGCTGAGCCAGCAGAGAACCTACTATGGAACTTGGAAGCTCCCAGCTCTGGCCTCTACTTCCCCATCTCTCCACATCATTAAGTTGAGCTTATGGAGGTAAATGAAGGACATCTCTACAAAAAAGGGGGATAGATGGGACATCTTAGCCATTATCTTGCCATGAGGAATTGCAGAGCGGTCCCACTGACCACTTAGAGAGGGACAGTGGCAGTCACAGAGTGGGAGAACTTGGTGACTTAGTTCAGGGGTTGGCAAGCTTCTTCCATCCAGGGCCAGACAGTAACAGTTTTAGGCTGGTGGATATTTCAGACTCTGTGGATGCTACTCAATTCTGCTGTTGCGGTGCATTGCAAAAACAGCCATAAAAATATGTAAATGAGTGAGCATGGCTGCATCCCAATAAAACTCTGTTTATGAACACTGAAATTTGAATTTCATACAATTTTCACATGTCACAAAATATTCTTTTGCTTCTTTTAAAACGATTTAAAAGTCAAAAAACCATCCTTAGCTTGCAGGCCATACAAATCAGGCAGTCAGCCAGATTTGGCCCATGGGCCACAGTTTGCTAATCCCTGGGTCAAGTTCAACGTTTCCTGAACTGTGTTCTAGTGATGCCCACGGTGCTTCATGAGAAAGGGTTCCATGGTGTGATAGGCATGGGAAATGCTAGGGAAAAAGTCTTTTTTGCTTTCTTACTATAGGATTTCTTCGATACTTAGGTGCTGATGCACACTGGCAATTTCAAAAAGGGGATGAGAAAGAGTCTGTCCAAGTTCCAGGGAACCACTTTTACCCTTGGAACATCTCCTAGGTCTAGTTTTCTGCAGAACCTCACGAGGCAATAAGGATGAAGTCTGGCCCTCAACAACAGTGCCACCCAGGTGATCATGCCTCCCTATGACCATCGCCAGGGACAGGCAGCTCATCACCTATCTGCCTGCCTGCTGGATTCAGGGACTTTTCCAACTCATGTTTTTTCACCCAGTGATGCTGGCTCACAAGTAATAAATTTAGTGCATCATTCATCAGATAAAGACAAAAATCTCATATTTAATAACTGTATAAAGAAAGCATACCTTCTTTGACTTACTGATTCATACCCAAAATATAAACTCTAATTATGCATGGGACAAAATGAAGAACTATTATTAAGTACTCAAGGAGAATTAGTGTTTCCATTAAAAGAAGTCTCACTTAGGGGAATTTGAAAAAAAACTCAAATAAAATCTCAATTTACTCCCAATTTCACAGAGAGCAGGATCTACCTGTTAGATATGGGGACATTCTTAGTAAAAATACATGCCTGTGAAACCTCTAGTCTTTCTGCTACATAGGGCATTTGTAGGTGACATAAAAATGTCATGTAGATTTGCCTAAAATGTAAAAAAATAATGAGTGGAGCACAGAGGAGCGGTAAAGAGAGAAAAATGAAAATGTGAGCAGTGTGTGAATTTGCCACCAGGCACCATGAGAAATGTCACCAGAACCATGAGCCTCCTAAAGGGAGAAAGGACGGCAATGAATGTCACGCATTTGATTGAGCGTATGCCCGTGTGCGCCTCCGTTTTGTTCAACTGCTCCAATTTCATGGGCAAATAGTCCAGCAGTGGGCACATCTATTTAACTCTGTGAAACCAACAGGATCACTTCTGTTTGAAAGGTGTATTTGATACATATTTTCTCTTGGGCCCTGGGAGATAAGGATAGAATGGCCAGACTACGTATAGAACGCGAAGGTAGAATGGCGCACATGTGATATATTTAGGACAATAAAGGAAAAGACCAGCATTTTTCTTTCTCTTCACTTTGACTAATCATCCCCCAGACATTTAAGCAAATAGCATATATTTTCAGTTCATGGGTTAGACATGGATGCATCCCAGAGCAATATTTAAATGTAGTATAGGACCACGGGAATATGGGGAAATTAATCAAGAGTAATTCTAAAGGCTCTACCTTTGCTCAAGTAGCTGACAGACCAGTCTTGGAGGAGAAGCACAAAACACTGACGCCGTAATGAATGGGGTTCAGGCAGTGCAGACACTGCTTACACTTGGAGCTGAAGTCATGCTAGGCCACAAGCCATAGCTTCCCTAGGGAGACAGTCACTCTGAGATCAACATGGAAATCAATGTGAATACTCAGAAATAAGGTGCTAATGTAGATGGTGTGAGTGCGTATATCTCTGCGTCTGTAACACCCCCCATTATGAACGGGTTCTCCGATGCCATCACTCTTGTGAGATACTGTCTTAGAGAATTCTGTCCTAAGGAACTGCTCTCAATTTTTCACTTTCAATTTCTTTATTTATAAAATAAGGAGATGAGCTAGACCAAAAGTCAGTAAACTATGACACATGAAATAACTCTGGCCCACCACCTGTTTTTGTAAATAAATTTTAAACGGAACACAGTCATGCCCATGTATTATTGGTGGCTGCTTTCGAACTATAAAGGCAGAGTTGAATAGCTGTGTGAGTTCCTATGGTCTGCAAAGCCTAAAACACTTACTACCTGGCCCTTTACAGAGAAAGTTACTACCCCTGAACTAGACTACCACTAATATTGATTTTGGCTTATGTTTCCATAAAGTACAACCAAACAATACAAAAGCTGACTCAGTGTGTATCTGCCTTCTTTATCTATATGCATTACCTTACTCTTAGAAGGATTTTAATTTGCTCAAAAAAACTGTGGAGCACATAACCCATACAAAGGAAAGTTCAAGAGAAGAGTGAGGAAATAAGGACAAAGAGAAAAAGAAAGGAGAGACACAGAGATGAAGCCAGGGGTATGTGAATACACAGAATGCAAATCCAAGACTCTCTATTTTATATAGGCCACCAACTTGGCTCCAAGTAGCCACAACACAAAGAGAGCCATGCTCCCTCTCCCAATTTATAGTGTTCACCAGAGGTTCACCAGGAGGACCACAGCAAACCCTGGCACAAAGAACCACTTATCCCCCGAGTCTGTGCACAGAGCAGATAGGGGGACATGCAGTGAACAAAGTCCCCAACAATGCCTGAACAGCAGCTGGGAGGGATCCACCTCCAAATCCCAAAGTGGAACATACCGGAAGTATCGGCAATACTTTCGGTATGTTCCAAAATTTTACAATCAGAAAACATTTTTAAATAAATATTTTTTAATTAAAGAAAAGATAAAGGAAGCAGTAACCCTTGACAGCCTGGTGTTCACTTTGAGGTGGACCCCCTCAGCCATGTGCTCTAAGAGCAGGTTCTGCCCAGCCTTGCTGTTTTTGTGACACTAAAGCATGAGTGCCAAGGTGAGACACAAGGCAAGGACCGGCTATCTGGAGACCTGGTCAAGGAATTACCACTTTGATGATAAAGCTCCAGGTGTTCACTATAAAAAGCACTGGTCAATGGTGACAATCATTAGTCATTTTTACATTGAGCTCTACAACATTGTACCTAATTTATCGTTATAAAGTAATTCACACCCCAGATCTCTGTTGCTCCCTGCTGTATGCCCAGTGCCTAGAATAGCATCTGGTGCAGGTGAGAAGCAAGTACAAATGAACGATGTGCCCTTCTGAGAGAGCCCGGACAGAAAGGGAGTCTACAGCTACGCCTAGGCTCTCCTGGCGCATCCTTCCCCACCTGAGCCTTATCCACAATGCCCCAGCTTTGAAACTCTCTCACCTGTGACAATGAGACAGGTGAAGGGAGTATCCAGATGTGGAGGCTAAGCTCCTGAGCCATGCATCAAGAAGAACAAATTAAAAATTGAAAGGGGGAACTCTGAACAGCTGGGTGTCTAGCATTGCTTTTAGTCCCATTGTTGGAAGGCTAAACATTGGGACAGCTCAAGACAAACACAGCTTTAGGTTCTGAGACTTCAATGTGGAATCCGTTCCTTGCTCAGAGCAAGGATGTGCCTTCTCCTAGAGCAGAGGCCTGTGCTGGAACCCAATGAAGCCTGCTCTCTGGGCAGTGGGACCTGCCCTGCTCTGAGTGTGCCAGAGCAGCACGGGCAGGATTTTCTCCAAGGAGACCTTCGGAGAGCAGTTGGCTTCCTGGGCAAGCAGGCCTGGGCAGACTGTGCTTGTCCACACAAATGTTAAAAGAATCCAGCCAAGAAGCCTTAGGACCTAATTGGCTCAGAAACAATAAAGTCAAAATGTCACAGCCAAAGTGACAGCTGGCAGTGGCTTAGAAAAGAAGAGGCATTATCTTCGACTTGGAAGTAATGACACAGCCAGAGCACCCGATGGGGAGTCCGGAGCCTACGGAGACTAGCCTGGAGGCTGCATATTCTTAAGCAAGTCATTGCCCTTCTTAGGCTTTGGTTTTTTTCAACTGTAAAATGGAAACCCATTCATTGATACAACTGGCTTGCTTGTTTCCTTGTAATGAATCCCTATAACACCACAGAAAAATGGAAGATACAAAAAAATTCCACATGGCCCTTACCCTTCGATCTAGTCATAACATGCAGGGTCTAGTATACTGCCTGGCCCACAAGAGGCTTTTGATGGTATTATTGCCACTAGTAGTATCAAGGTGGATGCTGGGTGCGCTTGGCCTGTGAGTCTTTCCACTTATATAATGTTACCCACATCCACTTACCTGCTTCCACAGCTTGGTGTTAGTTTAGGCCTTGCCTCACCAGGTCCACTGCCGCAATCCCCTCAAGTCCTGTCACAGGTGCTAGCAGCTCAATATCCTAACTGATCCTTGTACCTCTGAGCTCCCCACCTCACCAACTTGGTCTCCCTTTGTCCACCAGCTCTCTCTGCACAACCAGCAATCATGATACCCTTCCCTCAAAATCCCCTTTCCTACAAAATTCTGTCCAAGTTCTTTTGCTTGGCATCTGAAGAGGGGACAAGCTGTCTCCAGCCCACCTTCCCAGGCTTACTTCCCCTTGGGTGCCAGTGTGTTCGCAGCCTGGGCCTCAGTCCATCAATGCAGTGGCTGTTCCCTGCTCCTGCGGCTCCTCACTCTGAAACAATTTCCTCTGCTTTGATGCTCAAGATCCCAACTCACGTTTCAAAGTTCAATTCGAATGCTGTCTGTCTTATTAGGTATTCAGCCTCTGGCCCACTAAGTGGTCCCTCTCTTGTTTTCAAGCTCAGATACATTTTCGTTTTTTATATCACAAGTGTATGCTCAGTCCATCTTGAAATGAAAGTTTCAGCTCAAAGGCTTCTGACCCTATGATGGCTTTCTCGGTCCCCCCAAATTCTCCATATTCAGCTCCTGCACCCCAACACACACCCACACAATGCTTGTACTCCTAGCATTTCTCCAGACAATCCTTCAATAACTTCCATGGTGCAATGGAATCAGATCACTCCTTGTTTTCCACGGGGCTGAAAAGAACACCTGGCCTAGAGTTGGTGCTCAGTAACTCTAGTCCGATGCTGCTGAGGATAATCAGAACTGTCCATAGGGGCCACGTGGAAGCCATGGGGGCTGCACATCTGTGTAACCAAACTAGCTGCTGCTCCTCATCCACCATCACCACCATACACATAGAAGGCACTGCCTCCATCCGTCCCACATGAATGCCCAGACCCGAATTCAACCCCTTTAAGTTTCACATGTGGAATCCACTCAGAAACAAGCACAGAAAAGCAATGCAGATTCTACTGGACACTTGAGCGGGCAGGAGGAGGGAGAAACAAGGATGGTGGTCACACAGCACAGCCCACAGCAATGCTGCCTTCACTGCCTCATCTGACACCCAGTGCTTCCCAGTTTCTCCTGGGCAGCAACTTGGATCCCACCAACCTGGATCATACCCCCCCCCATCTTCCCCCATGCAGCAACTGCCCTCACCAGGTTCTCTCTATTCTTCCTCCAAAATCTCATCTTTAAATCCCCTCCCTTTCTATTTGGCTACCAATTAACACCAGCCACAGCTTCGTAACCAGACTCTCAGAAGGCTCAGCTCATGATGAGTCCCTCAGATAACAGAACCCTGTCCTTCTTGAATGCTCTTTGGCCACCAACTTTATAACCCAAGCATGGCATTGGGTGTCTTACTCCTTCCTTCAAGCTATTTGTAAGATGTTTTTCCCAAACATGAGATGCAGTTCTCCCCAAGAAGGATTGTAATGGGTGAAATTTCCACCACCCTCCTATATCTGCAGTCACCACCTCACTGAGTTTTTGCCACAGAAGGTTGAGGGTGATAATATCTACTTTCCAGTATCCCTGACTCATTTTTGATCCACTCAGCCATCAGAACATCCCCATTCACTATCTGTGAGCCAAATGACTTTTGACCAAGCCCCAGCTTCAGGCCCAGGAAGGGTACCCCATACAAAACAGCTTCCAGAATTATAAGAAGAAATTATTTGGAATGCAAATCCTTCTCAGGGATATTCCTGACCCAGAGTAGACCCAAGAAAGCCAGTGGGCAGGGCTACCCCAAAGAAAGGGTCCACATATGTCAAGAGCATGTCCTGGCCAGTGACCAATTTGTGCTTGTTTGTCCATGAACTTCTCCTATCTTCGCACTGAAAGACCCATGTCCAAGGTACCCCTCAGTCCCAGGCAAGCTGGCATGATTGGTCACTGCAGGCTTGATTCACCTATGATCCTTGCCAAGAACCAGAAGACCATGAGACCAGTCAGTGAAGCCAAGCTCCGTATAAGCAGATCAGAGAGAAAGCAGGCAATGCCTAGAGAAGGGACAGGATGAGCCCTGGCTGCAGATGGGGCAGGAAACAGCCTCATCAGAAATAAGGTTGCAGGAGTAATGCTCCCAGCAAGGGCCAGACAGCCTTGGGTGGGCTGCCAATGATTTCACCCAACATAACTGAGAATGTCCACCATGGGTGGGATCCAGATCACACAGGGCAGGAGGTTAGGAAACTTCCCAAAAGGGGCTCTCTGCTTAGCAGTCAGAGGACAACAGTAGCATCCCTAGAAGGCCAGCAAACACACACACACTCAGAACTCCCTAGTCCCTCTGTGCCCCAGACAATAGCCCACTCTGCAAACATTAGCTTAGATGTGCATGAACCCAGCCTGTCCTCCATGACCATACACAAGTGCTCCCTGTTAGCCGCACCTCCCAACAGACAGTGGCCTGTAGAAGACCTTGTGAAAGATCACATCCCTATAAACAAAGCAACCGTGGACCACAAAGCAGGCCTCCTGATGTAAGGAGGAAGTTGAGGACTTACCAGGACTCTGCCGGTCAGTGTCTGGGCAGATATCATCACCCCCGCCCAGTCCTTCACAGAGGTCATCCAGCCGACCTCGGCTGCCACCGCCTCCTCTTTTTCGTCCACTGGCTTGAGAGTGCCATCAGCCTGGCTTGAGCCATTGTTAATCTTCTGGGCCTCCTGGCAACAGAGAGAACAAGGGTTGAGACATAGGGACCAAGTGTATTTTAAAAACACAACCTACCCCCCAAAATCAAAGGGTCCTCAACTAAGGCAGGAACTGGCTTGAAGGTACAGGGTTAGGAAAGAAGGAATGGGATATGGCTTTGATCAATTTTTTAAATCTTTAAAAAAAAAAGAATCTTTTATTTTTTCTTAAAATATCTTTGTGAAAGAAAGAGATTCTCCTCTCCCAATTTTTAAGAAAAAAATCACAAAGCTCAGGAGGAAGAGCATCTTACCTGGGGTCTTCCCCTACCCAGCCTTCATGCCCTTCTCACAGAAGTGCCCAATCCTCTCCTTAAGGAAATCCCCACCTCCTCATCATCTCTCCCCAGCTCCCCACCTCATCTCAGTTCAAAAGGGACTGACAGGCCCACGCTGGCTCCAAGAATGGGGACTGCTCAATCATGTCATTCCATCCCCCTGGCAATTGTGACTGGGCCACCAATGGTCACATGTACATAACCAATGCAATACAACTCAAGCTCAGGACATTTGCTGGGAAGCATAGGAAAGGTAATCCTTCTCTGAGAATGAAGGCAGCACAAAGAAAAGTAGAAGTGCTGATGTCATTATTTGAACATGTGAATCCAGCTATGCCTGAAATCCACCCCGGCCCTTTTCAGTTACAGGAGACAATAAATTACCTATCATGGTCTCAAATGTGCTTGAGGAAACAAGGCTGACATCATCAGATAACTGAGCCCCACACTGGGCCTCAACCTGAACTCATCTGCATACAATGTGCCCTCTCTTTCCACAAATACTCTTCTCCCACAAAGGGTCACAGCTTGCTCCCTCACTACCCTCAAGTCTTTGCTTAAATATTACTATTTCAATGAAGTCTTCTCTGGCTACCCTTTTAAAACTGCAACCCTGCCTTCTGACAAAATAGCCCTTCTGCTTTATTTTTCTCCAAAGCATTTAAAATCTCTAATATACTCTAAAATTCACTTATTTCATTTGCTCTCTGCCCCCCCACCACAACTGCTGTATCCTGAGTAACTAAATGAGTACCTGGAATATAGTTGGCTCAATAAACATGAATGTATGCATGAATGAATGAATGAATGAACGAACGAACAAACAAACAAATATAGTTATGAGTATCAGCCCCTCACTGACTATGGAACCTGAACTTAAGGTTGCCAAATAAAATACAAGACAGCCAGGGAAATTTAAACTTCAGGTAAACAACAAATAAATTTTTAGCATAAGTATGCCCCCAAATACTGCATGGAACATACTTATACTAAAAATATATCCATTATTTATCTAAAATTTAAATTTTACTGAGCCCTTTACTTAAATACCCACTGAGATTTTTTTGCAGATCTATAGATGTCTTAAAAAGATGCCAGCACAATTATGTTCATCTAAAACACTAGAATTCATTTAGGAAGCAAACTGACCCTGTGGATCACTGTGAATTGGAGTGAGGGGGAAAAATCAAAGGCAGAGGTAAAAATCTTTGCAGTGAGTGAGGGAGGGGCAGAGTGAGGAAAAGAGGGCTCAGAGTCTGGGTGAGCCATCCTCCAGGGCAGGGTCCCCAGCCTTCAGGCCTAGGACCAGACCAGTACAGTCCGGACCTGTTAGGAACTGGGCCGCACGGCAGGAGGTGAGCTTGAATGTAATGCACTTGAGTCATCCCGAAACCACCCCCTCACCCCAGTCCCTGGAAAACTGTCTCCCCCAAAACTGGTCTCTGGTGCCAAAAAGGTTGGGGACTGCTGCTCTAGGGGACCTGCAGGCTGGCAGGAAGCTGCTCCTGATGCCTGGTTCTCTCCCTCCTGCCACCCCAGGCTCAGGGGAGCTGGGAAGAAACAGTACCGGCACACGAGGTGCTCATGTTTTATTTCCAAGTGTGTTGGGCCCCACAGAGCTAGCACAGTCCAAGAGGAAGCGGGGAGCAAGGGTGGGGTGAGGGATTGGCACAGGGTAGGTATATTTGAGGGCCACCTGCTGACATCTGTGGAGCCAGCTGCCTAAGCCACCTAAGGCCAGTCTCAGTGGCCTGGTAGGACCCCATGTCTTGGCCATGTAAAGACTGCATAGTTGCATGTCTTGGAAGAGAAGACCCTGATCCAGGGTCGGTCAGACTTAGTATCTGAAGGTGTAGAGCCAGCTCTCCTGCCTACTGTGGGACCTGCCCTGCCAGATGGGGCAGCGCTGCCTGCCCACAGCCATGGTGGGGATTAAAAGTACCCCAGGACACTTAATACATGTCCAATTTAGTTAAGTCCCACAGTCTCCCACTTCTCATCCAGCCACCAACACTCTAGCAGTGGTCCTCAAACCTGAAGGGCCATCAGAACCACCTGTAGGGCTTGTTAACCCAGGGTGCTGCTGGGTTAACCCCACCCCCACCACGTGTATTTCTAACAAGTTCCCAGGTGATACTGAAGCTGCTGGTATGGGAACCCCACTTTTAGAACCACTGCTCCTAATGATCCTGGCATGGCTTGATCATCCAGACTATTATCTGAAATAGGACATGAATCTTAACACCCAGCCCTTTCCCAGTGCCTCCCTTCACCCAGGCCCAGAACTGCCTGCTTCTTCCAGAACTAGAAGACATGGAGTGGACAGGGAAGAGATGGGGCAAGGAAAAGGCCCTCGAATCAGAGGCTTTTATGTTTCCTCTTGAGCATTGTGTCCCTGGGACATTTCTGAACCAGTCCAGGGCCATGACCAGGGCAGTGTGAAGGGCCAGCTCTCTGCTTCTCAACTCCTGGAGCTCAAGGTTGCAACCACCTGGCAGACCCGGGAGGAGAAAATGGGTATGACAAGGGCTGGAGGCAGGAGTTCTCTCCAGTCACAGTGGTTTCAATTCATTAATAATTCACAGCACAAGCGGTATACGGCAGATAATGCTCTCTTGCCAGCCTCTTACCTATTGTTTTACAAGGCATTCATTATTTTAATTACTTTATGATAGGCAAAGGAAAACACAGACAAAAGGGAGATAATGCCCTTGTTATTATTTGCTTACACTGGATGTTTTGAGCTTAATTACACATGTGGGAGGCAAAACTGGGGGAGTGACAGGGAGAGGAGGGGGCTGGAGCTCTATGAAGCCTGATGCCACAGGCCAGGGGGGCACTCCCTGCCTGGAGGGAAAGGCCCTTGCCACTTCTGACTTCACTGTGGCCAAAGCATCCTTCATCTGTAGTGGGGACCATAACCCCATGCTCTGGAGAAAAGGCAGCAGAGGCCCAGAGAGGGGAAGTGGCCTTGCTGGGACACACAGGGGACGAAAGGTAAGGGGCAGGGCCCACTGTAACAGTGATTGGCCACCACTTATCAAGCCAGAACTGGGTATCAGCAACTACAAATTAGGTGCTTCCTATGCATGATTTCAATTAGAGCTTACAATAAATCCAACAGGCAGGTGGAATTATCCCCATTTTATATACAGGGCAACTGAGAGCAGGTATTTCAGGGGAAGGCACAGAGCCTGAGAGCTCAGCGTGGAGGCAGAGAGCCCACCCAGGCATAGGTGTGCTCCGAGGACCTCCCACCCCCGACAAGCTGACTACTGTGTGCACATTAGCTCCAGAGCTACGACCTCTTCCATGTAGAATGGGGACAGGCATGCGGACCCATCAAGGTGGTGACGAAGCTTACGTGAGACAAGCGATGCCCAGCATTTTTCATGGTGCCTGGCACACAGCAGTAACAGCTGCTGTGACGGAATGCACACTGATGGGACTGGTTGCCTCTAAAGTTAAGGCTGCACCACTAGATCGACTACTGGCCCTGAGAGGGACACTGGCCCAGAGTGAATCAGGGCCTGGGGCGGGGTGGGGGGGTGAAGCCACCCGGCCCAGCCAGGCAACCCCCAAGCCAAGACATAAACTGCCAGCTCACTCTACTTCCCGCATCCCTTGTTCCTTCCCCAATGGGACGATTCCTCCAAACTTAGCCAAGAGAACCCATCACTCCCAAGCAGTTCCCTCCGCTGCAACCTGGCATCCAGGGATTCCCAAAACTGGCAGAAGCCTCCACCTGGCCGGCTCACAGAGTTGGGTGTGGGGGCCACAGTAGGGAGCAGCCTTTCTTGTCTTCAAAGGGCTAGCTTTCCCTAGCAGCACAAGCAGCCCTGACCCAGCCCTGAAGAGCAAGCCCATTCTAATCCAGAACCCCAAAGCCCCCAACCTTCAGATATGGGCCGTGTCTGTCTCCATCCTTCCCAAATTAGACCCATTGCCAGGGAAACTTCAAGTTTGTGGTGTGGTAGGAAGACCTCAGAGGATGGAAGGATACCCAGATCCAGGTCCAGCTTTTCTGAATGTCCTTGGACAAGTCACTTCACTTCCCTAAGCCTCTTCTGTAAACAGTTATGAGTGCGACCTTGTAATCTGGTAAGGTGGAACCCAGCACTTGCTGAAAGTACCCACTGACTAATGAAGGTGGGCAACAATGGCATTGCTGTCCTCTGGTTGTGAGCAAGAAGCAGTGGTGCTCTGGACAAAGGGCTCCAGAACCCCAAAGGCAGGCCTCACAGAGCATGGGGTTCAACTCTCAGATCCTCATCCTGCCGCACCTTGCAGAGCAGGGCTCCGGTTACCTCCCTGTGCCCCAACAAGATGTTGAGACTGCCAAGTCTGGCCAGGTGGCACGCCGTGCAGACCACACCCTCCCTGTGAGCAGCCACCACACCTGCTCCTGCTCCTGCTCCTGCCCAGCTAGGCTCACGCACCCTAAGCAGGCTCCCATTGACACCTGTCAGGCCACGCCAGGAGCCAAGGCTACCCAGAACAGCACACCTGTTGGGTGACTGCAGCAGGGGTAGTCGCCAGCCAGCAGGAGGATCACAGAGTCCCCTCGCTGCTCCCTGTTGAGGCTGGCCTCAGATAATAAGGCTGTCTTGGGTCTAATTATGTCTCAGTTCTCTGAACACTGTCTCCTCATCCCAGATCTGGGAAGTTGCTTACACAGTGAGCATCTGGGAGGAAAACTACGGTTAAAAATGTAAATCCGATCACGTGACTACAATGCTCTCACCCTCCTGTGGCTTCTCGTCCCACTCTCAGGATGTCATAGACTTCACACAGTGCAACCCACCCAATCTGTCCCACGCCTGCCATCATCCTGAGTCTCCCACTCTCTCACTCACTCCAGCCACATCAGTCTCTCTGTGCTGCCAGAACGTTCCAGGCCTGCTTCCATCTTAGGACTGATTGCACCGGCTGTTCCTCCTGTCCAGATGGCCACATGGCTGCTCCTTAGCCTTGCTCAGGCCAGATGCCTTATTAGTGAGCGCTTCCCTGCCCACCCCACTGGAAAAGACAGCCACCCCACCCTGATCACTACCCATCTATGCTCTGTGCCTCCTCAGAGCATTTATACCACCACCGGGAAGTCTGCATACTTCAACCATCATTTAATGCCTGTAGGCTCCATGAGAGAAAAATTGTCTCTTGCTCACTGCTGTATCCTCAACACTGGCACATTATGAGCAGAGAGTAAGCACGTGAGACATCTTAGTGAAAGGCAGGTAGGAAAGGAGGGAGGAAGGAAAAGAAGGGCAGCTGCAGCAAATGGGAAGTCAATTCTTGGCATGCACAACACCTAGATAGGATTATTAATAAATAATTATGACAATAGCATTGGCTACCATTTCAAGCATCATCATAGTAACTGTATAAGGCAGAGATGAGCATATTCATCTGCAGAGGAGGGGTTAAGTAGCTGGCCCAGGAAAACTCAGTCAGAATTCAAACTCAGCTGTCTGACACCAGAAAGAGACAAGTACCTGACCTGACGTTGTCTCAGGGACAGCATGAGGACCAAATGGGATAATGTGTGTGGAAGGATGATGAGTGGCTCTAAAGTGCCCGTGAAAGGTTTATTACCATCTTAAGCACTCCATTCACCCCATGCAATCTGGGTACTGCATGTACCACAGGGGCCCTTCTTCAAGGTCACCGTGCCTTGAGAGGGAGGTTAAGTGAAGGTCAGAGGAACACAGTTCCTTTCTCAGCTAAGAACAAACTCAGAACCATAATCATCCTTCATGGAGCAGAGCATAGAAATGCACACGAGCGTGGCTGTGAAGTCCTCCGGCTGAGCACCAAGGCTCTCTACGCAGTTGCCTGTGAAGAACAGCCAGCCTCCCTGGGTGCTGTCCACATCCTCAGGCAGCTGTGATGCCTGCCCTCTCAGCCTAGCTCGCAATCCTGAGGGTCTGAAAGGAACAGCCTCCCCTAATCCCTCTGGAACAGAGCAGGGACCAGGAGCACTTTCATCTCTGGAAGTCCATGCCTGCACCCTCTGCGCAGGGTGTTGGCATCATGGAATACTTCCTGACAGCCAGAAGGCTGTGGGGGAAGAAAGGACCCAGGAAACCTCCATCTGTCCTCTCCTTGTGCCTTGCAGGCCCACTTTGTCCTCAAATTTCCCTGGTCGGCATCAGAAAGCCATTTTGCCTGAGCTTACATTGACGGATTCTGCTTCTCAGTTATTCCTTCTATCTGCCTGTAACCCCCACCCTCACTCCATCCCCCAGCAGCCTTCACCTCCTCTCCCTGACCCCTTGCATCTGTCAAAACTGACCCAGCAGCCCTGCATGCGGCTGCTCACTACAGAACAGAAGGAACCTTTCCTACCTATTAGAGGGATGGTGGCAGGGGGAAGAACCCTGGGCTGAAAGGCAGGGCCTGCACTCTAGCCTTGGCTCTGCCAGACACAGGCTGTGTGGCCTTGGCCAGTTACCGAACCTCTCTGAGCCAAGTCTTCATCTGGGAAACGAGAGGGTGCAGTAGGTTAAACCCACAGTTTTTTTTCTTGGAGCCTAGTGTGTGGGTTATGTACCAAGAGAGGGCAGAGGAGGCAAGGTTCCTGGTCCCCATGAAATCAAAGTATCTCTACATTGCACAGTCTCCACCTATTGAAGGTTTTGTGTGACTGTTTCTGCTTAAAGGGGTTTTCTATAGAAAAAAATAATAATTTGAAATCCACTGAGTAAAAGTCCATAGGCCCATTTCAGCTTTTAGAAGATGCTTTATTTCATGGCAATGATTACGACATTCTGTGGCACAGTTTGGCCTAGGACCTAGAAATGCCTGAATTTCAATACCTACAAACCCATCGAGCTTCCAGTGCATCCATGCGAGGCCACTGTCCTGGTCCCTTTGCCCTGGGTCTTCACGGGGCCTAACTGCTGGGGAAGGGTCTTCCAGCCACCCCCACTCCTGCCAAACAGGCCAAGAGGAAACCCCCCTGGCAGCCCGTTGCACATCCTGGACCGGTGGCCCAGTCATGGGATCCTCCCAGGTACTGATAATCCTGCGTATTAGGGATTAGGCCGATTACCTTAAGCAGCTCAAGCAAATAAAGCATAATGTGGGCACCACCAGTGGGGATTTTCATGTGCGAGTTCTGCGAAGAGAGGAGAGAAGAGGTGGTACACCAGGGGCAGGGGAAAGGGGCAGCAGAGGAGGTGGGCCCCATGCAGAGCTTGTGGGAGGGGGTGGTACAGTTGGCCTCAGCCCTTGGGAAGTTCTGGCTACCCAGCCCCTCCCGGGCAGGGCAGAGCCTCCCCACACACCTTGTGGCCTCCCCATCCATCTCCCAGGAGTCCACATTTGGAGGGTGCACCACCAGGTCCGCGCCAGATGAACTCACCCAGCAGCTACCCTGTTTGCTAACCACGGACTGCACCCCCAGGAAAGGGGCACAATGTTCACAGATTCAGGCCACAAGATCTTAAAAAGGAGCTCAGACAAAGTCATTTAATCTGGGATGCTGGACACCATCTGAGTTTATTGGGTCTCATAAGATACTTCACCACCACAGGCTGCATAAGGTTCCCACTGCTAGGAGCTCCCTGGCCTGTGTGGGAACAATTGCTTGTCATCAGTCTTTGTGGGAGGAAAAAGGTGACAGCAGAAGCAGGCCAGCTGATCTTTAACAAGTCCCCTACCATCACGGTGGCTCAGGTTTCCTTGTCTCAAATGCACAGGGGGTGTGTTTGCACAGAGGTCATGCACAGGTTCTGTCTGGCCTGACCCTCAGGTCTGGACTGTGAGTCCCTCACTAACAAGTGTCTGGTGGTGTGAAATGCTTGGGGAGGACAGCGCACCAACAGCCATGACCTCTACTTGGTGGTTTTACGCCATCTTGCTTAATCCTCACAAGTCTGCAAAGTAGCAACGTTATGAGGCCCACAGAGGTTGGGCAATTTCCAAGATCACTCATCTTGTAAGCAGCAGAGCTGAAATTTAAATCCAATCTATTCTAAGACTAAAGGCAATGTTTTTCTTCTATCCCTTACTGCCTTGGGATAGACAAAAAGTACAAAGAGATGGAATCTCCTTATGAAATGCTGCTTGACTACCACTGAAACAATCATCTTACACCCTATGGGCTCCTACATAATAAAATTAGATGTACTACAGACATCTAATGTGGTTAACCAGGAACGGACAGGGAGTTGGAGAAATGCAGGGGGTTTCACCTGGGAACTGAATGACCCACCAGACATATCGTATTTTGCCATGTATAATGTACACTATTGTGCCCAAATTTTTGAGGGAAAAATAAGGGTGCGCATTATACATGGGTAGTACTAATTCCATATCTATATAAACATTTTTAATTCTTTTGTTTATACATATGTGTTAAAAATGTAACTCTAGAAAGCAATAATGATATAATATGTTCAAAAATAAATGCTAAAATTCCTTTATAATACAGAAAACAAGTATCTAAATATAAATAAAAATTGAATTAAAAAATTAAAACAAAAGATTTTCTTTCCTGAAAGTTTGGGCCAAAAACGTGGGTGAGCATTATACACAGGAGTGCAGTGAGACGTGTTCTCAAATGGCCACATCTGCTGCTTAAAATTAATATACCAGTCCCACACTTTCAGGACTAATGCACACATCTTGGTTAACACATCACATCTGCAAAATAACCATTTCCTTTGCCCTCGATGAGCTTAATAAAACAGGAACCTAACAGTGGCAGTCCTGAGTCCACTATCCGGGCCTAGAGACTTTAAACGGGATTAGCAGAGATCTCAGCTCTCCTCCCTCAGCCACAGCCACCTGGGCCGGATCCATGTCAGCCTGCTCACCCGGTGGCTTTGCTGCTTATTTGACCCGCTGGCAGAGAACAGCTCAGGACCCGCCCACATGAGAAGACCAGCACAGTGGCCCAGGCAGAAGACAAAAAATCGCATTTGTTGCCCAGTTAAGGAATCACTTGGTAATCACACCAGGCAAGTCTGAGGCAGGGCCAGAAATTCAGATGGATTAATAATGGATGTAATTTTCTGAATGCCTTATGTTATCTTGGTTCATCCTTTTAACAATAATGTCAGTTAGGCAGTGTTGTCTCCATTTTGAAGATGAACAGCTGAGGCACTGAGCTGGCTGAAGATCTGTGGTTAGCACCGTGGCCTTACAAATTTCACGGAGGGCCCATGAGCTCACTGTCAACCCCTTTGCTTTAGGAAGAATCTTACGTTTTATGGAAAGGTAATTTACCATCACTTTTTGTCTCAAGGACAGCACTCAAACCCCTTCGAATAACGTTGTCTTTAAAAAAAAAAAAAGTGAATCTGAGTCGCAGAGCTGTTGAGGTGAGATCTGCAAGTAACCTTAGACCTTGTACGGTTGAACTCCCTTCCTTTCTAAAGGAAGGGTGTAGGGTCACAGGAGGATAGAAACACAGCTTGTTCACACAAGGGACTGTAGAGCCCCATGAAGCCAAGAGATGGCATGAGGAGAGTGAGAAGGAAGTCACTCCATTACATCCTAAACTCAGTTTTCTCACTGGAAAAGTAGGCTTACAAATACCTTCCCCCAAGAGTACTTGTAAGAATCAACCATGATGATGAATGCAAAGCCCTTTGGTGATGGCCCAGTAAATAGCAGTTACTATTAGCTGAGAGCCAGACTATGCACTTACATGGCCTTGAACAATGACCTGCCCAAGGTCCCCAGCTGATAAAGAACTGATCGGGAGGCAAATCCATATTTTCCAAACAGCAAACTTGATCTCTGTTCACTTCACCAAAGTGGAGGCCTAATCTGGTTTCTGGTCAAGACAGACTAGACATGGATAATGAAGACCTACAGGAAATCCCAAACCCTCATTTTCATAAGAGAAAGCAGAAACTTGGCCATGCCATGGCCAAGTTAACTTTCATGGCTCAAGTTAGTAGAGAAAAAGGCAAACTGAATCAAAACAAGGATGTAAATATGGTTGAGGAACAACTGAATGCTATCTAAAGATGAGGACTTTAGATGCTTGAGGGAGGAGCTCAGCTGGTCAAAGATGATGGACTCTTCCTCTTTCCCCCCCTTTTCCCAGCTCCTGAAAAACAGCCCCAGATAACTTGGAAATGTCCTCACTTCCAGAAAGCAATTACTAAGAGAGAGAGAGACAGTGGAAGGGTCAAGAGGGAAGAAGCAGAAGAAGGAAGGAAACCCATTGCTACCTGGGAGAATTGGGAAGAGGATACGGTCCAAGTGGGGTCTCACTCTCCACAGCAAAGGATGCTGGGAGGATGGCTCACCAGCCCTCTGGTCCTGTGGTCCCTGAGTTTGGGGCCATGGAGCAGCACCGCTCCAGAATGGAGTTTGGAAAGAAAAGCAGCAGCACAACATAATGTATGTATGTGTCAGTGAAAGAGGGCCAGCATGCCTCTCCAGGGAAAAACTGTCCTTTTCTTTGACATTATGTCATCACTCCTTTGTTGGGTAAGAATATGCCCTTTTAATGAAATGACATGATGATAGAGCTGGCATCTGACAGTTTCTTCTTTATGTCCGTGCTAGTCAAAATTAAAAGCTGGCAATCCTGTGTTAGTCTCTAAGTTTTTTAAAGTTTAATTGAGTATTTCATAGAAAGTCTAGGAACTACTCACCTAGTCCTCTCTCAACAGAAGGGAAATTAAGGCCCAGAGAGGCCATGTTCGTGGTGGCCAGGCCCCTCTATATGGACCCCAGGGTGCATCTATCACATCAATCACAGACAGCCTCAGGGCCAGGAAAGACAGAGCAACAGAGACAAGGTCCCTCAGGACTCCAGCAGCTCAGCAAGCACTGGCCCAGAGGGCAGGAGGAAAGGAATGAATCAATTTTCAGGACTCAAAACCCTGAAGCCCATTCCAAAGGGTCCAACTCAGCCTCACTCTGGGTTCTCAAGCCCTCACTGCCATGACAACAGGAAACACACAGAACCTAAACTGTCTCCCTGGAAACAGTGAAATTGTTGCCATAGGCCCAAACCATCATTCAGGGGTAAGAGAGAAGAGAGAATTTACCAGCAGACAACAGATGGGATGAATTGCCTGTGGTTGAATGTTGCCCTCCAAGTCAAAAGACAGAAGCAACATGGAGTAAAAAGGTGACTTGTGAACAATATAAAGTACAGCCCAATGCCCCAAATGATACAGGTCACTTTCGTCTCTCATGGTTGCAATTTCCTCACCATGCTTACCACTCCCTGGCCTTACACCTGGGTGTGCTTATTCTCCACCAGTCTCCCCTGGAGCACAATGTAAGCTCCAGGGGGAGCATTTGGCCCATCTGTTCACTGCATACCCTCGGAGCCTAGAACAGTGCCCAGCACATACTGGGGACTTCATAGTGTGTTAAAGAATGATTGCTGGTTTTGGGGGGAGGGGGGTTGCTTTCTCTTCAACTCTGTTCATATTTTCTGGAATCAAAATGCTCCCCAGTCCCCACCGTCCACAGCACAGAACTCAAACTCCTCCAGGCCTGGTCTTTAGGCCTTCAGTCTCCCCTGCCCATTCCCCTCAGAGTCTGCTCTCCCACCAGAGTCCCCTGATGTGACCTGGTACCCCACAGGTTGGTGCCAGCTTTTCCTATTCCTGGGACGCCCTCTCTGTTGCTCTCACCCATCTTCATCTCCTTAATCAAACCCCAGGGGGCCAGTGAAGTACTCTCCCTGCGCTAACTCCAACGCCCACAACCTGTTCCCCTCACTCAGCACTGGACAGGCACCAGCAGGCAGTCTTCATCGTCTTTATCCATGCGTGTCATATTGCCCCAATTAGCCTGAAGGCCCCTTAAAGGCAATGGCCCATTTTTTTAATACCCAGAATGTTTGGCATCCAGCAAGTGACTAATAGATATATACTGATTGATTAAATTGAACCTCTGCTCAATAGGCACTGGAAAAACAACCCTTTTCTGAGTGCCGCTGATATTCTGGCTAAACCCAGCAGGTTTCCATGACTTGAAGCTTGAAATGAGCACTGGCTCCCAAACTCATTGCACATGTTCAAATGCAAACACCAAATCCCAAACAAGATCAGATATCCTGGGGCTTCTGAAGGGCACATGCTTCACCAGGCACGTCAGTCAAAAAAAGATGAATGTTCTTATTTACAAAAGGATTTGTCCCGTTCCAGGAAAATTTCCACCATGATTTAGGACCTAATCCAGTGAGCGCCTATAAACCTCACCAATTAAACTTAGATGGGTTTGGCTTCAGGTCAAAAGAGCTGTTGAAATTAGGTCTCCCCACCTGCCTTTTCCAGTGACCCCCATTCAGGAAAGCAATGCCTAGCAAGTCAGAGAGACCTCAGGAGGTAGAAAGATAGCCAGGTTACTAGGCATTCTGATGCACTCAGAAGGAACAGCGTCAGTGGCTGGGCTGCCCAATGTAGTCCCAGGCTCTGATTTCAGGGGCTCCACATGACTGCCTAATTCTCTGTGCTCAGATTCTGCACCTGTCCCCTTAGAGGCCGGGCTCAGCTCTGAAACCTCAGCAGCCTCCTATGCAGCACCTGGGTTCCCACCACTCTGGTCTGTACTTCAGTTTCCAACACAGCAGCCAAATACAAGAGAGCCTGGGCTGGCTGTTAATGTGAAATAATAACTAATTCAATGGTCTGGGGAGATGGGAAGGGACTCCTATTTCTATCCAGTTCAGATGACTGTTTCTCCTTCTTCTAGATCCCTGAGGGGAGTTAGGAAGGGCGAGCCCCCCAGTTCTGCAAAGCCTCAACCCTTTTCTTGGCACCCCTGAACCCATCAATCTCTATGTGGCCTGGGACCCCTCCAACACTGGATGTCAGGGAGAGCCTAAGCAGCTGTGAGAAACTTCTTTCTCAAAGAAGGTTTTTCCAAAATTATATCAGGTTTCCTTCTACCCTAGCTCGTCAGCGGGGGGACTCTTTTGCCTAACATGGTTGAGGAATGTCTTAGAAACTGGTGTGATTCAGTCTGGCTTCCAATGAGGTTTTCCACCCAGACAGAGCACACCGAGTGTCTGGACATGTTGGCTCGCTACCTCTGGGGCACCCACACCCTTTCCCCATCTCCAGACCTCGGTCAGGAGGGCCCCCTTAACAAAGTGGCCGGTCCAGCCCAAAGATGAAGTCATGTATAGACAAACAAGCCAACAGGAAGTCAAAGGAGCACACACTTGCATGTACAGTGGCTTCCCTCCCTACAGCATCCCTCTCTCCACCCCCCAGTTTTCTGAATTTGCAAATCTAGTTGCAATTCACCAATAATTGAAGAGCAACAGTGGAAATGTTGAAAGGCACACATCTCTCTGCAGGAGAAGGCAAAATCTTTCAGCCTTCTCTTCCAAAGTAGATTACTTCTCCCCTTATGCCTCCTTCCACAAATACAGACTTCTAACCAAAGATCATAGTTAGAAAATGCAGTTTCCAAAAATGTCTATAAGTTGAATGTCAAGATTACTAATGAATTATTACTGATCTGTTGTTAGTTCTGCAACATCCTTGCCTGAGGACACACAATCTTCCCTGGACCAAAACAAATATTTTCTCCCTCTATTAGTGCTCCATCTCCCAGGCTGAGGGCGGGTGCCACACCAGGTGGGGACAGGGAGGAAGGTAACTTTTAAATCTCAGAAGTCTCTGGTTATGAGCATCTAATAACTGCAGTGAGAGATGAGCCCTGCAGGACAAGGGCCCCTGTCTGCACACTGTGGTTATCACCTGAGCCAGTTGCTGGTGTGCCCTACGTCTCCCGAACATCTGTCAGTCTGTCCCACGCACTCATGGAGATGGAATCTCCTTTGCGTGGGCAGCTCTAGAAGAAAGGTCAGATTGTTGCCTGGTTCCCCCATCTTTGTATTTCTTCACCTTCTGCAGCTGCTTTTCTGACCAGTAACCAGACGCTGGACAGAGATAGTCTTTACTAAGATTTCTTAGCAAACATCAGTGTGAGAGACAAGCCATGGAGAAGGGACAGATGGGAAAGCTCCAGGGGATACTGGTATGTTCTGTTTCTTGACCCAATGGGTAGTTGCATGAATTTCCTTATGATTACTCACTATTTTATACTTTTATATGTATATGTTTTTCAGTATATTTGTTTTATTTCACTATTGTATAAAAAACTTTTAAAAATGAATCAGCCAAACTGTTCTTAAGGAACCCATCCATCACCACTGCTCACATTTATTAAGTATCTTCTAGCACAGGACAATGAAAATAATCCTGTGTCACAGCCCTGAACAACAGGACCAAGAACCAGAAAAAAACTCATTCTAAGTTATTGGTCTCCAGGCACAACCAGGAGCAGGCACCAGCCAGAAGTCGAAGCAGAACTTTAAGGCAATTAGAAATAGTCATAGGATCAATGGGCTAGAAAACCAAAGAGTACTTGCTCATTGAACGATCATGAAATGAGGTAGGCAGGGCCCTGGCTGTCAGAGAAACAGTGAGCCTTCCACTGCCCTGTCAGTCCACTGCTGAAGAAGCTACTTGTGATCTCAGCGCAGCCTGGGTTAAGGTGTCAGGCTCATTAAGCAATCAGGAGTCCTGGGACCACCTCTTCAGCCTCCATAAACCTCCGCTTATCATTCATTCCAACCACACCCCTCCCCTAGTCCCTCCTTCACACACTCACACTGTCACGAGTCCATCCTTTTGTTCAGATTGGATCAATTCCTTCTCCCCTCCTTTCCAAATCTGATATGTCCTTCAAGATGCAGTTTAAAAGCTACCTTCACCAAGAAACCTCTAAAGATCTCTTAATGAGGATGCGTATCTCCCAGCGGTGTTCACTCAGCACTTCCTTGTCACCTCAGAGTATTATTTGTTCATCTAGTTATCAGCCCTTATTACCCTTCAAGCAGTGTGGATACATCCATCTCTTCCCCAGCTAATAATCTTGAGCTCAAAAACTGGATCTTAGTAGTTTTATTATCTATACAATATGAGGTCTGTCTGGAAAAAGTCCAACCATTGTTAAAATAACGACAATGGTTTACGCAACATCCATGTAACTTGGCAGCCAAGGAGAGTGGACTGGAATGTGCATGTGTGAACAATGACAACTTCACTGTACTAGTCAGTGAGGGCAGTAAACACCATTGAGTAAATATGTGTATTGTGTGGCCATCACATTCAAAATGACTGAGCTAGTAGAGCAGCAAATCTGAATCAAATTTTGCCTTAAGCTTGAACATTCCCCCACAAAACTATTCGGATGATTCAGGAGGTTGCAGCTATGGGTAACTGGTGATTGGCAGCTTCATCATGACAACACACCTGCTCATGCATCACCTCTCATGCAGTTTTTTGGCAAAACATCAAATCACCCAGCTGGCTCAGCCCCCCTACAGCCCAGATTTGGTGCCTGAGACTTCTGGCTTTTCCCAAAACTAAAATCACTTTTGAAAGGGAAGAAATTTCAGAACATCAGTGAGATTCAGGAAAATATGACAGGACAGCTGATGGTGACTGAGAGAACTGCGTGAGGTCCCAAGATGCCTACTTTGAAGGGAACTGAGGTGTCATTGTCCTATTTACAATGTTTCCTGTATCTTTTATCTTCTTCAATAAATGTCTCTATTTTTCATATTACATGCCTCGATACCTTCTGGGCAGACCTCATACATATGTATATACACACATATATGTAATATATATACATATATTAGAATATGAATATATGTACATATATTCTAATATTTATACCTAGCATTTTGCTCAGTGGATACGCAGTAGGTGTGCAATAAGCAATCAATGTTTATTAATAAATCAGAGTCCAGTAGGATGCAGGCCTAGCACCTGGGTTGCCAAGGAAAGCACAGAGGGCCTGGATGGAGGGAGGATGAGCATCACAGAGAGCCTTTACATCTCAAAGCCATAACCATCTCTCCCTCCTCTCCTCTTCCCTAGTTGACTGCTAAGTTTCCCAATTTTTTGTACTGTATCCACTCTGGCTCCAGCCCTGACCCACTCTCCACTGACAATAGAGTCTCACAAAGTTCAGATCACTCATATCTGAACTTTGCCTGTAACAACCTTCTCTATCCAGTCATATTCCAGACTTTTTAGTCATCCTGGAGATCCTTCTCCAGAAAACCCTAATGCCCCCACCCATCCCCCTTTGCCGCCACCACCACCACCATTGGTGAGTGAAGGCCTCAGTCCTGGGGTCCTTGCACTCCTCCTTCATAACACTCAAGGCACCTGCAAATATTTGCTCAGCCCCTCTTCACCTGAGATTGGCAAGCTGTTTCTGTAAAGGGTCAGAGAAAAAATATTTTAGGCTCTATGGCCTACAGGCCAGATGGTCTCTATAGCAACAATTCAATTTAGTCATAGAGCAAAAGTGGCCATAGACAATATGTAAACAAATGAGAGTGGTTGTGTCCCAATAAAATTTTACTTATGGATGCTGAAATTTAAATTTTATATAAGTTTCACATTTCATGAAATATCTTTCCTTTAAATTGTTTTCAACTATTTAAAAAAATGTAAAAAACAATTTTAGCTCACAGGCGATACAAAAACAGATGGCAGGCCAGACTTGGCCCACGGCCTGTAGTTTGCCAGCTCCTGCGTGAGGCTCTAAGTTCCACGGAGAGAGAAACTATGTCTTGTTCACTGATGTATTCCCCTACTACCAGAAGGTGATTCATAAAAAATTACTGAATGCCTTAATATGTGGACAGGAGCAGTGTTTCCCAGGGTGCTCCCTGCAGAACACCAGTCCAATAAGTTACTCCCCCGAAACAGGACAGCTCTTTCATCAATGAAATTTGGAAATGCTACTATTCCCTTCCTTGAAATTTTCAACATTTGGTACATAAAGCATATCGAAAGCTCAGAACTATCTTCAGTCAGGAACTCATTTGATTTATTTAGACCAACATGTGCTTCTCAAACTCATTTGATCAAAAAACTTCTACTTTAAAACCCAAAACGTCTACCAGTACCCACAGGCAGTCCCATTACAATGTGTTGCTTTGAGGACAAAAGCCAAGAACTTAGAATAGTTCTCAAACTCTAGTGCATATCGGAATGACCTGGAAGACCTGTTAGAATAGATTGCTGGCCCCGCCCCACGGGTATGGATTCAGTAGGCCCAGAGTGTGGCCTAAGAAATGACATTTCTCACAAGTCTGGGAAGATAGTCTAGGGACCCCACTTTGAGAAACACTGATCTGGAAAAAGGACCTTCAAGGCATAAGCCCTCCACCTGAGGATTCCTCCTCCTTCCAAGGACTTGATTCCTAGGACAGCCCCAACTGTCTGCTTCCTCACACCAGCAGAAGAAACCCTGACCCATCTCTCCAGCATTAGGGCAAGGCAAGGTGATGGGATGTACTGTGTCCCCCACAAAATTACATTTGTTTTAACCCCCAGTATCTGTGGAGGTGCCTTTAATTGAAAATAGGATCTTTGCAGACACACTCAAGTGAGTCTTTAATCCAACATCACTGATGTCCTCCCAAGAGGAGGAGAGGTACCTAGGGAAGAGAACACCATGCAGAGACAGAGACAAACGAAGAGGGCCAAGTGACAGCACAGAAAGGAACTGATGTGATGCAGCTGCAAGCCAAGGAGTGCCAAGGATGGACTGCCCCCACCAGAAGCTAGGAAGAGGCCAAAAGGGATTCTCCAACACAGGTTGCAGAGGCAGCAGGACCTTGCAAGTTCTTGATTTTTGATTTCTGGCCTCCAGAACTGTGGAAGAATAAATTTTGGTGTTTTAAGCCACCCAGTATGTAGCACCCTTTCCCCCAGACAGGGTTTCCTTCATCATCACAGATAGTCACATACACACAGGGCAAGCCTTAACTTTGGTGGGTGTCTCAGGTGTCTGATCCCTGCATCACAGCCAACTGGTGGGTATCTGAGCTGGGGTCTCCCTTTGGAAATTAGATTATCTAACTAGGATGATGTTTTGTTGGACTCCTGCCCTGGGGCTGGTTTTGGCAAAAAGCATGTGATTACTTTTTAGTCTAAAAAAAGAGTCAATGAATAAATTAAGGAGACTTTGCTTTCCCCCATCCTGGCTCCAATGGTCCCATTTCCTACAAGGGGACATTTGCAAGGGGTTTCTCAGTCACATGTAAAGAGTTTCTACTTCTCTGGTCTAAGCCAGAAATGCCTTCTCTCATCAATATGAAAATAGCTTACCAGTAAATAGTTTCACAGTATGAGTACCCTGGTTTTAGTCACAAAAATTATACCCCTCTCCTTTTGTAAATATAAGGGATACAATTTTTACTCTCAAAACAGACAGTCATAGTTACGTGCCCGATATCTTAAAGGAAGAGCCAAGAAGGGAGTGTGGACACAACTTGTCACTGCTCAGGGAGGGAAAGGAGACACAGGAAGTGAGAATTTTGTATTCTCAAGCTCAGAAGCCACAGACTGAAAAATCAGAACCAACACCTTCCTTGCCTCTCCAATCTTTGCCAACCCAGGGCTGGCTGCTCACACAAACTTGGTGTGAACTTGGAACCCTTCGGATGATTTATAGGTGGGCCAAGGCCATGTTTTCTGCTGCAGCAGATCATGAGATTTTCAGGATGCCATCTTCCACTCCAAGGTCCTCAAAAATAAGGGGGTTCTCATTCTTTGAAATGGACAGAGCAGAGCCACACCAACCCCCGCCCCCCACCTGGAGGTTAAGAATTGCCTCCCTCATCCCTTCCAGGCCAGCATCTAATTTCAAATGTCTGTTTGATCCATGAATAGAACGTTAGCCTTTGGCCAGGAGAGTAGACTTCCAGAATGTACATCTCAGCCTTGACTAGGGAGTTGAGAATTGATCTGGCCAGAGGAATGTCATGGGGGACAGACAGTCCTGAGTTTGCAGATTTGTCTCATTTTATGTTTGTTTTATTTTATACTGAAATCGAATTTGCTGTGCAAACTATGGCACATTAGTAAACCCTTTTCAGGGTTTTGTGAGGATTTTGTGAGATGTTGGATATGTCTGACACATTACTACTAACTCATAAATTACTTATTATGGCCAAGTACAAATCTCAGTAATGCACATGCACTAATGCACTAATTAGTAATGCATAACTCTTTTCATCCTTGTAATAGCTATTACCTAACATCTCCCGTTCTGCAGATGAGGACTCAGAGGCACTGAGAGGTCAAGGTACTTGCCCCTGGTCACAGAGTTTGAAAGCTGATGAGCTGAGCCTAGGCAGATTGACTGTGGAGCCTGTGCTCTCAAAGAGGTTGGCTGCATCCCCATAGGGTATCTCTGGGGTTAGGGATGAATGCTTGCATTCATTCACTCATGCATGCATGGATTCAACAATGTCCCTCTGTGCCTCTCAGAAAGGGAGTGCTCACAGTAGGTTCTCAGAAAATAAAATACAACCTCTCCTTCCAGGAGCTGAAAATCTATCAGGGCAAATAAGACAAGTGCCCAAAACTAAATAAAGGTAGGATAAGACATGGTACAGGAAGATAGAGCATGGTGGAGGCTATTAAAAAGCAGGAGACAGTCATTGTGGAACAGGCTGATTTCATAGAGGCATGATTTCTGCTGAGCGCTGAAGGATGGGCACGGTTTTGACAGATGCACACAGCACGGCTCAGTCTAAATTAGGGCCCCTTTGTTGTTCTTTCTCACCGTAACCCACTTGTTTCCTTTATCGGACTCACGCAGTTTTAATCTCACAGATATTGGGGGACTTATTTGTTTAATTCTGGTGCTCCTCACTAGAGCATGAGCACAGGAGGAGAGGCAGCATGCTACTGTGTTCACGCTACGGTATACACCTTGGGCCTCGAACTGGGCCTGAGTCCAAGTACGTACATGGGAAGTATGTGTGGAAGGAAGGAAGGAAGGTAGGAAGGAAGGAAGGCAGGCAGGCAATGTTGGAGGCTTGGCAGTTACTTCCAGAAGGAGTAACTGTTACATGTAGAGATGATGCCCAGGTCTACCATTGTAGTAATTCCAAATCCATGGTACCCTCACCTGAGTTTTCTCCTCTGTGGGAAGCCTTTTACGACCACTACCCTGAACCCTTCCCCTCGATTCCTATGTTGCTTGTGTTCACGTTCCTGTGTATGGGCATCTCCCCAGCCAGGCTTCTCCATCATGTTTGTCCGCAGAGCTTGCGGGAGATGTGGGCATCCAGGGGATACTGAGTGCAAGTATACGGAGAGGCCTGCCTTCTCACTGCCCTCATTTGTCCCCCTTGGTCAACTGCTAATTAGCCCACAACCCCCACCCCTCAGAAGCATGGGTCTAGCATGGGCCCCTGGCACAGCAGTGTAGGCTGCCCCCAAGGCTGCCCTCAGGACTTCTCCTGAGGTGAACAAAGCTGAAATCCTTAATTTCCCCGAGTGGAGCTGGATGACTGAGAGCCCTAATGATTCCTACCATTTTCAAGAACCTTCCTCCAAAGGCAGAAGAGCACTTAAAAATGCATGGGTCTCTGCTAGGCCATGAAGCCCTCTCAGAAGCCTCTTTAACACAGCATTTCAAAGAGGGGCCTGCATTTGTCACAGGCTCTATCCAGGCAGGGCCTTGGCTTCTGAGTCTGAGAGAAGATGAGCCAGGCATGGGGCAGAGCAGGCTGCTGACACATCTCAGACGTCAGCTCAGCAGTCCAGGCCTGCAGGAACCATTAGGAAACCAGGTCCTCACAGTGGACATCTGAGTCACGCCCTGGGGGGCCTGGGGTGCTCCACATAGCCAGTATGCTTTAAAACCCTCCCTCTGCCCAGTGAGGAGAACAGTCCCTTTCTCGGGACCAGGAAAGGACCTATGCAGTCATATCTTCAACGTAATCAGTGGCAACAGGCCAAGGACAGAATGTGTCCTCTAGTTCAAGAGCATAGGCTTCAGCCCAACCAGCCTGGGCCTGGGGCCTGGCTGGACCGCTCCTTTCATATTTATTTCCCCATCTGTAAAATGGGACTGTTTCCCACTTCACTGGATTGTAGGACATACACAGAAGACTGCACAGGGGCTGGAATACATTTATAGTAAGAAAATAGTGGTTGTTAATGATCAAGATGAGAAGAAGAATTTAATTACTCCATTAATATGGAGTAATTTTCAAGGCCTGCTTCTAGTCTTGCCTTGGTAAAGCTTTCTGTTAGGCATTCAAATAAAGCTCAAATGACTCATTTTTATAAAGCAAACGAGTGTCTATGGTGGCCCTGTGCCAGGCAGTATTCTCACCATTCTGTAAACACTAACTGAACCCTTGGAACAACTTCATGTGGGGTGCACCATTATTGTGCCCATTATACAGATGAAGAAACTGAGGTGCAGAGAGGTTAGGTGATCTACCCAAGGTCACAAACGTTTAAGAAGGAGAATGAGTTGAGATTTAAACCCAGTCAGGCTGCTCTGGAATCCACACTCTTAATCATGGCTACATCGCTCTGCTTCCATTATTATTCTACAGATGTTGTTATATCCTCTGGTCTTGTTGGTCAGACCTGGGTTCTCTGACTGAAAAGGAAGAAACTTGAGGACCAATAAGAGCCTTCTCTCTAACATTTCTGAAGCCCCCAAAGTATCTAACAGAGCCCGTTTCACAGCAGGTGCACAGCCAACCCTTGGCAACCAACCTGTCAAGACCTGCTGTGCCCCTTGCCTCCTTCCACCCATCCCCTAGCTGAGAAACAAAGAGGAAATCCTGCAGCCTCTCACTGGAGCATTTGCTGCAGCCCAGGGCTTTCAAATTGTGACCTCTACCCAAAGTAAGAAATAGGTTTTATGCCGTGATCCATACACGTCTAGTATATGAGTAATTGCCAACAAAGGACCCATGAAGCAATACCTAACCTAATTACAAGACCTGTACTTTCATTTCTTCTTCTTCTTCTTCTTCTTTTTTGCATTGGTTGCAACCCGCTAAATTGCCTTTATAATCCACTTATGGGCTGTGGCCATGACTTGAAAAATTCTTCTTAGGGGAGTTCATTTCTAACTTGAGGCACATGCAATTTCTTAGTGCAGTGTGCAGCAATTCTTCCCAAAGGAAGAGCCAGACAGCCCTGCCTAGTGTGCTGCTGTGCTACAGCACCATGCTGCTGCCACAGCCTGGATGGTCACTGGGTCCCTCCCCCAGAGCCCTGCTGCACCTGGCTGGAGTCCTGAGGCCATGGAGACTGGACATAAACTGGGAGCTAATGACTGAATTCAAGCCAGCACAGAATTAAGAGCATGGCCTCAGAGTCTGCTGAAAATGATTTCAAATCCTGGCTCTTCTAGTTACTAACTCGGGAGGGTTCTTAATCTCCCTTGAGCTTCAGTTCCCTCACCTGGAAATGAGGTTCTTCATATCCACCCTTGAGGGTGGCTGTGTGGATTAGCTAGATGCAGAAAGCACCCAGAAAAATGCCAGGGCCTGTAATACTGAATTCATGCTGACTGGTGGTGGTGGGAGGTCTTTGTAGCCCCTCTTAAGCCTTTACTGACCAATACTTTACAAGGGACTTTCTACCCTTCTCTGTGTCTCCACATTTACAGATCCTGTAACATTCAGAATAAATAGCAGCACTCCCTAGCACATGGTTAACACTCAAGTGGCTGAACTAACTAAGCAAGGGCCCAGGGCTTCACCCATTAAGTCATCCATCACTGAGTGTCAAATTTGTTACACAAATTTCACTGATTCGATCGCATCTGGTATCTCTGGACACAGGCTGCTGCCTCTTCTACATGGGGAAGATGGAGGTGACAACTCCCAGCAAGGTTTCTCTAGGGCCCTCCTAAAGTTTCTGTCCGTGACAGCTGGACTACGGGCCTGCTCATCATTGCCTATGCTGCCTTCCAAGGGAGAAGCAATCTTCTCAGTGAATGGCTCATGCCCCCAAGGATAACAAGGCCTCTGTGATGAGAATAATCACATGATTGATGAGGTGGAGGGCAGACAGGAAGTGCATTTCCATCTTGGGTCTGACACTTCATGTGGCCCAGTGGTGGCAGAGCATCCTTAGACAAAGCATACTTCTGAAGCCTAGAGAAGGAAGGGACACTCCCTAAGTGAACCCCAAGACACAGCGGGCTGATTTCCCTGAAGCTGTCTGCAGGAAAATGTGTCTTTGTGACAAGCTATTTAGTCATGACAGTGCCTTGCTTCGGCTATTATTGTGCCAGTCCCATTTGAGCTTCTGGGTCAGCCCGTGATGGAATCTGTGTTTGGTTACTGGAGAAAAATGTGTGTTGGGAGAAGCAGGTTAAAGGAAAGCATGAAAAGCTGGAATACCTTGAGTATCCATAAAAACACATGTGATTTTAAAACTTCAAAAGGATGATGAATGTCTATGAGCTGGAGATTCTTCTTGGATCTTTGGCTCTGTCTGCAGGAACGATGTCTGGTTATAGGCTTTGAAATCCAAATTTCTCAGGCAGCAGAGCAAAGTGAGCTGCCTCAGCTTGACCACTGAGGTGGAAACAATACCCAGGAAAGGGAGACTTTGTGTTCTTCTCACCTAGACACCAGTCCATGAGCTGCCATTAATGCCAGACCATGCTTACTGCATATATGGATATGTGGGCATGTGGAACCTTGAGCCAGGAGTATGCAAGCATCTACAAGGAGGAGGCAGAATGGATGGCCTCACCTCTCCTGCCTTCCAGAGAGTAATGACATTTAAGGGTCAGAGATCCTTCAGGGTAAATTGGTGTTTACCTATCCCCCAAGTGTTTGAGCTGGGAGTGGGTGGGGGCTTGTCTGCCCTTTAGGGACCACACAGTACAGGGTTTTTCAACCCTGGCACTACTGACATTCTGACCAGATAAACCTTTGTCATTGGTATCTTCCCTGTGTTTAGGGATGTTTAAACATCCCTGTAGGATGTTTAGCAGCATTCCCTGCCTCTATCCACTGGATTCCAGTAGCACTGCCCCCTTCCCAGCTGTCCCCAGTTTAGACAACAAAATGTCACCAGATACTGCCAATGTCCCCTAGGGGACAACATCACTGCCAGCTGATACCACTGATCTAGACTAGTGAGTCCCAAAGTAGGTTCCAAGTAACATAAGCTCAGTAAGCTCCTCTATAACACAACCGTGCTATGGTCAACTAAGTTTGGGAATCGTTAAATACTGCACCCTCTTTAGCTATTTCCCATATTAGCACATTAAAGGTTCTAAAAGTTCTGCAAGAAGAAGAAACTAGTTTAACACTTTGTTTAAGCTCATATTTTAACTTAGTATTTTTTAAACTTTCTCAAGACAAATCCCTTTATTATCTACTTACATCTTCCAGAGCTAATGTCCCAAAGACCAGGCTGTGAGATTTTTACATGTGTATGTGCATGTGAATGTGTGCAGTACACCAGGCACCCAATTTCCCCACTGACCAGAGGAACTAAGGCAATAAGCCAGCCATGTGTCCCTAAGTCTTATTAACAGATGGCAGTGCCAAGTCTGCAAGCCTGGAATCCTGATTCCCAGCCCACCCCCACCTGCACAAATGATTTGGATATTATCCACAACAAGACACAGGAATCTATCCTCCCTTGACCATGTCACAATCTGGTTCTACCAACACCATCCAGAACATCCACCTGAGAAGCTAATGCTGATGAAACATCAGCATGACTATTGCCCAGGAGAGCAAACGAAACAGACAGAGTTGAGAGGGGGCCTCACAATGGTGATCACTGAAACTGTGGGAGGATACAGGGAGGTGCCATCCACTCAACGTCACATCCATGCATGAGAAGTGCAGTTCCCACCAGAGTCCATCAGTCTAACTTATCTTTGTACTGATGTAATGCACCTTTGTATTGTGGCTGGTACAGAGTGAGCCTCAATTAAGTTTGCTGGAAGGAGTGTTGGCTTACGAAGGCCAAGGCCTTGACCATCAAGGCCTTGACTAAAATTCACAGATCATCAATAAGTCTCTTCATGATTTTCTTGGGTCATATTCTACCATGGCTTTTCCAGGTTGCAGACAATTGCACTTTTGGTGGATGGCAGCTGTTCCTCCCCTGAAGTGCCCACTGTCCATCTTCCTCATTTCCACCAGTTCCAAGAGACAAGAAGTTAATTTCCAGCTCAGATCAGCTGGCCCAGTGATCCTTCTGAAGGCAACATATCAAGGTACCAGTTTCCTGTCACTGAGCCAGACCACATGCAATGACTGATCATTCTCCCAATGGTCTCAGTTGCCAAGACCAAACACTACAGGGGCCACAGATGGGGGGTCCCATTCTCAAATTGCAAAACAAAAAAAATAATATGGAGAGGAAAACTGTTGATGGTGTGACATTCTACAATTTTGCATAAGGACTGAAATATAATCGCACCTCAAGGCCTCTGGTACCAATACTTTTTCAGCTCCAGGGAGCCTAAGGGGATCCCAGGAACTGCTTTGGCCAGTTGGGATTTGTCAAACAGAAGGGTATAGAGACAGGGAATGGGGAAGGGTCTAAGTGGAGGGCAGGCCTTGGGTCCCCAGTCTAGTTTGTCAAGGCTCCAGCTGGTCTGAAGGATACAGAGGTGACTGCAGGGGAGGCTGAGGGCTCAGCCCCAGGGCAGCTGCAGCCAGTGGGTGTCTCAACAGCTGCAATATGAAATCCAGCAGCAACTGCTGGACATTTGCAGCTTCCCCCTGGAGTATGTGCCGTTAGACAACTGACAGCAAAAGACTTAGAGACTGGGCCCTTCTGCACGGGAAAAGCACACCACAAGCCTCTCACACTTGCAGGATTCCAGACTCAGATCCCCAGCTTCACTCTTCCTTTCTCCTTCCCTTTCCCTTTGCCAGCACCTTTAAGTTACTGGGATAAGGTCATCCTTAAAGATAAGCCAAAGAGACTTTGCCTCCTTAAGCTTCTTTATTGCTTTGCACAAAACTGCCATAAACACCTAGTGTTCTTTCACTCGATCATCCTGTTTTTATTGGCACTATTCTAGGTGCTAAGCATATGGTGCCAAACAAGACAGAGAAGGCCTTCTTACTTGCTGATCTTCTTCTATTATGGTGCCCATCTAAAACAGTGGCGGTCCTGATTTTATTTCCTCATTTTCACAACTGTGGACCCCCAGTACAGACATCTACTGTCAGACTCAGGGAATTTTAAAATGGGAAGAGGCCTTGGAGATTAGCTTTGGTGTCACCATCACACCAAGAAGCAGACTGACATCCAGAAATAAAGGAACCCATTCATCTGACCCAAATCCCTCCAATGGCCAATGAGAAAACAGACTCCTGGGAAACTGACAGGCCCAGGTATCATCACATGGAGAGGAGGTGGCCAAATCAGGCCCAGAACACAAGACAACCCATAAGACCCCCCACTTCCAACCTAGCTTTTTGCCTACACTGTCATTTTAAAGCCGGGACCTTTTGGTATAACTTGAAAAACAAATTATTGAACTTTCAACATTGTTTTCAATTATCAGGTAAGTTGCAAAACAGACTTTTCACCCTATACTTGGGTACGAAAAACTTCTAGAAGGGCCACAGGTGGGATGGGGAAGAGGGTGGGGGTCAAGAATGGTGTGAGGTAAGGGATTGAGTGAGGGTCAGGGAGAAGTCAAGGTCAGGGACAGAGTAGAATCAGGGGTAAGGAAAGATCCATGAGGTCTGTCTATAATAAGAAAGAAGCACTGACCTCATATTTCAAAACTGAGGAATGTCAGGGGTCAAGAATCAGAGAGTGATCATAATGTCTGCTTTAGATTTTCTAAAAAAGTGACTTCAGGGTTTTTTTAAAGATTTTATTTATTTATTTATTTATTTATTTATTTATTTATTTTTAGAGAGAGAGGAAGGGAGGGAGAAAGAGTGGGAGAGAGACATTGATCAACTGCCTCTCACACGCCCCCCAACCAGGGACCTGTTCCACAACTCAGGCATGTGCCCTGACCAGGAATTGAACTGGTGACCTTCCGGTTTGCAGGCGGGCACTCAATCCACCAAGCCACACCAGCCAGGGCTGATTTCAGTTTTTGACAGATTATTTTGACATCCTTAATCCACACAGTGGCATCAAGCCTGAGTGAATGTAGCACAATGTCCTGATTGTCCCAAGCTGGGTTCTAGGCTACAAAGGTAACTGTGATACAGTCAGAGATACATCTGGCCACAGAAAGCCTCCCCCTTGGGAAGCTCAGCTAAATAGTTTATGGCACCAACATGCCACCACCTCACAGGTGACCTCCCTCACCCAACATAAGACTTACCTGCTCCTTGGAAGTAACACAAAAGACTAGCAGCCTCAGAGCCGTGTGAGCCCTGGGGTGGGGTGCCTTAAGCACATTCTCTGACATCTGGGGCAGGGACTGTCTCCCACCTTCTAGGCTATGCTCCCCATGGAAAAACCTATTGCTACGAAGTCAGATGTACCAGAACAGTCAGCCTTCCTGCCACTCTGGGGAAGAATGGTGGGCTCCTGGGCAAGGATTCTGGTTCTGGACAGTGTGGAACAGAGCTGGAGGCAATCAAAACCGGGAGACACTGGGGTCCAGAGAAGCAGCCAGTACTAAGAACTCCCTTCCCCATATTTATCTCAAAGCCAGCCTCGAGATGCCAGCTCAACTGCCTACTCAGTGTGAGGCTGCCTGTCTGTGTGCAATGAGTTTGGGGCATCAGAACCTACCACTGTTCTCAGCACCCACCAGTATCCTCAGAGCCCCCAGAGCCTGCGCATGGTGGCTCTGACTCCCAGACCCCTAAGCCTGGCAAAAGGCTGCTGAAAAGCCTGCAACCCCTGAATGTGCATGTTTGATAGATGAAGAATAATGCACAGAGGTCCTTGTGCAGGAGGAAAAAGGTGCTGCCTTGCCTTTGAGGGACTTTTTGGCTGGTGGAAGCGGCCCTGATCTTTTTTGTCAAAGGTGAGGTCACACATGGAGTTGGAGTCCCTGGATTTTAGATTACCCCAGAAGGAGTCAGTTCCCCCTGTCTAGTTACACAGCCCTGTTATAACTACTGCCCTAGCTGCATGTTGCCTGAACTATGGACTATGCTGAAGCTTCTTCTCTAAGCAAACTCATATTTTTTTAATTAGGTAAATAAATTTCAATGAAACTTTGTAAGACTACCATATATGAAACACTGAGCTTACTTGTGGGAAAAAAAAAGAGAGAGAGAGAGAGAAGATAACCTTCAAAATAGGCACAATGCAAAACAAAAGCAGAACATGAGATTCCAGCAGATGCCACCACTGGCAAAGGCTCTTGGCCTCAGCAGCTGTGTCTTTGCTTAAAAGGGACCTGGGGGGAACTTTTGCACTGAGGTATCCAACACATCCAACTGAGGCTTTCTCCTAGAGATGATCAGAAATGGAAGGAAAGTGCAAAGGGCTTGTCTCCCCTGGTGACTCAAGGGCTTGTCCTTGTCTCTGGCACTCTCACTAGCCATCCTGGGCTTCCTGTACTTGGGGAAACCCCAAAGCCTAAGCAAATTCTCAAGTTTCTGTCAATGTCAATATCCTGTAACACCTGAGTATAAGACTTAGTGTTGACAAAATCAGGCACAAGGAAGGCAGAAAATGTTCAAATGACACTGGGCTGCTGGCTGAACTAGGTTTCTAAAGTTTGTCTTCTCTTCTTTCCCCTACCTACTGTAAACACATCCTACAACCTTCAGGTTACAATGAGGACACAGAAGAGCAGAGAGGGGAGAGAATGTGCCCAGTTCACCCAGCTGGCAGGGACAGAGTGAAGAATTCTCACTCTTCAATTTTACCATGGAACCAGAATCCTGGGTAGGGGAGGGCTTTTTCAAACACTTTCATTCCCAGTCTTAGACCACCTGGATGAGTAGAATTCAGCCAAGTAACCCCCCAAGACATGAAGACAGGGAATCAGTGTTGGCAGGTGCAGAATTTGTCTGAATCCAGAAGGGAAGACTGAACCTGGTCCCCAGGTGTCCTTAAGTGCTACTGGAAGGAGGAGGCTGTGCAGCTTGCCTGACCCAAAACACCAAAGCCCATTGCTTCCTAAGGAAATCAGGAAGACGGGAGCCAGGAAGGCTCTCACAGCCCACACACCTGGGCCCTGCTTCTCAATCCAGACCCAACCGGGTAGAGTTCCTGGAATCCCAGGCAGAACTGGGTGGAGGAAACTTACCAGGTGAAAGTAGGCTTACCAAAATTGGAGTTGACTGTTTACATTACAAGAAAATTCTCCAACACTTAAGTGTTTGTTAACAGATTATTAACTCCTTGGCAGGTTCTCAAGCTCCAAAGAAAACTTGCAGGGAAAGGAAGGGGGAGGGAATTGGAATCCTGCTAGTTTTTGTGCCAGGCTTTCTGCTAAGTGCTTTACATACAGTACCTCAGTTAATTAATCCTCCCACCCAGGTTAGAAGTGATCATTTCCACTTTATGAAAAAGGAAACTGAGCACAGAGAAGCACAATGCCTTACCCAAGGTCACACAGGTACCAAAATAAAAAGCACGCTATTTCCAGCAGCACACATCATGGCCTTCCCAGGGAAGTGCCAACTACATTCTCTCATCACAATGTACAGAAACAGGCCCTGCTGGCACACAGTTCAATAACTGTTTACAATGAGCATAAATAAATGCTAAGCATGCCATACACAGTAAAGATGACGAGATGGAGCTTAAAACTCATTAAAAACTTATATGGGTCCAAGGCATCAAAAGAGAATTATCTGAATACACCAGGCTAAAAAGGGAAGGGATTCCTGGTGCCTAAAACCCTATCATTCCAGTCCTAGTTCTCTACACACATTCACACACACACAGTCATTCAGCCAACATGTTCTATTTGAGGAGATTGAAAAGCAAGGACTAGGGAGGTGTTTCCAGCTTTCCTCTGATGCCCAGCTTGCCCCCTCTGCCTCCTGGGATCTGGAACTTATCTGGCAAGCCAGCAGGCAGAGTAGAGAGCTCCATCACCAAGGATGAGCCTGGGCTGCTTCCTGAGCAGGACCATGACTGCACCCTCCTGCCAGAGATAAACACTGGATGTAGGGAGGAGTCATTGGTTACCCAGTGGTTATCAGGGGCAGCAAGATGGAAGGAAAGGGAACAGGAAAGACTGGAGGGGAGGGAGCGTGGAAGGCAGAAATGCAGTTAAAATATACTTCCCATAGAGCAAGATAAAAATAAGAAGAGTTTTTTTTTTCAGTAATTTAAAACATTTTTATAAATAAAAGATAGAGACAGCTGCTGTGCTATGCTGGTGGGATTGTGATTAGTTTTTTAAATGCCTTTTAAAGTTACTATTATACCATTTTTACAACAGGTAAAATTCTAGACTGAAAAGATGTAAGAACATTCATGGATAGAAAATTCAGAGCAATTCACCAAGGGGAACTTGATTTGTGACAAGTTTATAAAGCAGTATTACATACAGTTCCTCACACATCCTCCTGGCACCCCCTTGGAGCCAGAACCAGGGCCCACGGGACCAGGCTTGAAGGGTTTCATAGAGCTTGATGGGTTTCTGATGGCAGGGCCTAGACACCCTCAGGCAGAGGGGCCACGGAGTATAGAGGAGGGAATCTTCCAAAGTGGAAGGCCTCAGGCAAGTCCCTTAACCTGGCTGGCCAGTGTCCACCCCTTAAAGTAAGAGGTTATATTAGGCCAAAGGTGACAAGCTCAAATGCTTTGAAGAGTTAGGCTCAGGACACAGGACTGAAGGGGTGATCAGAGCCTCTGGTGACCTAGGACGCCCAGGCCAAGGAGGCAGCTGCCACTCAAACCCAGCTAACTGCTAGGTCTCAGGCTGCCTGATCAGATTTTTTCGTCAAGAGAAACTAGAAATCTATACCTTCATGTGGACTCTCTTAATTTTTCTGTAGCCATCTAATATTTTTTAATGTAAGCTCCCGGAAGGTGAGATAGACTGAGGATGTGTTCTCTGGATCAGACGTTCCAGAAATCCCCTAAGAGTGTAAGGTGTCAAGGCAGCCTGCCAGCTGCCTCCTGCTTTATTACACACAGGGCAGGACCGCTGGCCCCTGGCTCCCCCATGGTACCAGTTCTGTCGGAGGACACTTACGGAGAAAGGGCAACAGAAAAGCTCTGTGTGGAACTAACCCTACCTATTGCTAGAATAAGGAAGAGCTCCTGCAAAGGTCCACATGGGGCCCCAGGGGAAGGTGACGCCGTGCCTGGCCGGCCCATTTGACTCTGCCTCCTGACTCAGCCTGTGAGATGGACACCTGAGCTTCCTGCTGGAGCCTGGCAAGGCCCTTCCAGGCCTGCGGTTAGAGGACCTTGCCCCACACGCAAGCCTCCTCTATCCCCCAAATTCCCTTCCTTCTCAAGGTCTTAACCCAACTCTCCTCCCTATTTCTAACAAGGCCTCTGAAAGTGGAGTCCCTGCTTGCTGCCCTGACTTCTCCACCCACCATCTCTGTCTAAACCGCTTCATGTGGCTTCTCCTTCCTACCAAACCACAGTGCTGGAATTATGCTTTCAAATTACTAATAACATTCTAATTGACTGATTCAATGTCTTCTTTTAAGATTTTATCCAAACAAAGCTGTCTGACTAATAATAATAATGACAGATCTTTCTCAACTGGATATTGAGTATACCAGACCCTGTCTCAAGTCCTTGCCCAGGAAACACACTAAATGCATTTGAATGTACTTCTATGATATGTTCCAAAATAAACCCCACTTTTACAAATGAGAAAACTCCAAGACTCAGGAAAGTTAAGTAACTTGTCCAAAGTCACACAGCTAGAAAGTAGCAAAGCCGAGACTGGCTACCTAAGCAGCCAGCTATGAAGTCCTCACTCTTCCCCCTAACATTTTATTATGAAAAATTTAAAACATACAACAAGGTTGAAAGATTTCCACAGAGAACACCTGAACACTTACCACCTACAGTCTACCATGAACATTATTACATTTGACTGTACTGCTTCATGACAAATCTATTCAAAGGTTGTCGCTGTTTGAAAGGCAGCCTGGTAAACAATTTCAAGGCTTATCTCAGACATTGACGTTTCTGAATTAGAAGTCATTTGGCATCTTCTGTCACCCACTCCCACCATTCCCTCTGTGGCTGGGGGGGGTGGAGGCGGGGCAGGCAAGAAGGGGAGCATTGACCTTGGAACACCTGTGTGCATCATCACACCACTTGTCCCAACCAAACTCTGATTTTCCCCTGGCACAAGGCAGGGAGGGACGGTACTTGGGAATAGCTTGCCACCTCCAAATACATCCTGGAGCCCTGAGGGTCTCTCAGAAAGTGGCCAGGGGACAGCAGGTGGGGCAGCACATGGGCAAAGGCAGCTGTGCCCACCTTCAGAGGCCCTGAACCCAGTCAAGTGGGATTTTCATGGCACCGCTCAACTCCAACGGTTTTGTGTTGTCCAGGTGCAGGAGGCCTTGGGGTCCATCACCAGGGCCAGGAATGAGATGGGAGGACTGTCAGGGAAATTTCTCATCCCAAGACTTCATGATACACCTCCAGGGGACATCATTTCTACAGAAAACTACAGCAATGGGCCCCCTGGAGTCCTGAGGACTGGTGGCATCCTGGCCAACCCCAGTCCATCTGCTCCATGGAAAAGGTGTCCAACCATTAAAAAATCAGTGTTCTCTCCATGCCCCTTGCAAAGGGAAGACCCTCAGTGGCACTGTGTATGAAAAGAAAGGCCTTGGGGCCAGGCTCCAGGAATCACCCCCTTAGGCTCTGCACTACTGCCTGCTATGTGGCCTTAAGAAGCCCTCCCGGCCACTGTGCATCCAAGCTGTCTCATCTGTACCAATGACACATCACCAAGTGAAAAGAACAAGCAAATCTGGCCTGTGCACTGTGCCCGAGGCAGCGGCCCGGGGCTGGGAAAAGGGGAAGCAGGCACACTAAGGATCTTAGCTGACACCAGGCAGCCCTGTTCTAAGCCCTGCCCTTTGCACATATTAACTTGTGGAATCTTTACAACTCTGCGAGGTGGGCGCAATTGTTATCCATATTTTGTAGATAAGGAAACTAGGCACAGAGAAGTTCAAATTTTCCTAGGGTCACACGGTTAGTAAAAGGCAGAGCGAAGATGACATACAGCAGCAGGCTTCAGAGTCCATGTGGCCACCACCTCACAGCGCTCCCAGGCGGTGAAGCCTAGGACCTCTCTGCCCTCCAACAAGGCAGCCCAACTGAGGTGGCAAGATGAATGTGAAGATTTAAATGTTGATGAAATATTTAAATAACTCTTTGAGATAATAGTGGGGAAGATAACCGCCTGGCAGAACATGATTAACTGCCAAATGAAACCAACAAGACAGACTTTGTCTAAAGGTCTGGGGAAAGAAATGTGAGATCAGTCTGAGATTGTAGGAAGCCTGGCAGACTAAATAGGAACTGGCTTTTGCAGGGTGAGCAGGACTTGAACAGGCAAAGAAGTAAGACAGCATTCTAATAAGAAGCGAAATTCAAAGAGGGAACCCCATATTTGAAGAAATGGGGGACCCCAAATGACTGAAGGTGCTTAGGAGAGCAGAGAACAGAGTTGAAAAGGTGGGCTGAAGACAGGCCTCAGGGTAACTTGGACTAAGCCAGGCCAAAGTGCCTGAACTTTACCCTGTAGGTAATAGGGAGCCACAGAGGAGTTGGAGTGAGGGTAGAGAAGTATCGTGCCCATGTCTGAAAGTGATATACTGGATACATTAAGGGGTGGCAAGGGGGGAACCTGATGAATTATTATAGGTGTTGGCCAAGGAGCCCTTGGGTCTTGCCAAAGGGAAGCAGGAGATTAAGGTTATGATATGCCTCCAAAACCAACTAGGGAGGCGGATACCCGAAGAAGTCTTCCACTGGGCTTCTTCCTAGGGCAGTTTAGAATTTAGTATTCTATGCCATCGGAGAAGTAAGCAAATTTGATCCAGAGAGCACCCAGCGCCCTGACTGGTAGGGCTCAGTTGGTTGGGCGTTGTCCTGCAAAGCAAAAGGTCACCCTTTCAATTCCTGGGGAGGGCACTTGCCTGGGTGGCGGGTTCAGTCCCTGGTAGAGTATGTGTGACAGGCAACCAATCAGTGTTTCTCTCACTTAGATGTTTCCCTCCCTCTCTTTCTTCCTTCCTTCCCTCCTCTCTAAAAATAAATAAAATAAAATCATCCTCCAGGGTCACATCTAGTGAATACAACTTTTTTTTAATGCTCGTTTTATCCTCCTGACCAAAAACACATTGGGAAGAAATGAAGTGTGAACATTAACAAAAGGCTCTCCAAACTCTCCTCGCCTCTTATGAGCCACCCAGAGACCCTGCAGACTCACCATATGGCCCACCAGCCAGGCAGCCCCTTCTGATCCTGGACAGGTTCATCTGCTTAATTATTTGATGGCTGTAAATACCAAGGCTGAACAACAAGGTAAGATTTTTTTTTTCTGTCTTGCAAACAAAGACAGGGTCCCAGTTGGCAGAACGAGGAGCATGGGGGTTTCACTCAGCCCATCCAGGTCACTTTCCCCCGGAAGAGCCACAAAGCCTAAGGCAGCTTCAGAAACGCCCTAGGTCAGCTGGGGCCTCTGCTCTCCCAGCTGAGCCAGCAGTGGAGACTGCTTGGCCACTCATAGTTCTCAGAGGGGCCCTGGGGGTCAGAAATAGATCACCCAGGAGACTGGAAAGGTCCATTTGCTCTGAGGTGTCTCCTTGCCCATAGGGTTAAGATCTGGCTCTGGTCACCCAAGGCCTTTCCCACCTTACCACCCACTGCACCCACGTTCAGCCATCATTGCATCACTCCAGCCCCATCTCACTCCCAGGCTATAACACAGCCCTAAGTTGCGGATTCCTCACCTGTAGGTGAGCTGAGTAAACATTCAAGGGCAGGAACACCTGTCCTAGGTTCCTGGTGCTCACAAGAAGCCTGGCACCCAAGACCTCCCTTTCCCTTGCCACCTGGACCTGCACCACTGCTCCATCATCAGCCATCACTCTTGCCACACTCATCTCCTCACTCTCTGAGATGGGCTTTCTGCAATGGGCTTCTGCACAGTGCTCCTTAGCCCTCTCTTGCCCCAGCTCCAAGGTTCTCCTTCCAGCCCCTGAAATCCCAGAGTGGACCCAGGTTTGCAGTCAGATAAGCCTGGCTTTGCCTTCTGGATCTCCTGCTCTACTAGTTGTAAGACCTTGGGCACATGGCTCGCTCATTCAGTGCCTCAGTTCCCTCAACTCTATGATGGGCCCAATAATGGTACTGACCTCCCAGGATGCTTGTGAGGACCAAACAGAGAGAGCACATAAGGGTTTCTCCTGGAGCCTGGCACGTGGCAATGGCCCTAAGGAGTGTCACTGGCAGCTTTCATCTATATCTGGTCCCCACCCCATGAACACACAGGACTCAGTGCACGTTCTGTGGTGACTGATTTACCTACCCCTCCCCTCGTCCCCCTTCACACCCCAGTGGAAGCCAGGTGGCACAATGGAGTTCTGGCCTTGGGACTCCTGAGTCAAGCATGAATCTGAACCTGATATCAATGCCTGCTGTATACCCTTTGTCAGTGTCCCTTCTCCTGTCCTGGCTCACAGATCACACTCTGCACGGGTAGCCAATGTGCAGGGAGAGCCCTCCTTCCTAGCACATATTTGCTTTTCAGATAATGTGTTTGCGCAGTGACACAGATACCATGGTAACAGCCAGGGATCTCTCGGATCCAGTAGTTGGGTACACACACAGAGATGGGCACCCAGGAGAGAGGGAGAAACCCCAGGCGCCCCAGTCTCCCACTGAGGTCAGACTGCCTCCACATGCATGTTTTCCCAAAGAAGAGGACTTCTCAGTGGTCACAGCAGGCCTCTGGGTCACTCTTGCCTACAGAGGCTCATTTTCTCTTGGTCGTGAAGCCCTTGTGTTCACGGAGTCTGTCACGGACAGCTACCTCCTTCAGATCCATCACTAAGTCCCCTTTTGGGCATTTTTAGCGCCACGTATGGGTTGCTGTGGCTTGGAAAATTCTTCTCAGGGGAGTTTATCTAGGCTGGGCCTCATGGGGGCCAGAGAACAGCGTGAGATGTCTGCCCGCGGTGAGGCTGACAGCCCTGGTGAAGTACACAGACCTTAGCACACGAGGAAGCAGGCCTGCCTGGCCCTGCACTGGCTCACAGGTGGAACATGAATGGATCAGGCTTTGCAATCAGAAGTCAGGGTCAAATCTTAGCTGTGCCACTCCCTAGCTAGATGAACACTGCTGATCCCTTTAACTTCTCTGAGTCTCCATCGCCTCAGCTGAGAAATGGGAATGAAAAAATGCCTTCCGTGAGGGAGGGGCTGCTTTGAGAATACAGGATATAATTTGGAAAGGTGACAAGCACATAGTAGGAGCTTGCTCAACCAGACTGAGATTGGCCAGGATGCAGAATGACTGTGGTGGCTTATCTAGACTCTTCTACTCTGTGAAGACACTTAGTCCTGAAAATCATCCAATGTTTTCACCAAAGTAAAGTTTCCAAGGATGAGCAGCAGGGAAAAGAAAGAGACCTTTTCTCTCTTTCCTTCAAAAGCTGCAGGTAGCTGGATAAAGGGTGGTATAGGTGGCCAAGCAGCTAGAATCTAGCTGCTAGATCTTTAAATAGCAACTAATGTCTCTGATCAGAATTAACAATGAAATGGCCTCTGTGAGCTGACTTGGAGCCACCTTAATTTGCCTCGTGGCAGTTATATTCTCTCTCCTGTCAGCTGGTTCATCAGATGTAAAATGCCATGCAGAATGCCTCCACTGTGTCCATGCTACGAAGTGGAGGCTGTCCCAAGGTGTGTGTCCACCCCAGTATTCCCAGCCACTCCAGAGGTGATCCTGGGTGGCTTCCCAGGCAGCTCTAATGGGCTGAGGACTCCCTGCCCTGGTGAGCACTGCTGAGACAACAAGAACAATAGCTGGGCACCAGACCAAAGGTGAAGGCTTCCTCTGACCAAGGGGAAAGACACCCCTTCCAAGAGTTACCAACTCCCTGCTGTGGGTGCCATGGTCAGGGCCTTGAAAAGCCTTGTTGGATGGTACAGGGTCATAAGCAAAAGTGTCACCATCACCATTACTTCCCAGGTCAGGAGCAAGATATGATGCACAGTAAACAGGCCCTAGGCCACATGGTGAGATTTGGTTTCCATAGCAACTCAACTGCAGCTGCACAAGCAACTACCAGATGCCCAAGGCTTGTCCCAGACAGGCCCAGAGTACTGGAATCCCAACAGCAGAGATCACCAGCAGTACCTAGAGATGGAAAACGAGCTTTTTAAATTCAGTTTCAGAAAAGCCCAGGGAAGCCATAGGAAAAAAAAAATGTGGCTACTATCTCAGCTTTAGGCAAGCTCCAAGAATATCCTGTGTACTGAACTGATGCAGGTCCCAGGATTAGCTGAGCTCTGCTGGGATTTTAAAGGAAAACAACCCACCTCTCGATCTTTTGTAAAAAGATTCTTCACTCCTCTGTCTCTCTCTGTCTCTGTCTATCTCTTTCATGTTCACATAATGCAAACCCAAATGGGAAAATAAAAAGATTTCCAGGTCCCTATGGTAGATTTGTAGAATGGAAAAATATCAATGAATGACCAATTTCAACATTACCTTCAGATACTCCTATTACTATACCTGTAGCATAATTGTTACTTTAATTGCGCAATATTTCCTAACAAAACTCAGCATTTAGTTCGGAGGGAGGGAGGCAGGGAGAAACTGAGGACTCGAAAGCCCAACTCTACACCAGGTACAGGCTGCACAATGAGCAGCCAGTGATCTGATATGGAATAACTCAGGAAACTTAATCACTCGGGGTTGCACCAGGGACCTGCTTACTGTCCACAGATGTGACCATAGTCATGAGTCAAAGCTAAGGGAGGTTAGCCACAAACAGCCCACAAGGCCACTCCATCTCTGCTCCTTCATCAAATCCCAAAACACCATGACACCCAAGCCAGGGCTTCTGAGAACACTTGAGAGGAAATCTAACTTCATGGGACAGGGACTCGAGGTATGGCCCTCGGGGCCAAGTGACAGAACTGGCTAATGAGCCAGTGGATGGCAGGAGGCTGGGAGAAAAACAGGAGCATGTGGGAGGAAGATGCTGAGCGGGAAGGCAGGTGCCAGGATGGCACTTCTGCTTCCATGTTCTTCTCACAGAGTCCCACTGCACCAGACACCTGCTAAGGAGACCCCGGACCACCAGTGAAGCTAAACAGAGTAACTACCTGCAAAAATCTTTCTTTGCTCAGGGCTATCTGAAGAATCAAAATAGGCTGTCAGGCTAAAGACCAGCCTGTCTTCATCTGGGGGGCTTCAAGATGCTCAGCCTCCCCCAAATGCCAGTGGCAGCAGGAGGATGGCCCCTCCCCGTTGGGAGTTGGGTGCTCTATCTGGGTCCCCTGCCACCACCTCAGAAGAGTCTGTGAACTGAAATGGGTGACCAGGCTCGAGAGGGTTCTCAAGGCCCTGGACAGCTGCCTGAGAAGTCACCTCCACCTTCATCAAGGATGAGCCTAGAAAATCCAGGCTCTGCGCAGGAAGAAGCAGATAATCTCCCCAGCTGCCCAAGGCAAACTGGCTGGAGGACACGGAGTGCAGTTCACTCCAGGTCACTTGGGAAGACACACCACCAGGTTGGCTTGGCTTCCATTAAGGTGACAGGGAAAGCAGGTTTCCAAAGATGGCTACAAAGCAAAGAACTGGGAAGGTCACACACACAGGCCCCTGGGCTGCTTCTCAGTGGTGGCAGGGCCTGTGCCTGGACACCCACACTGCAAAGACTTTCACAATGGCTCTGGCTGTGGTGTGCTATTTTCCTACCTCCATACCTTCACTCATGCTGTTCTGCTCTCCTGGAAGATCTGCCTGCTCCTCTGAGGTAGCCTCCAGTTCCTTCATCACAAGCTAACCCTGCCTGCAGGGACGCCCTGGCCTGCCCCGTTCAAGGAAGGCCATGTTGCCCAGCTTCTGCAGAAGGGTTCCCCGTGTGGCTCCATCAGGTCAGCCCTGGCTACAGAAAGGGGCTTCACCCAAGGTTACACTCTCCTTGGGACAGTCCTGGTGACTACTACAGGTGGGGGTAGAGAAGCTCAGCCTTTCTGGCCCAAAGAGATCAATACTGTTGGGCAATATTCACTTGGAGCTCCTGCTGGGCCGGCTGAAGCCCGGTGGGGTCTGCATCACCCCATCCACCTATCTCTCTGCCCCTCCTGCCTCCGTTCCTCCTTTCACAGGCATTGATCCCTATCAAACATCCTATGCCCAAACTCAGTGTCCATTTCCGGAGAACCCAATCCGTACCAGTGCCCATCCCTCTCTGTGGCCAATGGTTGGCCATTATTATTGGAATCTGGGCTTCTCCTACAGAAGATGCTCAATAAATGTTTGACAGTCAGTTGGAATAATTTAATATTTCTACTTGTGAACCAAGCTCTCACAGAGCCTGCCCCTCTTCCAGGCACACTCAGAGCAGCTGCCCAGCAGGGAGACTAAGTGACAATGAGGCCAAGGAAGGAAGCGCCATTGCAGGGACACGCCTTCCTCTGGCCCCCTTGCAATCACACAGCACGCACGGGAGATGAGTCGTTGGGATGTTCGGATCCTGGGATCCAGACCAGTGGCTCATGGGGTCCTCAGCATTCTAAGTGATGGCTCAGCAATTTTCTCCTGGAAGGTGGCACCTTGTCATCAGCAATGCTGCCACTAGGTGCAGCCTGGCTCACCAGGCACTTGAGTCAGGATGGCCTGACAGTGCTGTAAGTGTTAAAAAGGTTACAATTAGAGATGCTGTTAGAGCTACCCAGGGCTTCATGTTACTAAAGATATTTGCAGAGTTTAGTGCAATATAAATAGCAGGGTTTATAGTGTCATGCCTACAATTTTGAGCAGGATGACATGCCAAGGGCACATTCAGTGAATGCCCATCCAAGCTAGGACTTCTCTTGCCTTATTTTAATGTCAAGGTTCTCAGGAATAGTAATCCAGGATGTGTCCATCCTAAGAAAGGGGCAATGATATCCTACTACTCAAAGGACTGGACAACCACACCAGAAAAAAACTGGGGTGGAGTGGGGGGACAGCTGCGGCTCCCCAAGCTGCTGGAAACACTATTTTCTACTTAGGAAGCTCACGGCATTGTGATTCTATCAGCTCACAATGCAAGCAAGCTTGCAGAGAAGGGCCAGCATTCATCAGAATGAGGGGACTGCTCAGGATTTCAGTCTAAGTCTGCAGATTACACACCACGCAGAGACTAGCAACCAGTCATTCAACAATGACGATCATTGTAATAGTGCCTTCCATGGGCCAGGTGCTCTGCACACACCCATTTCATCCTCACGCAATCCAACAAAGTGATTGCTGGCATACCCATTTTACAGATAAAGAAACTAAGGCCTAGTGACACATAACTAATCCACCATCACCCAGCTAATTGGGAGCAACAAATGATTTGGCTCTAACAGGCCTTACTTCTGGGCAGGGGAAGCAGGTCGAGGAGGGGCACCTTTTATTTTTCACTCCATGTGCTTCTGTATTGTTTAAATTTGTTATATACAGCAGGACTTCTTCTATTACTTTTTAAATATTCCAAACATCAAAAAGAATTTATGAGCATCCCTGGCCAGGTGGCCCAGTTGGTTGGAGCATCATCCTATACATCAAAAAGTTGAGGGTTCAGCCCGCTCAGGGCACATACCTAGGTTTCAGGTTTGATCCCTGCTTGGGGTGCATAAGGGAGGCAACTGATTGATGTTTCTCTCTCACATCTCTCTCTCTCTCTCTCTCTCTCTCTCTCTCTCTCTCTCCCCCCCCCCACCCCTTTCTGCTCCTTTCTCTCTAAAATCAATAAACATATCCTTGGATGAGGACTAAAAAAACAAAAAGAATTTGTGGCCAAGAGAAATAGTCCTACTTCTATAGAAAAAAATGTATCACAATTTGACAGTGTCTACCAACAGCCATAAAAGTTTCTGTCCTTCATGACAATAATTCCATTTCTGGAAATCTATCCCGAGAAATTAAGCAGAGGCAGACAAAATTATATGTTAAAAATATTATTATTATTAAGTGTTACTTTTAATAACCAGAAAGAAACTAAACATCCAACAACAGAGAGGACTGGACATCCTCATGATGGACTGGGGTAGTGCCATTGAAAATATTCCTGAAATAGCAGCAGCAACAGAAGGAAATGCTCATTACATAATTCTAGGTTTGAGAAGTAACAAGTCTTACAACTTGTAGGGGAATCACTGAGAGATGCACTATGGCTCCAGTGGCAAAGGCCTCTGGGAAATGTTGGACTTTGTTTAACTCTGGAGCCTCAGGCTTGGCTGACTACCCAGAAAAGCAGAATGCCGCCCAAAGATAAATGCCATGCCCCCAGGAAGGAGGTCAATGAATGTACAGAGTGTGATAATTGCCTGAGTTATCTATTAACTTAGGAATGCACTGTTCTTTCTGGTGGTCTATGTGACTACTCATCATACGATTCTATTGTTAACGCCCTATAAAAAAGGACCCTATCCTGGGAGGGGTGTGGATTCTTCCCTCCAGCCAGCACTGGGAGTAGCTGCTTTGACCATGTGTGTAAGTTTCTTCTACTAAAGCACCGGTGAATTTGAATAAGGCTAAGTGTCAGTTCTTAGGAAATGACCCTGAATTTAGACTTCTGGGGCTTCCCCCAACACTACTAATGTTCTTAAAAGCTAATATAGACTTCTGGACAAGAAGGAGACGTAGGTAGATACACTGTGCGTCCTCCCACAACCAAAAGAAGGACAAAAACAATTTAAAAACAAAAAACATGCAAAACTGACAGAAAATTGAACTGTATGGAAGTCCAACAACCAAGGAGTTAAAAGAAGATACACTCATCCAGACCAGTAGGAGGGGTGGAAATGGGCATGTGGAGAGGGCTCACGGCAAGGAGGACCACGAGTGGCTGGAGGACCGAGAGTGGCTGGAAGACCAAGGCAGGCAAGGCGGTGGCTGGCAGACCCAGCACCAGATTGTGGAGTCGGGCATGCAAGGCTGTAGCTGCCGGCAAGGCTATGGTAGCGGCTGGTGGAGCAGGTGGTCCCACATTTGTGCGCAGATAAACCGGGAGGAACAACTGGGGAGCAAGAGAGACCACACAACCCAGAGCTCCAGCGTGCGGAAATAAAGCCTCAAAACACTGATTGAAAACACCTGTGGGGGTTGAGGTGGCAGTGGGAGAAACTCCCAGCCTCACAGGAGAGTTTGCTGGAGAGACCCACAGGGTCCTAGAAGTACACAAACCCACCCACACGGGAATCAGCACCAGAAGGGCCCACTTTGCTTGTGGGAAGTGGGGGAAGTGACTGAAATCTGGCGGAGAGTGGGGCAAGTGCCATTGTTCCCTCTTGGACCCCCTCCCCACATACAGTGCCACAATGCAGTGACATGGGTTACCCACCCCAGGTGAACACCTAAAGCTCCACCCCTCACTATGTAACAGGTGCAGTAAGGCAAAAAAAAAAAAAAAAAAGGCCCAAATGAAAGAACAGCTCAAAGCTCCAGAAAAAATACAACTAAGCGATGAAGAGATAGCCAACCTATCAGATGCACAGTTCAGAACACAGGCAACCAGGATGCTCACAGAATTGGTTGAATGTGGTCGCAAATTAGAAGGAAAAAAATGAAGGCTACACTAAGTGAAATAAAGGAAAATGTACAGGGAACCAAAAGTGATGGGAAGGAAACTGGGACTCAAATCAACAGTGTGGACCAGAAGGAAGAAAGAAACATCCAAGCAGAAAACAATGAAGAAACAAGAATTCTAAAAAATGAGGAGAGGCTTAGGGCATATTTAAACGTCCCAACATCCGAATTATAGGGGTACCAGAAGGGGAAGAGGAAGAGCAACAAGTGGAAAATTTATGTGAACAAATAATAAAGGAGAACTTCCCCAATCTGGCAAAGGAAATAGACTTCCAGGAAGTCCAGGAAGCTCAGAGAGTCCCAAACAAATTGGACTCAAGGAGGAACACATCAAGGCACATCATAAGTGCCTTACATTACTCAAGATTAAAATGAAAGAGAGAATTCTAGAAGCAGCAAGAGAAAAGGAGACAGTTACCTACAAAGGAGTTCCCATCAGACTGTCAGCTGATTTCTCAAAAGAGACCTTACAGGCAAGAAGGGGCTGGAAAGAGGTATTCCAACTCATGAAAGTCAAGGACGTACATCCAAGATTGCTCTATCCAGCGAAACTGTCATTTAGAATGGAAGGGCAGGTAAAGTGCTTCTCAGATAAGGTCAAGTTAAAGGAGTTCATCATCACCAAGCCCTTATTATATGAAATGTTAAAGGGATTTATCTAAGAAAAAAGATCAAAAATATGAACAGTAAAATGACAGCAATCTCACAATTATTAACAACCACACCTAAAACAAAAACAAAAGCAAACTAAGCAAACAATAGAACAGGAACAGAAACACAGAAATGGAGATCACATGAAGGGTTATCAACAGGGGAGTGGGAGGGGGAGAGAGGGGAACAAGTTACAGAGAATAAGTAGCATAGCCAGTGGGTAGAAAATAGACAGGGGGAGGGTAAGAATAGTATAGGAAATGAAGAAGCTAAAGAACTTATATGTACGACCCATGGACATGAACTAAAGGAGGGGAATGTGGGTGGGAAAGGGTGTGCAGGGCGGAGGGGAGTGAAGGGGGGGAATGGGACAACTGTAATAGCATAATCAATAAAATATATTTTTTTTAAAAGCTCATGTAATGCATCCCCCCACCCACCCTGCCTTGCCCACCATGAAGGGATACAAAAGAACTTCTGAAGAGTAGATAACTTCAGAGAGAGGTTTTCAGGGATTAAGGAGGGTGGGTGGATGGGCAGACAACTTTTACATTTTATTGTATATCTTTATGAATTATTTGAATGTTTACCATGTGTTACTTTTATTTTAAAAAATAAACATTTTAAAGCTTTACATGTATTATGATCCAATCATGTTTTCAGATAACATTTTGTTATAATAATATACCAAAATATGACCATTGTATTGCAGAATTATAGATAAGATTGCTTTCTCTTTATAATTTTTTGTATTTTCCAAGCTTTCCACCACAAACACAAATTTTATCATAAAATGGCTCTTCTTTAAACTTTAAAACATCCTATTAGTAAGAGGATGCACTGCTTCTACTAAGGACCTTAGAAATTTCAGGTTTGCACCCATTATGTCTTGTCTCAGACCCACCCAAAGGGTCACACTGTCCTGAGTCCAGGGGAAGAAAAGGGGCCCCATGAGACCCCTAACAAGAAGCCAGCTAACAAAATAGACCCAAACTCATACAGGCTTAGCCTCAAATCCTAGCTGAAGCCAGTCCTCATCAGCCCTGGGCACCTGTTACAGAGGTACCCCAGAATTAAATAGTAAAGAATCTTTCTCTTATTTTCATCCTGAGTAAATACAGTAGCTGGAGGACATTAACCAGATTTCAAAAAGGAACCTCTCCAACCTGAAGGTGAACTGTCCACCAATGAGAGGTCATATCTGCTCTGTGCAAAGCACTGAAGGGATCAAAAGATGGCCCAGACTTGGACCCAGCCCTCAGAGGAGGGTGCAGTCCAGGGAAGGAGGTGAGAAGGCGTGGAACAAATTCAAACCCTAGGCAGAAAGTGACCAGAGCCCTAACAGGAGAGACATGGATACAGGGCAACTGGGCTCAGAAGAGGGAAGTTCACTTGCAGCCTGGGGTACAAGGATCACTTCCAGAAGAGGTGGTGTGGATTCTGGGTTAGAAGTCTGGGCATATTCAGCTCTGGCTGGTGTGGCTTAGTGGATTGAGTGCCAGCCTGTGAACCAAAGTGTCACCAGTTCGATTCCCAGTCAAGGCACAAGCCTGGGTTCTGAACCAGGTCCCCACCAGGGGGCATGCAAGAGGTGACTACACATTGAAGTATCTCTCCCTGTCTTTCTCCCTCCCCTCCCATCTCTCTAAAAATAAATAAATAAAATATTTTTTAAAAAAGAAGAAGAAGTCTGGGCATATTCAAATACAGGCCAGGCGTTCACATGCTCAGGTAAGGGTAGTCTCTGCAGTGTGTGGACCACACGTTCTAGTAACTGCCCTTCCTACTTATGGGCAAGGCTGCCAGCCATCACCATGTCAAGGCACCTATATTTCCAAAGACCTATGTGCCTGGTTTTTATCACTCTAGGGCAAGGGTGTCGAACTCATTTTCACCGGGAGACCACATCAGCCTCGAGGTTGCCTTCAAAGGGCCGAATATAATTCTAGGACTGTATAAATGTAACTGCTCCTTAACTAGGGGCAAGGAGCTCGGCCCTACCACCAGGTAGAATCTAGGTGCCAAGCCAGATAAAACAAGGTGGAGGGCAGGATTTGGCCCTCAGGCCTTGTGTTTGCCACCTGTGCTCTAGGGCACATAGCTCAATCACAAATCTGCTGTAAACAAGTTTATGGATATTCACAAAATGTTTCCGAAGTTCACAAGTCTTTTCAACACAGGACTCTAGACTTAACAAGTATTTTCTGTGAAACACTCTGGCTCTGGCTCTGGCTAAATCCCCACTCGATGTCTCCCTTCCACCAAAACTTTGCTAACAGCGGCAAAAATGAAAGCAAAGATCCTGTATTTGTTCGCTGCTCTGGGACAAGAGCTGGTATTCCAAGACAACAAAGTGCTCTCTTAATAAAAGACAGCAAAACTCTCACTCTCCCCCCCACCCTCTGCCTGGCCACTAGAAGAAGGAAGTGACCAGACTCTGATCTCCTCCCCGTCTGCCCCTGCCTCCACTCAGGAGGGTCACCCACACAGTGGAGCAAGACTGGTCATGCCTCATGTGGTCACCCAGGCCACACAAGGGACCACAAATCAAAGATGATGATCACATGGAGGGAGCTACACTCCAAGGGGAGAGTAAGGTGGGCACCCAGGAGAGCAAAGCTTCCAGTCTGCCCTCAGGTGTGACAATGCCACAGAGCTATTGGCCCTTGACCACTACTTACCCACCTGTAAACTGGGGGCTGCATAATCTGAGTTCCCTTCTAAAAATGAGTACTTTTCCAGGGATAAGTATTTCTTAGCTTTGGGGGATGGCTTCTTTTCTCAATATAGGGACAAAGAAGAATCCTTTGTCTTGCATCCAGTCTGTCTTTGTTTTGCTGGTTTGAGTTGAAGTTCCAGCTCTCGGACCCTCCCCAGTCAAAATGCTGATAAAGATATGGGACAACGTAGCATCTCATTTAAGGGCCAGCAGGCCTGAGCTCAAACCCTAGATTGAGGGAATTTCCGTAATCTCTCTATAGTTTCCTTATCTGGAAATCTTGGGTGATGGCATCTACCTAACAGGCTTGCTGTGTAGACAAAAGCTGGAACAAAGGAAACTGTGGTACACCATAAAAACTTACTCCCACGACTTTAGGTTAAGTCATGGTAAAGGAAGCCCTTTAGGTTGCCATAAGTTCCTCAATGACTGGTGGTTCCAACTTGACCTGTTTATATCAGGTCCAGGTTGGCTCCTGTGACTGCCACTTGACTCTCCAAGGGCTCAGAGCACTCACCTTAACAATCCAGTCAAAACTTATTCCCACAACCCTGGCTGGTATAGCTCAGTGGATTGAGTGCCAGCCTGCAAACCAAAGGGTCACCAGTTCGATTCCCAATCAGGGAACACGCCTGGGTTGCAGGCCAGGTCTCCAGTGGGGGCCATGTGAGAGGCAACCACACATTGATGTTTCTCTCCCTCGCTTTCTCCCTCCCTTCTCCTCTCTCTAAAAAATAAATATCTAATAAATCAATAAATCTTTTAAAAAAAACCTTATTCCCACCTTTAAAAAAAAAAAAAAACTTATTCCCTGGGATCCCTTATTCTCAGGGATAAGCCACAGCATCACCAGAATGGAGATTCCAAATCCATCCTCTAACACCCACAGAGAAATGCTAGCAAGAATGAGAATGAGAAGTTCCAGAACACCAGACTGTTCCCCACTATCCAAAGACTCTCCGAAGGAAGCAGCAGGGACTGGATTCACTCCCGCTCCTGAAACAACTAAAATGTCAGACACGACATCTGAAACAAGGGTTTGCAGCCATTGGAGCTCAGGCAGGGCAGGAGAGTGACCCCTGAGAAACAAGTGAGGGGAGCCCATCACTGAGCCAGTCTCTAGCCTAAAGAGTGTACAGACCACAGCACAGAGAAGGGGGACCCAAGCAGCACCCAGCAATCTCACTGACTCGGGAGATGGACCTAGGATTCCTGAGAGGCCAAGGCAGTTAAGTTCACAGGGCAGGGCACCAGTGAGGACAGCGGCTCGGAGAGCACTCCAGGGATCAGCAGAGAGGCCCCTTGGGCCTTCACCTGAGTACTGATCAGCACAGGGAGGTGAGGAAACTGCCCAAGGTGGGAGAAGGAGCACAGAGAACACCCCTGGAGGTGGTGTAACAGGGCTAGCAATAGGTCATGCTTGCCAGCCAGAGCATAAGACCTCAAAACTCATGGGGCACTAGGTAGAGAACCGTTATGGGCTGAATTGTGTCTCCTTGAAATCCCTATGTTGAAGTCCTAACCCCCAGTGCCTCTGAATGTGACTGTATTTGGAGATAGAGTCTTTAACGAGATAATTAAATCAAAATGTGATCATTAGGGTAGGCCCTGATCCAGTAAGACTGATGTCCTTGTAAGACGAGATAAGGATCAGACAACACAGGCAGAGAAATGACCATGTGAGGACACAAACGAGCTAAGGAGACAGGCCTCAGAAGAAACATCCCTAACAGCACCTGATCTTCAATTTCCAGCCTCCAGAACTGCGAGAAAATAAACATCTGTTGTTAAGCCACCCCGTCTGTGGTATTTTGTTATGGCAGCCCTCACAGACTGATACAGATATGCAGAATGGCCTTGCCTCTGCCATGGGGAAAAATCAGCCCTAGATTAAGGCAGTAAGTCCCACCTAATAAAGCTTAAAAAGCAAGGCCCATAAGGATCAAAGTTTCCATGTAACTTAACTGTGTCCCAGAACAAAGTTCAAGAATATTTACAGAGTACTAAAATATCCAGCACCCAACAAGGCAAAACTGACTGTCTCCGACATCCAGTCACAAATTATTAGGCATGAAGGCAAAGAAGCAGAAAAAATACAACCCATAACGAAAAGAAAAATCAAAAGACGCCCCCAAGCAATTCTGCAATCATATCCACCCTAACACAGAGCCCACCTGGGCCCAGAAATGCATTTTAAAATGATTCTCCAGGTCTCTGCCTGGGACTCGCTCTATCTTTTTCATTCTAAAGATGGTCATTCTAGGTGAAAACAACAGAGAGAAAACACTATTCTATCCTGTTTCTCGGTCTGCTAACAATGTCACCTTCCCGGTAGCATTCATCTTCTAACTCTGGGCCTATTATCTCACAAAGGTCTGTGGCTATCTTTAGCTGTTTTCACCAGTTCTAGTTCATCCTGTGTTTCAGCCTCCCTGAATCTTTCGTTGGCTGTAAATTTGCTAATCCTTCATTCCTCCTTTAGAAGGGTCTATTAAAATCAGAGTTTGTCAGTTTTCACTGTATCTGAATGGGTTTGCTCCTTTTGATGCTTTTGCCTATTCCTTCTTCACTTGGGGGTTAATGATGTAATTATTTCACAAGTGGCACATACATAAAATGCCATGCTTAGAGCCTTCCATTTCTTGTGGGTTCTATTCCCTTTTAAGGTCCTCCTATGAACAGCAGTCTAAAGCCGTCTAGAGGAACAAGGAATCTGCAAACTGACCCAAGCACCCAAGATCGTGCTTCACAGTTATCCACCCTCTGTGAGCAGGACAATCTGCAACTTGTTCAGAGACTGAGCTTTCCGTAATGGGGGCACCTGGAAGAATTGGGCAAGTGTGTCTCTCACTGCCATATTAACCCTTGTTCCTTATTGTCCTAAAGTTCTAGGATAATATATCAGCATTGGTCTCATCCAGTTATTCACACATTCCTTCATTTAAGCAAACAAGTATTTATTGAGTACCTACTACATGCCTGGCAACACTCTTAAACCCTGCATCCCATTGGCCCTCACACCAATCCTGAGCTATGGGGCAGACAGGAATCATTACCCCCATTTTAGAGATGAGAAAGCTGAGGCTGCTACAAGAGACTAAAGTAACCTGCTCGAGGTCACACAATGAATGAAACATGGAGCCAGGAACGTGAACCCAGGACCCCTAGACCAAGCCTCACATGGACACATCTTGTTCACTGCAATCACGGCACTGAACTGCTTACAGTGATAAGCTGCAATGCCCTCTGCCCCCTCCAGCCTGCACCAGACCTCCCTAAATCCCCATTTTGAGTTCTCCTTTGCAATCCAGAGGATCAGTAACTTTTCCTCCCAGTTCATTCACATTTGATGAGGTCACAGAAAAATTAAAGTGACCTTCACCTAATCTCTACCTGCCCTCTCCGCTAAGATGATAGGGTAACATCAGCCCTCAAGTATCCAAGAAAAACTCAGGCAGGGCACAAGGCCACTGCATGCTGTGACCCTCCTCCCCTCCTCATGAGCCACCTTCAAGGACATTTCCAGCAGGCCTGACTTGCACAGAAGGCCCGTCCCCCATGAAAGGGCAGGCTGGAGAAGCAACTGGCCCCTGGGCCAGTGCAGAGAGTCAGAAAGCAATTTCCTCCCGCATCACTGCTGTGCTGGGTAGAAACTGGGTCAGAGCTAGCCAGCCCATTCATTTAATCCAAACTCCCCCTCTCCATTCAGCTTTTAGTCTTCAGAGCCTCCAGTCCAAGGAAATGCTATTTCCTCTACAAAATAAACAAAATAAATTAAGCCTGTGCTCTTTGATCTCCTGGCTTTTCTGCAACTGATGGACAGAACAGAAACAATCTGCCATCCTCCTGGCATCTCAGAAACACACATGCAAAAAAAATTCAGCCACTTCTTTGGGACACAGAAAGCCAGCTTGCCACCTGCCAGACACTCTGCTAAGAATGGAGCATGGCTAAGGCGGGACAGCTTGCCACCCATTCACCCGCTAGAGCAAGAGGAGCCTTCATGAGGCGCTGCAAGGTCAGTCAGAAGAGTCAAACACTGAAGCACGAGCTCTCACTGGCTTTAGCCACATGGGCCCATTTTGTGGGGGTTTTGTCCTCATTTCCACCCCAGGGACTTTGCACAGGCTCTGATCCCCATCTCAAGTGCTCTCTCTCTCTCTCTCTCTGAATCTTGGAAACCTAACTCCTTCTTATCCCTTACATTGCAATTTAAACATGACCTCTCAGAAGAAAGCTTCCCCATCAAAAGTAGCTCCCATAGTCCACCCTCATTAGTCTATCCCATCACCCTGTTCTGTTATCTTCTTGGCATTTATCACAATCAGAAACAATCTTGTTTGTGTATCTGTTCTTTCGGTTATCTTCTGATTCTACCTCTACCTCCATGACAGCAGCAGTATTGTCTATCTTGATCAGCAATGTTTCCCCAGCCATTAGCAAAATGCCTGGCACCTGGTAGGTGCAAGGTAAATGCTCGGCAACGTAAAGAAACTGCATGGAGAATAGGGCCCTATGTCTAGTGCCAGCTCTGCCTGCCTTGCACACTGTGTGAGGGCCCAGATCAGTGGCTTGGCTGCCACAGGCTACAGGATCCCACTGGAGGGAGCAGGTGCTTGAGATCAGAAAGGTTGCCCAGAAGGATGAAACACACAGCTGGTTCTGGAGAGGTTGAGAACATCAAGGGAATTTTCCTAAGAGGCTTGATCAACCAGGATAATTGAATGACAATGGCCAGTTTGCAGGAAGGGCCTGGGACCCCCTATAGGTGTTTTTTTGAGCCCTGGGATTGATGGTTACATTATTTATTATGGTGACTTTTTTGGTGAGTACAGAGCAACTTAAGAATCTGAAGATATCAACCCTTTTTTAAGTGAAATGCACATACACACAAACAGACAAAATAGTGCCTACATTACCTAGAGTTGCATGGCCTCCCTGAAGCTCATCCACAGGCCCCAGGATGAGAATGTCTCGCCTAAAGCCTCTCTTAGGGCCGGCCCCCAGGTTGATCATCTGCCTCAGACCCAGTCCTGACCCCTCCTCTACAGACTACACTCCCCAGCTCCTTTTGTCTGCCCTCTGGTAGGTCAAACTAGGAGGATACAAGGCAAAAGGCTGGAGAGCAAGAGAAGGAAAGAAACCAGGGTACATCTCCCATCAATTTCTACTTTAGGTGATATCTCCACAGTGCCTCTTCCACCTTTGAATCTCCAGCTCTCCCCAGAGAGGCCCTTCTTCTGTGGTCCTGCCCCACCCAGCAGGCCTTCTAAAGTTCTGATATCCCCAAATTCTGCTGCCCCAGCTCCCCCTGTTCCTCAAGCCTTAGAGATGCTACCAACTTCCTGCTATTGCTATTCTCAGGGCTGCTTCTCCATTTCCTGCTTGCTTTTGACGTCCTCCACCACCTTTATACCTATCTCCCCCCATGAACTCCCTCTACCTCATTCTGGTTTCCTGTATGGTCTCTGGCGATCAGCCTCCTTCCAGCATGGACATTCTGGGAGGCTCTGAGCTTCTAAGAAAGGCCAGTCTGACCTGAAGGAACAAACCCCTAAGAAGTTGAAGAAGATGGAGGCGACTAGGAAAACCTTTTTTGCCTTCCAGGGCAATGCCCCTATCCTGTCCGGTTCCAAGATAAGGCTAAGAATGGAGAGCTTCACAATCACCACCTAGTTAAACTGTTCACTGCCTTCCCTGGATGAGGGAAGCAAAGGAACAAACCTGAGCGACCATCCAATAAATCATGCTCTGATCAAACGGCAGCCAGGGTGAGTTTTCCCACAGTTCCTGCTCAGGAGCTCATGCTAGGGGCTAAGTGTGTCCTGCCAAAAAAGACCTACGTATGCAAGACAGCTCCAGGGTATTCGCATCCGGGAGCCTGGGGCAGCCAGAAACGCCAGTCGTGCAGCACCAAGGACACATGCAGTCTGGATTCGGTCAGCCGTGAGGAAGGAGGCATCCTTCCACCCAGGCACAGCGTGCAGCTGGGCCACTGAACCCTGCAATGGCACCTTCTCATTGTGTACACTTTTTTTAATGAATAGTCCTCCCTATGCTCCCTTATTTCTTCCAACCATTCTGCAAGGCAAGTAGGGTAGGCACTCGGCCGGGAGTGGAGACAATCATCCTCACCAAAGACTGAGGCACAGAGAGGTTCAGGTGGCTTGTCCCAGTCCACACAACCACTTTGAGGAAGAGCCAGGATTAGAAGCTGGCCAGGCAGGGAATGACTTCCCCACCCAACTACGACTTGCACACACACTCCTGAACACCTGTCAGTTCGGGTTCCCCCAGAGGCAGACCCAAGGTGGAGATTTCAGTGTAAACTGAATCATATGGAAGTAACAATATTCAACCATTCTTTGACTTAAAAAATGGGAATTTCATGTGTCTTGAATGAGTAGTTTGGGTGGTGATTCTGGGGAAGAACCGACAGGGAGTGTTTGTTGACTGTCAGGACACCGCTACAGACAACTAAGGCTCAGTCCTGCGGGAGACCGCTGCTCAACCTGGCAGGCACCAGCCACGTCATTGCCTAAAAGTAAAAATTCAATGCCTCAGTCTTACTTACTAGCCACATTTTAAGCACTCAACGGCTATGTGTGGCTGGTGGCTACCATACTACACAGCATAGATACAGACCGTTTCTATCCACACAGAAAGTTCTGTGAGGGCAGTGCTAGTATAGAACATTTCTCAGAATGGTGCCCCCTGAGGGGCCGCAATCTGGGCTATTTATACTCTCACCAGGGTCTGTGACTGGGGATGTCACTGGGGGTGCTGAGTCTGGGCACTCCCAGCTATCCAGGAAGCAAGGGAGTGGGGGAGGTGCTGGCAGAAGGAACAGCTGGGTGGGATAGGAATGGAGAACACTAGGGACGTGGGCAGGGCACTCACAGTGTCCACTATAGTCACCAGTGCCCCCCACCACCACATAACTCCCCACTCTTTCCGAAGCCCCTCTGGTTCAGGCATTTTTATAGCTCCTTCCCCATAGGACTATGGCCCTGAAACCCTCTGGCCTGGATGAGAATCCATTCTGCCCTGGACAACATACTAGGAAAGACACAACCCAGGCCTTCCAGGAGTTGACAATCTATAGAACGCAGCTAGGATACAATTTGAGTTTCCTCATCTTTGAAGTGAACACAATAATAACTTCTCAATAGGGCTGTTATTAGGATTAAATGAGTCCATATTTGCAAAGAACTTAAAACAAAGTAATAAATTTGTTTTGTAAAGAGCCAGACAGTAAATAGTTCACGCTTTGTGGGCCATATGGTCTCTGTAACAATTTCTCAACTGTGCCCTGGAGCCCAAAGCAGCCACAGGCAATATGTAAATGAATGGACATGGATGTTACAATAAAACACTTTATTTATAAAGTCAGGGGGTGGGCCAGATCTCCCTGCAGGCCATATCTTAGAAAAATGCCAACCCCTATCTCAGAACCATATATCTGCTCTATATTAAGTGCTATATGAACGTTTGTTAAATGAATAATGAAAAGATGCTGTGCCCCACTGCCTCTCTGATTCTTCTTGCATTGTTTCCTTTGCTTCTCTCTCCACATATTTTTCAAGGCCAAACTCAAGAAGCCTTCCTAGACCCTCCCTCTTTTCTCAGGAACATCCCCAGAGCGCTATGCCTGCTCTTCTATCATGGCACTTGTCCCAGACTGCCATTCGTGGAATGACTTGTTCAGCTGTAGAATTTAATGGTTCCAGCAGATAAGGAGATGATGTACAGTGAGGGTTAGGACCAGACACTGGGTGTCCTGAGCCTCAATGCAGTGTAGTCTTAGACAATGAGGCTACAATAGTGGAAGGCAGGAGTTACAGACTGCCCAGCAGTGGACGCCTCACTGACAACTACATACTATCCACTTCCAGGGGCAATTCCAGCCTGGATCTAGGGCTGGGCTATGCTTCCACCTTCTCAGAGGCTCTTTACTTGCTGCCTCAGTTTCTCTCTGGGCACGGCATGTATGAGGCTTGTCCCCTGCACTAAGCAAGTCAGACTCACTTTTGAGTCTGTCATGCATCCAGTGTGGAACCACACACACGCTGAATGAAGTGGAGTTGGTCCCGTTTGCTTTTTCTTCCTTTGCCTTCACTTGAGAGTACTACCTGGTATCATCCATGTAGAGGAGATGTACAGCACAGACCTAGAGACAGTCCACAGAAAACATGCCCCTGTCCCATCCTCTATCCAGAACATCAGGGACAGACTCCAGGGAAGCCTGGACTGGGAGCTGTCTGGGTGCCCACCCCTGAGGGTGGACTTCAAAGAGTCCCAATCCAAAGCACAGTCACAGATGCACAAACATGTGCATGCACACTCTCATACACACTCCCAGATGTACACACATGTATGCACATAGAAAGAAATGTGCACACATTGGCACAAACACACAAGCATGTGCGTTAAACACACAGACACTGACACATAACATGCGAGCACACAGGTACACAAACAACAGGTACATGTGTACACTGGCAGGTAAGTGTGCACACAAACACATGCACATGCATGGTAACATAAACATGTGCATGCTCACACGTACACCTAAGCATGTCTACACACTCACACAGACCCATGTGCACACGTGTGCATGAGCACACACATGCACACATATGCACACACTGCCCAATGTTTTTAGCTTTTACTTTTACACGTAGACACAGAGTGCTTTCCCATTAGAAAGATGTCTAATGTCCCTGAGAAAGTGACTGTGTCCTATTCACTCCTCTCCCCACTGAAGGCCCGTTAACACCCACTGCATCCTGCCTGGTGCCTGGAACACAGCTGGTACTCATGTTTAATTGGTGGGACAGTTAATGAAGTTCTCACATGCATGGTTAAGAAGTGCTGGCCCCTGACCATATACCGTAGCTGAGTTTCAAAGCCACTCTCTCCCTGCCACTCAGAGGGGCCTTCACCAGCTCAGCCCAGCCCAGCTTGGGAGCCAGTCTTCCACTTGCCAGCCTCCAGTGGAGTGCTGCTCATTCACACCTCTGCCAGAGGTGGGACAAACCCTGATGAAACCCCAATCAAGTCATTTGGCAAGACTTGTCTAGGGCTACAGTCAAAGGTCTCCCTGGGGTGGGGAGGGCGTGGCAGAAACCTCTGGCTAAAGTGGTCTTGGCAACCTGTTTCCAGCATGTGGGTTTTCTAGCTGAACTCTATAAATAAAAATCAGGGCCAGGAGCTCACTCCACCACCTAAGGGTGTCAGGGAACATGGCCCCCACCTGGTTTCCATTCAGACCACCATCATGAAAAACAGTGGCTCAGAGAGAGTCCCGGGCCCTCCTTAGCCCAGAAAAATGTCTCCTTTCCATGACCTCTCCCCAGCAAGGAGGTGAGGGGCTCCTGCTCCTCGGCATTGTCACACTGCACTGCCAGAGCCTGTCCGGTCCCCTGCTCTGGGTCTCAGTGTTTCTGCCACATCTACCAAATGGGGTGAGTAATTGCTCCATGCTGAACACTGAGGATACAGTGCCAAGGAGAAAGGACTCAGCTCATGAGAGATAGGAGCAAGGAGGGGGGTACCTCACCGAAGTCTAAGGAGGAATGATCCTTACCGCAACCCCACCCCACAAGCAGAGAGGAGCCGCTCTGCAAGTTAAGTAATTGATGGAACGTGGTCTAAAAATACAAACTAGGTTGGCACTCAGGATGGTTTATTGCTCCAAGAGAGAGTTAATTCAGGCACTCGGATCTCCGTGGGATGGGGACCGTGTGCCTAAAGCAGCAGGCTCGTGAGCCAGGGGACCTCACAGAAATTGGGTAAGATGTGACGTTTACTTCAACCCCGAGCAAGATGAAACTGAAGAAAACGGGCCAGGGAAGTACAAGGACCGCAGACCTGGCCTTCGCAGCACAAAGAAAAGAAAACTCCAGAAAGAGTGGGGGGGTACACCAATCATTAAGGAGGTGGAGGAGGTCCCCTACAAGACAGGGTTCTCACTCCCACTTGATCAGGCTGCAAGAAAGACTCAGTCTCTAAGCTTTAGCAAGTCTCTTGCTATTCCAAGTGAAGTTCCCGAGGCCAGCAATGTCAGCATCATCCAGGCCCTTGTCTGAAATACAGAATTGTAGAAAACCAACTGTAGGCAGACCCGAAATTTGCATTTTCACAAGATCCCCAGGACATTCCTGTGCATGTTAAAGTTTGAGAGGCACTGGATGGGGATTCAAAATCCCTGATTTCTGGCCCAGCTGTTTCCTTCAAACTGCTGTGTTATTGTGTGGGAATCCCATGACCTCTCTGGGTGCCAGAGTTTCTTCATCAGGGCTATGGTGCAGGTGAGCCTTGTTTCTCTCCCCCAGGTTCCAGGGGGCTCAAGTCAGACCCTTTGTCTGCAAGCCCTTGGAGAAGTGGGAGGGCCTTTGCAATTAAATGACTCCATTCCTACCAGGTGCTCCCCTTCCTACTTCTTATGTCATTAATGCCCTGAGAGGAGAGCAGGGAGATGATCCTTGAAAGCCACACAGAAGCCAGGAAGATGGCCTCCTGATTTCATTTTAAACCTTAATGGCTCTCAGTTAAAAACAAAAAAGGAGAAGAAAGAGGAGGAGGAGGATGAGAGGGAAGAGAGAGAGGAGAGGGAGGAAGAGGAGAGAGAGGAGGAGAAGGAAGAAGAGAAGAAGGAGGAAGAGGAGGAGAGACAGCACTGCTAATGGGGCAACAGCATCTGAGACATGCTAAGTAAGGCAGAGAATTCCATCTAGAAATCCCAGGTCTGGCAGTGTCCTTTGCTTTCAAGAAGTTCAGGTATCAATGCTGAATTCCCATTTAACAAATAGGCTTTCAAGGCTCAGAGAGGTTAAGTGAGAAGGTCAAGGTCACTCAGCCAGTGAGAAGAAGGTTAAGCGCGAGAATATGGGCTCCCTGCCTTCTAAAGCAAACACACTTACGGACTTCAGGGTACCGGTGTTCTTGACAGCCAACCCAGACTAGTGTGTGGATAGGAAAGAAAAAGTCGTTCTAATTTTGTCCTGAGTTAAACAGAATTGAGAAGATAAATCTGCCAGGAGAGGAAATTACACCACAGAGCTTAGACAGAAAGTTTCTAAATTATTGCTTATCTTGTTTCATCAAATTCATTGCCTCTCTCCATTAGTTCCAGGTGCTGAAAGGACTGAGCACCTGTCTTCGACACAAGACTGTGTAGTTGGGTATAAATCTACCTGGGTAAGGAAAAAAGGAATATGGTCCAAATTCCAAACCAAAAACAGACCAAAGACTTGGGTACACCCACAATGGAACACACACATTCATAATTCAGATGTTAAACTCTGAAAAGGCCAGGCCTGAGTCCCTCTGGGCCTCAACCTGGGCACCATAGTCTCTAATGATGCTGAGGGAAGCAAGGAGACCTCAGCAGAAGCTGAGCTCCTCACCCACAGCTGGTTTCCAAGAGTGCTAACAGCAATCTGTTTGGGCTTTGCAGGCTCTGGGAAGGGCTCTTATGGCTGAAGATTCCAGTAAGTGCAGAGCTGGTAGTGCTGACCCAGGAGCACCAGGCCATCTGCACCTTCAGGACACTTGACTACAAATCGAAAGGCATCTGTGATGGGCCCACTCTAGCAGCTCCAGGACAGTACCTCCTATCTCCAGAGGCTTCTCCTCATCTCTGGAGCTGCCTGGATTTCCCCAGACCTGAGAAGGCACTGTGGTATCATGAAAACACTTAAAAAATTAGAGTTGGAGAAGCCTGAGTTTCAACCTGATTCTACTACTTACTAGCTGTGCCCACCTTGGATGAGCCATGTAAACACAATGATCTCAGATTCCTCACCTGTAAAATGGGAATAATGACCAGGGGATAGGATCAGCCTAAGAGGGCTATGTGAAGGGTTAAATAAGATACCATACACAAAGCACCTCACTGGAGCCTGGCAAGCAGCACACATCTCTTGAGTGTTGGCTCCCTCCTCCCACATAAAACAAACAAAAACTGTTCGGGGTAGGGCCCTCCTAGGAATGATCTCTTCCCTCATATATTACATTAAGAAAGTGGGCCAGTCCCTGCCACATTCCTTGTCCCATTGCTCAGGCCAAGCTTGCTCCACCGCACAACTGCAGAGTGCACCGCCCACATCCTGGTCTTCATGCACATCCCCCTACCCCCACCCCCACAGGCTGAGCAGTCCACACCCTGTCTCGGCCTATGGAGATGTCCATGATGCTGGGAGGAAAAGGACAGACCCAAATCTGTCCTGACAGAGAATGGGACCACCCCAGAAAGTACTCTGGGCAAGGACTCAGGGCAGGAGGTGGGAAGCCCAGGAAGGCACACCTTTGGCAAGAGCATCAGGGACCAACCACAGCCGCTAAAAGCAGAAGCAAAGACAGGCTGTGTGGCCCAGGGCTGATCCAACCTGCCTCAGCCCACAGCTCCCCGCCCCTCCAAAGCCTGGCTGTTCAGATCTCACACAGCCTACCTAGCACAGGCTCCTCTCATAGCTCTCCCCACCTTTCCCTGGTCTCCCCACTAGATAGTAAACTCCCCATGGGCAGGGAAGTGACCAGTCCCACCGTGGCCCCTTAAACCAAGTGAAATGAGAAAGCCAGGTATGCATCTTTTGCTTTGGGCGAGCCACCTAGCTATCTGAGCCTGTTTCTGCAGCTCCAAAGGAAGACTGACTTACCTTCACCTACTCACCTACCTCACAGGGTGGTTAAAAAGCCCCATGAGCCCACTCTGTATACACTGGGTCAACCAACGTGCTTTGAAAACCTACTGTAAGCCACAGGCTGAGGAAAACTCTGGGAGGGCAATAGTGAGAAAGGCAGACAGGATCCCTGTCCTCAAAGGGCTTATAGTGAGTGTGGTGAGAGACAAAGAGCAGACAAGCAAACAAACATATTAGACATATCATTATGTCTTAAACCGTGACAACCTTCAAGAAGGCTTGAATCATCATAGAGTAATGTTTGCAGACAGACTGAAGACAGCTCTAGCAAAATAGTAAAGGGCCAGAAAGGTAAGAGAGCCAGGAGAATATGAGCAGACAACCCTTCTGCACAAGGGACTCATATACACTCGGATGCCCACACACAGAACTGAGGCCATGCATGTTAAGTCATATAGAATGGTGTACCCATAGGGAGGCAAGTTATCACTTTTGATTTGAAAGCACTAGAGAAAACGAAGCCTGAATCACATAAACAGAACTTAAAAGAAAAAAGGAGGAAGAAAGGAGAGAGGGAAGGAGGAAACAAAAAGAAAAGGATGAGAAGATGAGAGAAAACAAGTAAAAAGAGAAGAGAAAATGTAAAAGACAGAAACCCATGCCAGGGAAAACCCAGCTGGAAGGACACAGAGCCTCTCCCAAGGCAAGGCAAGGCAAGGCAGTGGCTGGAAGACCAGGTGGATGAGGTGGCACCTGGTGGACTGCTTGGTCCCACATTTATGCGTGGATAAACCGAGAAGAACAACTGGGGATCAAGACAGACTATGCAATCCAGAGTTCCAGCTTAGGAAATAAAGCCTCAAAACCTGTGGCTGTAAAAACTTATGGAGACTCTAGCAGCAGGAGAAACTGCCAGCCTCACAGGAGAGTTCGTTGGAGAGACCCATAGGGTCCTATAATGTACACAAGCCCACCCACATGGAAATCAGCAACAGAAGAGCCCAATTTGCTTGGGGGAAGCAGTGGAAGGGACCGGAATCCAAGAGAGAGTAGAGCAAGCACCAATGTTCCCTCTCGGACCCCTGCCCCCACATACAGAGTCACAACCCAGCAACTGGGCTGCCCCGCCCTGGGGAACACCTAAGGCTCCACCGCTCACTACATAACAGCCAGGACCAGAGCCCCCAAAAAACACACACACAAAAAAAAATGGCTCAGATGGGAGAACAGATCAAAGCCCCAGAGCCAATTCACCTAAGTGACCAAGAGATAGACAACCTATCAGATGCACAGTTCAAAGCACTGGTGATCAGGATGCTCACAGAATTGGTTGATTTTGCTCACAAATTACATGAACAAATGAAGACTACAATAAGTGAAATGAAGGAAAACACACAGGGAACCAATAGTGATGGGAGGAAAACTGAGACTCAAATCAATGGAGTGGACCAGAAGGAACAAACGAACATCCAATCAGAAAAGAATGAAGAAACAAGAATTCAAAAAAATGAGGAGAGGCTTAGGAACCTCCAGGACATCTTTAAACATCCCAACATCCAAATTATAGGGGTACCAGAAGGGGAAGAGGAAGAGCAACAAGTAGAAAATTTATGTGAACAAATAATAAAAGAGAACTTCCCCAATCTGGCAAAGGAAATAGACTTCCAGGAAGTCCCGGAAGCTCAGAGAGTCCCAAAGAAGTTGGACCCAAGGAGGAACACATCAAGGCACATCATAATTACATCAGCCAAGATTAAAATGAAAGAGAGAATTCTAGAAGCAGCAAGAGAAAAGGAGACAGTTACCTACAAAGGAGTTCCCATCAGACTGTCAGCTGATTTCTCAAAAGAGACCTTACAGGCAAGAAGGGGCTGGAAAGAGGTATTCCAACTCATGAAAGTCAAGGACGTACATCCAAGATTGCTCTATCCAGCGAAACTGTCATTTAGAATGGAAGGGCAGGTAAAGTGCTTCTCAGATAAGGTCAAGTTAAAGGAGTTCATCATCACCAAGACCTTATTATATGAAATGTTAAAGGGATTTATCTAAGAAAAAAGATCAAAAATATGAACAGTAAAATGACAGCAATCTCACAATTATTAACAACCACACCTAAAACAAAAACAAAAGCAAACTAAACAAACAATAGAACAGGAACAGAACCACAGAAATGGAGATCACATGGAGGGTTATCAACAGGGGAGTGGGAGGGGGAGAGAGGGGAAAAAGTTACAGAGAATAAGTAGCATAGACAGTGTGTAGAAAATAGACAGGGGGAGGGCAAGAATAGTGTGGGAAATGTAGAAGCTAAAGAACTTATGACACATGGACATGAACTAAAGTGGGGGATTGTAGGTGGGAGGGGTGTGCAGGGTGGAGGGGAATGAAGGAGGGAAATGGGACAACTGTAATAGCATAATCAGTAAAATATATTTAAAAAAAGAAAAAAGAATCAAAGGATGCGATGTAATGGGGTTACATGAAATCCACTAGTGGTGGGCTAAAGAGTGGGAGAAAGCAAAGCAGGCAAATCTCTGGGATTGGATAAAAAGTAAAATGAGGATACACATACTTTTACATTGGTGGGTACAGGGCACTTAACATTTATAGCACAGAGAGATGGTATTCAGGGAACAAGATAACAACGAGGGGTACAGTGATCTTGTTCTCTGATGGGAGGCTGTGTGCTGAAGGGTCTAGAAAAGGAGATTACTCTGACATTCCAAAGGAATGTTACCTTAGATGCAAAAAGACAATAGATAATTTCAAAGTTAAAGATTGACCTTTGTCAAGAAAGCTACAGGCCTAAGATGCGGCTCTGCACCATAACCCACTGTTAATAATTTTTAGGTTCAGACCACTCTGTGCAGTTGGTTACTTTGGTCTCTGGATTTATAGGGCCTGCCTCCCCTGAGCTTGTCAGGTTTAGTATGTGGCCCCTTTTTCATCCACAGAGCCTAGAAAAAAATAACTGGAGGTGACAGAAAATTTTCAAAGGGTGTGTGAACTTATCAAAAGCTAACTGAGAAACTGCTTAGACCAGGCCAGTGAAGAGAGAGAGGGGCACAAAGATCTTCAGAAACCAACAAGACTTCAGGAGGGATCATCATGAACCCAAAAGTTTGGCCAAGGCTTCAGGAGAGATTATCATGAACCCAGAAGACTCTTGGCCAAAACCCACAGCCTTTTGCTGCCTCAGCAAGTAACAAGAGATTCAGTGACTGCAGCTGCTTCCAAAGCTGTATGGTGTTGGTGATTAAAATTAAGGTCATCTGGAAACTCAAAAACTTAAAGCCCTTCTGACTCTGGAGGGAACTTCCATTTGTTAATGGATTTTCCTGCTGATGGTTGGGGGAAAGAGAATAATTCACAATCGGTTTGTGGCCAAATATAGGGGCCACATAAGCCAGGAAGTAGCTGATACATCCTCTGTCTTTCTTCAACTGCATCAACAATAGGCTTCTGGGGATACAGATTTTTTTTCTTAATATTAATCAGCTAATAGCAGATGAAGACCTAAGGATGCTGCCAAGATTATATTAATTCCGTCAGTCACAGTGAGCAAGGAGGCAAAGGTCAGATACCTCCTTATGCCTCTGGCCCTCTGAGCCTCTTAAGGAGGGACATAGGAGTTGGGACCTGGGGCAGAAACCCCAGGGCCATCTTCTCCACTGACCACCAACTGTTTAGAGGGATCTGAGAAAGAGAAGCAGGTGGAATTCTCTATTCCCTGTGCTAATTCTGGGGAGGGCATTAAAAAATGGAAATATATATATTTATGCCACAAATGATAATGGACTGCCTACAATGCCATGGCTACAAAGAAGAGTAAGAAGAACCCAGTCTCTGCCTTCATCAAGTTTATGATCCAAGAATGAGTCTGGTTCTGCAAGCCAAAGAGGTGATGGCACAGAAATATGTCATTAAAGTTCCATACTGGTTGCTGCAAAGGAAAGACTTGGGGTGTTCTATATTGTGATTTATAACAAGAAATATATATTTGGCCTTTAAGCCCCTTCCTGGCACAGGGGTCCTAGACACTTGGAATTTCCTAAATGCTGAGCATCAGATCAAGTTTTCTTTGGTTAAGTTAATGAGATGACCTTTGGATTGCCTATGTCACCTAAGGATGGGGCTGGTTGCCAGAGGAAATCAACTCTTTTAATTAGAGGATTAGAAATTTTAGTCCTATCCCATCCCCCTCCTCAGGACTGGGACTGGACAGTGAGTTTAATCAGCAGCAATGATTTAATCATCGTGCCTGTGCAATGAAGTCTCCATAAAACCCAAAAGGACAGGATCCAAGAGCATCCAGGCTGTTAAACACGTGGAGACTGGGGAAGAGTGGTGCACTGCAAGAGAGTGTATGTTGTGAGCAACAGAGCATCCCTGAAAGGAGTCACTCACACACATTCATGTCATTCCACAATGTCAGGTTTATTTGGGAAGACCTCCCAATAAGCAATAGAGTCACATTAAATTTACACACATGGAGGGGAATCTTAAGCAATAGAAGCTAGCAGGGCAAGCATCTGGTGCAAAGTCCTGGTCACTGGCAGCATCTGCAGGTAGAGAGGTGGGTGTCGGTCTCAAGCCAGTGGCTACAGTGGCCGCACGCATCCTGTGTCATGGTCCCAACAGGTCTCCGAGCATCATGACCTGTGGTACAGCCAAGCCTGAGCATCAAAAGGTCAGAGCTCTTAGTTCTTATAGCCCAATATAGGGTAGTGGTCCCACTCATATTGGTATCCAGATGGAGTCCTATCCAACTCTCCAGACATGGTTTTGGATGTCTCAGGCCCCTCCCGAGGGCATTCCCGTTATACCCCATTACCTCATTTCTGGGCTTCATGCTACTTGATGTAACTGTCATGGCCTACGGAGACTCCATATTAGATTGTCAAAGGGTGTCCAAAGCATCCACTCTGCTCTTGCTCCATACAGCATGGGAGCTCTGCACCCTTTCCCCATGCCTTGCCATATGCATCTGGCTGTTTCTAAAGTCATATCTTTTTATAATAAACCAGTAATCTAGTAAGTGAAATGTTTGTTGGTTCTATAAGCCATTCTAGCAAATTAAGAGAACCCAAGGAGGGGTCAGTGAAACCTCCAATCTATCACCTGTGGGTCAGAAGCACATGGGTAAAATAACCTGGACTTGGAACTGGTGTCTAAGGTGGGGGAGGAGTCTTCTGGGACTAAGCCCTTAACCTGTAGGATCTGACTCTGTCTCCAGGTAAAGAGTGTAAGAATTTAGTTGAATTGTAGGACACCTAGCTGATGTCTCTGAGAATTGCTTGGTGAGGGGAAAACCCACACATTATAATTGGTGACCACAACCCTAGGGTGATTAAAATTAGCATTAGTGGACTTCCAACCAAGATGGAGGAGTAGGTGGACACACTATGCCTCCTCACACAACCAAAATTAAGGACAACAAAGACTTAGAAACAAGAAAACAACCACAACTGATAGAAAACTGAACTGTACAGAAGTCTGACAACCATTCATCCAGACCAGTAAGAGGGGCGGAGTCTCAGCAGGAAAAAGTGGAGGTTGGTGGACCCAGGCACAGGGTGGCAATGGACAGACCCAGTGAGGCTGCGCAAGGTGGCCGGCTGACCAGACAGTCCCACATTTGTATGCAAATAATCCAGGTGAAAACCAGGAGCGAGACAGACCTCGCAACCCAGGGCCCCGGTGCCAGGAAATAAAACCTAAAAACACTGATTGAAAACACTTGTGGGGGTTGAGGTGCTACAAGAGACTCCCAGCCTCACAGGAGAGTTCATTGGAGAGACCCACAGGGTCCTAGAATGTACACAAGCTCACCCACACAGAAGTCAGCACCAGAAGTGCCCAATTTGCTTGGGGGAAGCTGTGGAAGGGACTGGAATCTGAGAGAGAGCGGAGCAAGCACCATTGTTCCCTCTTGGAACCCACCCCCCCCCTCCCCGCATAGAGCATCACAACCCAGCAACTGGGCTGCCCTGCCCTGGGGAACATCTAAGGCTCCGCCCCTCATACGTAACAGCTGCGACCAGAACAAAAAAAAAAAAAAAAAAAAAAATGGCTCAAGTGGGAGAATAGATCAGAGCCCCAGAGCCAATTCATCTAAGCGACCAAGAGAGAGCCAACCTATCAGATGCACAGTTCAAAGAACTGGTGATCAGGATGTTCACAGAATTGGTTGATTTTGGTCGCAAATTAGATGAACAAATGAAGATTACAATAAGTGAAATAAAGAAAAATGCACAGGGAACCAATAGCGATGGGAGGAAACTCCCATCAGTCTCATTGATCTGAGACTCAGATCAATGGAGTGGACCAAAAAGAAGAAGGAAACAACCAAACAGAAAAGAATGAAGAAACAAGAATTCAAAAAAATGAGGAGAAGCTTAGGAACCTCCAGGACATCTTTAAATGTCCCAACATCCGAATTATAGGGGTACCGGAAGGGGAAGAGGAAGAGCAACAAGTGGAAAACTTATTTGAACAAATAATAAAGGAGAATTTCCCCAATATGGCAAAGGAAATAGACTTCCAGGAAGTCCAGGAAGCTCAGAGAGTCCCAAAGAAGTTGGACCCAAGGAGGAACACATCAAGGCACATTATAATTACATCAGCCAAGATTAAAATGAAGGAGAGAATTCTAGAAGCAGCTAGAGCTAAGGGGACAGTAACCTACAAAGGAGTTCCCATCAGACTGTCAGCTGATTTCTCAAAAGAGACCTTACAGGCAAGAAGGGGCTGGAAAGAAGTATTCCAAGTCCTGAAAGGCAAGGACCTACATCCAAGATTGCTCTATCCAGTGAAACTGTCATTTAGAATGGAAGGGCAGGTAAAGTGCTTCTCAGATAAGGTCAAGTTAAAGGAGTTCATCATCACCAAGCCCTTATTATAGGAAATGTTAAAGGGACTTATCTAAGAAAAAGAAGATAAAAAAATGACAGTAAAAAGACAGCAAACTCACAGATATTAACAACCACACCTAAAACAAAAGCTAACTAAGCAAACAACTTGAACAAGAACAGAACCACAGAAATGGAGATCACATGGAGTGTTAGCAACAGGGGAGTGGGAGGAGGAGAGAGGGGGAAAAGGGACAGAGAATAAGTAGCATAGATGGTGGGTAGAAAATAGACAGGGGGAGGGCAGAAATAATGTGGGAAATATAGAAGCTAAAGAACTTATGACACACGGACATGAACTAAAGTGGGGGAATGTGGGTGGGAAGGGGTGTGCAGGGTGGAGGGGAATGATGGAGAAATGGGACAACTGTAATAGCATAATCAATAAAATATATTTTTTTAAAAATTAGCATTAGGCCCTGACCAGTGTGGCTAGTGTGTTGGGCATCATCCTGCAAAGTGAAAGGTCACTGGTTCAGTTCCTGGTCAGAGCACATGCCTGGGTTTTGGGACCAGTCCTCTGTTGAGGCATGTGCAAGAGGCAACTGACTGATGTTTCTCTCACACATTGATGTTTCTGTTCCTCTCCTTCTCCCTCCCTTCCCCCTCTCTAGATAGATAGATAGATAAAATCTTCTAAAAAATTAGTATTGGTGTCAGAATTGCATGATAGTAACTCACGTGAAGTTCCCACCTAGAAGAAGGGACAGTCAGAAGAACTTCACCACAGATACACAAACCAGAGGCCACACACCTCATCCTGAGTACCCAGAGCCGCTGAGAGATTTGGGCACCACACAAGGTCTCTGAGCAGGGACTCTTCTTTGAAAAGTGTCCCTGCTCACAGAGGTCACTCTTTGGTGAGGAAAATCTAATGTCTGAATTGTATCTTTATCTTCAAGCCAAGCAGAAGAGTAGAAATAAGCCACTTGACTACAGTCTTCAACATACTGAACAAGTAACTTAATCATTTTTAAAGTTGCCCACAGGATCCACTGGGATCTAACTTGGAAAACTCTCACCTTATTTCAGGCAACAAGGGCTTCTCTTAAAGAGCCACCAAAAGCTATTTCCCCAAGAAGTAAAATTTCTAGGCATTTGTTTGTCCTGAAACTTGGATTATCCTGATGTATTCCTTTAGGTGAGGTGAGCACTGCTTTGCCAACTGAGGAGGTAAGAAGGGTGAAACTGGGCAGGGAAGGGGAGGGGCTTAAGGGTTTTACTGCTCACAAAAAAACACCCCCGATGTATCCAAGAAATAAATACACATCACACATCTTATATGCACACATGCATACATGACATAAATATATTTCATACCTACAGACACATCACATACATACATATCTATACACTACATACACATACACAGTTTGTTTTCTTGTATTTAATACAAAATAGAGAATTTTAAAAGGAAACAAAAAAAAAATGATGCTTGGACAATTGGCCCAATCTTACTATGGTCTCTTATGACATACCATCTAAAATCGGATTTTTCCAACATCTGAAAACTAACTTATTTATTTCTTTTTGTTCTGTTGTTGTTAAGCACTAAAATATAAATATCTGGGCATGCAAAGGCAGCTTCCAAATCTTTCACTCGTGACATCAGTGGAGAACTTAGGCTCTTGGATGTGTTCACAGGTATCAGCCCACTTCATCCTTAGAACAACAAAAGGGGCGGGAAGACCTCAGAGATCGGAGAAGGGAGGGCACTCATTCAAGGTCTCCCAAGGACTAGTTCAGGCACAAAGGTGGGTCTTGAGTGCACATGATCTATTCAGGGACACTGATGGTGTGCCCACTGCGAGCCCTGGGACACTGTCTTGCACAAGATGCACCTCAAGCTCTCCCTGTCACGGGCCCCTAGGAGTGGGGCTAAAGGGACTACACCATTCTTAGGCTAGGTGGGGTGTGGGAGATGGCAGTGCAACCCAAAGCTGCCCAAAAAACTCATTTCCCAGAGGGAACACCCATCATGGTTCTCTAGCTTACTCCCCCCAGGGGTGGCCTGGCCTGGGTCCCCATGGAGGTACGCTGCTGCCCCTCACATGGGGCAGCCCCCTCTCTACCAGTACTCAGCCTCTACCTTTTTCCTTGCTGTACCTATAGCACAAGTGCCTAAGGAGTGATTTCTTTTTTTTCTTTTTTTTAAAAAGATTTTATTTATTTATTTTTAGAGAGAGGGGAAGGGAGGAAGAGAGGGAGAAAAACATTAATGTGTGGTTGGCTCTTGCGTGCCCCCTACTGGGGACACGGCCCACAACCCAGCCATGTGCTCTGACTGCTAATCAAACCAATGACCCTTTGGTTCATAGGCCGGTGCTCAATCCACTGACCCACAACAGCCAGGGCAGGAGTGATTTCTTTTTTAGAAGTACCCTGTCTTCCCCAACATTCCTCAGCAAAGGTCAGTTTACTACAGCAGGCAAAATTTCATTTGGACACAGAACTGCAGCTGTCCCCATGAGACAGGCATTGAAGGAGGTCCTGGACACTGGAACAGAACATTCACATCCCTCAAAAAACAGGATGGAACTCCATCCTGAGAGGAGGTGCTGCAGGACACACAGGGGCTCATGGCCTAGGGCAGTGAAGGCCAAGAAGACCATTAGCTCCGTCTTCGAGATCTCTGATTTGTAGTCATCTCTCTATACCGAGGGTGGAGCCAGAACCAGTACTTCCTTTCGACTATCCAAGGACAGGATGGACCTCCTTGAGTGAAAAAGCACTCCTTGGCACTAGAGGCATTGAAGAGGAGGTTGGATGGTCCCTCAGCAGGGACACTGAAGCAGTGATACAAGCAGCAGGTGGGAAAATGGGTTGATAGGACTTTTGCAATTTCTTCCAACTTCGAAAGTCCCTAATTCAGCAGGCTGAACATGAAGTCACTGGAGACCTCCTGGTCACCTACCTGCAGGGCTCTCCTCTGGGCCTAAAATTAGAATTCCCAGAGTCCTGATCCAAATTAGATCCTTAATAACATGTCACCATGGCTATAAATATGTCTCTTTGAGGGCCAGTTAATATGATTATTTTAATCAACTGCACTCCCTAGAAGGGCTGCCAGCTCCCTCCTTAGCCCTGACTGCGATCTGAGCAGGCTTGGCCTCCATCCTCACTCCTAGCAGGTCCACGGAGCAGGGAGATGAAGGTGAGGGTAGCCACAGGCAGCCCCTTCTGCTTGCCCTTCTGTAGCATCCCTGGGGCACTCACTGCATTCTGGGGACCTCTCCTAATCATTCACCAAACCTCCCAATAGAAGACAGGGTTGAAAACACGAGTGCTCACAGCAGCCAAACAGCAAAAGGTGTAAATCACACACAAGGTAACGTGAGAGGGAGTGTTAGAGGCTGCGCTGTCCACCCCAAGGTCATATTTTAGAACTCTAACCTGCAGCGCCTCAGAATGTGACTGTATTTGGAGACAGGGTCTTTAAAGAGGTGATTAATTAAAAGGAGGTCATTAGAGTGGGTGGGCCTTAAGCCAATACAGCAGGCATCCTGATAAGAAGAGAAGATTAGTACAGTGGAAGGGCCATGTGAGGACACAGGGAGAAGATGGCCATCTATAAGCCAAGGAGGTAGGGCTCAGAAGAAACCAACCCTACTGACACCTTCACTTCAGACTTCCAGCCCCTAGAACTGAAACAAGAACATCTTATCTAGCCACCCACTCTTGGGTTTTGTTACAGCAGCCCACACAGGGAGTTTGGTGCATGTCCTGTCTGGAAGCTTTAAATTTTTATTTCTCCCTCTTTTTTAAAGACTAGCCCCTAGGCAGGAGAATCTCAGATAATTCATGCAGCAACATTTTTACTGATATGTCCCCTAAAGCAAGGGACATAAAGGAAAGAATAAACAAATGGGATCTCATCAAAATAAAAAGCTTCTGCACAGCTAAAGAAAATAGTATTAAAATAAAAAGAGAACCAACTGTATGGGAAAACATATTTGCCAATGATACCTCAGGGTTTAATCTCCAAAATATACAAAGAACTTACACGACTCCACTCTAAGAAGACAAGCAACCCAATTAAAAAATGGGCAAAGGACTTGAACAGATACTTCTCCAAGGAGGACATACAGAGGATCCAGAGACACGTGAAAAGATGTTCGATATCACTAGCTATCAGAGAGATGCAAATTAAAACCACAATGAGATACCACTTCACACCAGTCAGAATGGCCATCATAAACAAAGCAACAAACAACAAGTGTTGGAGAGGTTGTGGAGAAAAGGGAACCCTAGTGCACTGTTGGTGGGATTGCAGACTGGTGCAACCACTTTGGAAAGCAGTATGGAATTTTCTAAGAAAACTAAAAATGGATCTACCTTTTGACCCAGCAATCCCACTGCTAGGAATATATCCTAAGAACCCTGAAACACCAATCCAAAAGAACCTATGCACCCCAATGTTCATAGCAGCACAATTTACAATAGCCAAGTGTTGGAAGCAACCTAGGTGTCCATCAGTAAATGAATGGATCAAAAAACTATGGTACATCTACACAATGGAATTCTATGCAGCAGAAAGAAAGAAGGAGCTCCTACCCTTCACAACAGCATGGATGGAACTGGAGAGCATTATGCTAAGTGAAACAAGGCAGCCAGTGAAAGACAAATACCATATGATTTCACCTTTAACAGGAACCTAATCAACAAAACAAACAAACAAGCATAATATAACCAAAGACACTGAAATTGAGATCAGGCTGACAGTCACCAGAGGGGAGAGGGGAGAGAATTTCAGAGAAAAAGGGGAAGGGTTTAGAGCAACAAGTATAAATAACACATGGACAAAAACTAGGGGGAGTGGAAATGGGAGGGGGGAGAGCTAAGGCAGTGGGCTTGGATGGGAGTAAAAGACAGAAAACTTTACAAGAACAACAATTAAAACAAAAAGTTATATTCTTAAAAAAAAAAAGAAAAAAGAAAAAAGACTAGCCCAGCCAAAGAAAACAGAGAGCTGGACCTCGCTTTACCAGTGGATGAATCCTGAATGAGATTTAAAGAAAACAAGGGCAACAGGGTGTGTGGGAATGTAGGAGAAAGGGTCCTGGGCCCCCAGTCAGGAGGGCTACTCATCGCAAGCCGTTTTAACAGCTCTGTGGTCACGAATCATCTTAGTCCCCATTCCGTCATCAGTTAACTGAAACTGTTGGATCAAGTAACATCTAAGGGTCCTTCTAGCACTGACACTCCTTCAAGTTCTAAGACTTGAGGATCACAGGTGGCAAGGGGCAGCTTTGGGGCACAAGCCCAGACGGGAGAGGCCCTGGAAGACAGAGCAGGGCATCCTCAGAAGTACACAGATGACAGGGCAGAGGGGGCAGTTAAGTAGTAAAGCTGGTGGGCTGTTTCTTGGAGCTAGAGGCTTTCAGTTTATATCTGCCCTGCTTTGTTCCTGGGTTTAATGGCTGCATAGCCTTGAGCACTCCCCCCACCGACACCCACAGCCACATGTGACACCCACAAAGGAGACAGTAGGAGTGTCTGTGTATGTACCAGTAAAACATCCAAACACATCAAGCAAGCTCACCCTTACTCACGGACAAGAAGGAAGGGTGAGCACCTAGCAGTTTCTATGATTGATGTCCACATCTATCAGTGCCCCCACAAGGCGACTCCCCAGCAAGGCAGCATAAGTCTTCAGTCAGGGATGGAGCTGGAATGCCCCTCTCTCCACCATGATCCTAGACACCAAACTGCTGCAAGGCCCTAACAATGCTTTGTAAGTGTGGCCCCATGTGAGACGAGGCAGTGAAGAAACGGTAATGTGTCCCCTCCGAAGGATCTGTACAAGGTGAAATGGACAGTACGAAGATCCGTTTTATGTGCCTCACTGATACTATCCCCCAACATCATCTTTCCCACTTTTCAGATGGATAAACTAAGGCTAGGGGAGGTGAAGCCAGACAAAGGGGAGGATAAAAAAACAAACAAACCACAAGGCTTGGCATCATACCTTGACCTTGAACAAGTTATTTAATACCTTATCAAATTGCATGCAAATGAAGTCATGTAGCTAGCTCTAGCAGAGTCACTATGTGATCTAAGGGCTTCATCCCAGAATGCTCTATTACCACATTTCATAGATTCAAATCGTTTCAGATGTAGAAGGGCCCTGGGCCACCACAGATCTGGCTCCCTTGGTCTATAGGCAAGAAAACTGAAGTCAGAAGAGTCCCTTAGCCAGTGAGGCTCTGGCCAGGCTAGAAGCAGAGCCCAGGTTCTATTCCTTAAGCCACCCTGCCCTGTCCATTTGCCCTGAAAATATTCCTCGGTAAAAATGAGCAAACCATAAAGAGCAGGTTCTCCAGGACATGTGTATTGGGGTAGTGAAGAGAAGTTTCCATTCCTACTCCCCAAATCTGGGTCCTTCCACCAGCCTGCACCCTGCTAGCCTCTTACAGTGACTTGGAGCTGAAAAACAAATTTCTCAGGTGCTCCTCTTGCAGAATAAAGCTGCTGGGAGAAGCTCAGAGGACTGGAATTAGAAATTCTAATTATTAGAACTCTCCGAATGAACAGAAGGACAATTTATAATTAGCACATGTCAAAAGGTCATCCCCCAAAGGAGAGAGATTATAAATTAGAAAACAAAGACAGTCCAGAGAGGGACTGGGGAGCTGGGCTACTCCACCTCCCACCCCTCCCTACAGCCCTGAATCCCCACTTCTTCCTGGTGCCGTCCTCTCCCCTGCTGTCTTGCCCCAGCGCCTACCTGGCATGGGGCCTCTCTCCCCCCAGCCCTCCCCCCTTTGTACCAGAGGTGCTGCCATTCTCCCAGAGGTCATTCTGCACAGGGATCCCTCTATTCAGGACCCAAGCAGCTCTAACCGCAAGTCTTGAGCTGGTTAGAGGCTTGTCACTCCTGCTGCCAGGAGCTGCAAACAAAGGTTGAAGGCCCAGCCTCTTAGTGGGGAAGGAAGCCTCCAGTGGACTGATCATGTCACTATCTGCTGCGCAGGTGCATGTGCCAGTGTGGCTTCTCACAGCCAGAGCTGCTCTTGCAATTAAATTCTGGGCACTCCCCTCCCCACAAAAGGAACTGGAAAAACCAGCATGGAAGAGAAGGGGCACCTCCTTGTTTCTTACGTGCATGAATGAATGCATGCTGAACTGGCTGCTGACTTACATGCCATAAATATTTTCTTGAGCACTTCCTGTGTTTTACTCACAGTATTTGAGATTGTGAGGGGAAAGTAATCAAAGATACAGAAATAATAATACATGACCCTGAGGAATTCACATTAGCACAAATTTGACAAGTTAAAACAGAAATTTTAAAGGAATACGAAGAGAACTGGCACTTGTAGATAGGGACACCTGGTTTCCAGAAAAAGCCCCCAGCTGTGTAACTTGCCTCATGCAGGTCATTTGAGCCTCCATCTTCTATTCCATGGAGATATTCCCTACCTTGCTTGCCCCACAGGTGTTGCCATGGAGAACGCATGACAAAACATAGTGACAAGTCCTTTGGGAAATGCCTATAACATAGTAACTCATTATCATGACCTGAGCCAATCTTCATTCTGATGACTGATAATAAAAAGAATATCTTTGTTTTCCCGCATTCCCTGGTCTTCCTCAAGATGGCACCCAGTTCCTTGGACAAACACTTTATCGGGCCATCACCATATGTCTGTGCTCACTAAGGAATCGTCTAGACGTTGATTTATTTTCCCATATACTGTTGCCCATAGGAGAAAGAATGCATTCCTACATAGAAATGATAAGAAGGTTTTGCTCCAGGAGTACATAAACTCCATTTGTTTAGTATCGGCTGCTTGGAGCACTATGTTAAGAAGGATTCTGAGCCTGCATCCTAGCTTAGGTGGAAAAAGTATCTGATAGATTATTAATGTCTGTTAAGAATAAGGGATAGGAGGTAGCACTTTGTCATTTATGACTTAGGCAGAAGATATTCCCACTCAGCCGCACTCATTGTTTGCATTTATAATTGTATCCTCCAGTCATTCAAGAGTTAGCTGAATTTTTATCTAATTCTTCTGAATCTAATTCTTCTATGAGAATTGTTGAAATTAAGCTCTCTCAGCCAGCAAAGCCAAAGGCATGATCTCAACAAGAAACAGTTACCCTCAGGAAATAAGCTATTCTCTCAGTGCTAGCATGTCTTGATCGTGTTTTTATAAATGAGGACACTGTCTCAGCTATCTGGGTGCCATTATCTGGGGTCTGTGAAACTTGGGCACTGCCACATAAAAATCACCCAGCTGCAACACCCTGCAGAGACCTGGCACCTCTGCTCTTTAATTCTATAGCATCTTGTAAAAGTCTTTGCAACTCTCTGCCTTCAACACTTCTCAGAAAAATACATTATCATGCGCTTAATGTCATGAGAATTCCTCCCACTTGTCCATGAGAATTACTCTGCTCAAATTTTAAAGGGGACCTCTCTCTTGGCATGTCTACTTTTGGCGAAGTCCTTCTTTCTTGGTTGCTCTGCTCACATTTTATAAACCTCGATGTGTCTGTGCTGATCTCACACAGAGCGGGGCTGCAGTCGAGGCCTGACTACCTAGGCAAAGGAGAGTTGAGCAAAGGAGCACTGCGATCATGACCGATACCAGAAGAGGACAGGCTGGTCCAGGCCCAGCAGCAGCAGCATCTGTGCACCAGGAACACTCCAAACACAAACAGCCTCAGTGAGTCAGTCACCAGGGAAGTTGGGCCCTTGGACCCATCACATTTGCAGTTGGAACACAGACTGCTGATGTAGGGGGCAGCTTAGAACCCATCTAGTGGCTGCATATGTGGAAACTGGGGCCCCCCAAAATTAATCTGCCCATAGTCCTAGTACAATCCAGGGATAAAGACTAGAGATAATAGCATCACAAAAGTGCATGTTCTGAAGCATTTTATACATGTGCTTTTTTGCTGCTTCAGGGGGTTTCCTCCTAAGTCTTCCCATAATGTTCTCACTGCCCAACTCTATGTCCAAAAATCCCCTCTCTCTCAGGACTAAAAGCACACTGTCTTAAACACTGCTGATACTCAAAGTTGTTTAAATAAAAGAGCAAATGAAGTGATATATATAATTCTGCAGAAAGATGTTCAATGCAATTCTATTTATAATAGCAAAAAAAGAAATAAAGGGGAAATATGAGGAAAAGTGGTGAGTATAACACAGGATATTAGTCATTTTAAATTGTGTTTATAGAGTCTCAACAACACGTGGAAATACTGGTAATAAAATGATGTTAAAGAAAAAAGCAGAACACTAAATTGCATACTCTATGATCTCGACTTTATAAAGCCTAAAGCACAGTAATATTGTTAAGAAAAGATGAAGCAAAATGCAAATAGTAGATGTTTCTGATGTGATTACAGGTGATTTTATTTCTGTTTCTTTGCACACTTCTGTTCTTTGTAAATATTTTGCAATGTGCCTGCAGGACTTTCATACACAGTGGGAGGGGACTGAGAAATGGAAAAGAATGTCCACAGATGTGATCCGTCCTTGTTGGGATTTGAAAAGAGACAGAATTTATCTTTTTTCATGTAGCGAAGTTGATGAAACAAAAAGACACAGATGCTGAGCAAGGAGGCAGACGCTCCTCCCGTGCCCAGCTGGCCATTCCCGCTTGTAGTGCTGAGCACATGCTGCCTTAAGAACTGTTGCCCACGTGTCTTGTCTTTGAGGCTATACAAATTGTTTAACCTTTCCTGTGTACCTCTCTCTTGCTTCCCTCAAATGAACTGAGAGCTCCTTGGGCAGAGGAGGGGGTCCCTGCCTTGTAAGCCCTTGTACTTCCTACAGAGCTAAGCCTAGAGATTTTTTTCAATAATTGACACCTCAGATCTTGGAAAACACTTGCCCATCGATTGACTGATTGAATAGGTTAAAGAGAATGGCCCCCGGAGCACCTTGGCCTTTGTCCAACCCAGAAGCCAGATGTACTCCTTCAGGAACCACAGTCCTCGCCAACCAGGATGCCAATGTATGTCAACTGTGATGCTGGCATTTGTCCCCAGCAGGGCCGAGCTACCAGCCAATAAATTGCAGGGCACTCAGACATCAGGATGTGTCCCTCACTTCTCACAAGACCTGGGTTGGCTACAAGCCAGTGATAGGGAAGGGCTGGCCTTGCCTGTCTCCCATCTGGCCAGAAGGATCCAATTCCAGTTTCTGAGTGCCGGTTGGGTCTGGCACAGTGACCCAGGCCTCCAGCCGGCAAATCCCAGTCATAAAACTCTGGTCTGATCCGATCCAACCCACAAGGCCCCCTCCTAAACTGCAGCCGAGCGGATCTTCTTCCAGCTGAGCCAAAGGCACTCAGACGGCCGTGTTTACTCTCACCGTACTATTAAAGCACCCAGACAAACACAGAAGCAGTCCCCCTCTCTGGGAGCAGGACATTCAGCAAAGGCAGGCCCAAGGAAGAAGGCTTTAACTTACAATTGCATCCTTTAAAGCCTAAACTTGCCCCAGAGATGCTCCACTGGCAGAGACATGGGCTATAGCTCCCTCTCTGAATTCTTTTGAAACCACAGGGACTGTTGTAGCCCTCCCTAAAGCGCTGCTCTTCGGTGAAGCCCTCCCTGACTACCCCACGCACAGTAATCCCAAGTTTTATAAACTTCTCTTCTCCCTGCATGATGAACATACTAAGACACACACATACATACATAGATAGTATATACAAGTTACTTTCCCAATGAAAGCATATTTTCCTTAGTGGCAGGGGTCCAATCACTTACACTTACTGCATCTAGCTGAAGAATGAACCCAAAAGTCTTGAACTAATAAATAAATGAACACACAAGCTTATTAATGGACTGGTCAGTTGACAACTCTAAGGAACTGTGGGCAACAGCCAATATAGGAACATTCTCCTTCAAATCACGCCTTTCCAAATCCAAGGACATACTCAACTCAATCACGTTATAGAAGTAAAGTAATATTGAAAGTAGTAATTTTTTAGAATTACTTACTTAGTAATTTCTACTTAGAAAGTAGTAATTTCTACTAGTTAGTAGGTAAGAAGCATTTGATATATATCTCACACAGTAATTGTATACAGAAGATATAATTCCCATTTTACTGGTTAAGGGCAATAAAGATCAGAGGCCAACCAAGGGTGAGAATATTGGACTTGGGATCTGTTGAGATAATGCTTCATAAACTGTAAAGGGCTGCTGGTCTTAGAACTGCCCTTGCTGACCACAGCCTGGGCCAAATCCCAACCCCTAGGGCATAGAGAGACAGGGTTGATACGCGAGGCAGGCAGGTTCTGCAGGACTCAAGCTGTCCCCAGGACCAGATCCCAGGCAGAAAGTAACTGCCCTGACTTGCCTTTTGCTCAAGTGCTGAGAAGACAGTTCCCATCCTTCAATTTTATTTAATCAAAGCAAAGAATTCATAAGAACCTGCAAACATTCACTCATCAGGCAGATTAAATATTTGATAACCCTGCAGTTTAATTTTTTATGGCTCAGTGTGTGCCAGGAACTGCTCCCAGGGAGGTCACCACTGTCCCCGGGATGGAGGAGCAGCTGACCCCAGCAGCAGCTGGCCAAGGCAGCGGAGGCAGAGGCATGATGGGGTGCCCTCCTGCCCTGACCACAGTGAGACACTCCTTCTGGATCCCTGGGCCAAAGAGCCACAGCTGCTGTTCTCTAAATCCTTAAAGAGAAGCTAATCAAAACGAGAGGTTGTGGGGAAGGCAAGCTGAGGGCCTCACAAGGTCAGGGAGGAACCCAGATGACCCAAATGTCCAGGTCTCAGGAAGGGGAGACAGTCTCCTCCTTCTGTCTCTTTTTCAGGTCATCTGACCACACATTGGCTAAAGCTTCCAGACAAATGTATGACACGACGTATGTGCAAAGCCACCCTGTTCATCTTCCTGCCAACTATTTAGTAACACCATGGGACCATCCTTGACCTTCCACAGCCCCAAAGTCCTCCTTACAGCTCATCTTGACCCTCATGAGGCTTCGAGGTCTACAGAGAAAGAAGAATTTGGAGGCAAGAGTGCTTCACAGCCTCACACTGTTTTCTCCAGGGATAGAAAGTCTCTCTCTCAGTCCTTTATCTTCAAGATGAAATTCCAGCAGATTTTGTCTCATCCACCCGAAAATGTTCAAATCTCATGCAGCCCACTTCCAATCTCTAAACTGCCCTCTCTACTCATTCTCATGCCCCCCAGTCTTCTCACCCCCCTTCCCTCCCTCCTCTACAACCCCCACACACCCCTCTCTTCCTTTCTGCCCACCAGAGAAAGAGCTGGTATCTAAGCATTCAGCTGATACCTGGTCCACATCCATGCAATTAATTTCTTCAGGGGTGTAGAGGGGTGACCAGGAGAAGAAACTGTGACATTCCAGCAGCCAGCAGAGATTTCTGTTTTAATCTCTTTTTAATTGGCTATGCCACTAACAGCATATCAGAAATCTCTCCGTTCCAGCCCTCCTCCTTTCCGCCATTCCTTTCCACCCTTACAGGAGAAGGATATCTTGGCAGTTTGCTGGAAAAGTAGAGAAATGCCACAGCAGAGTTCAATTCATTTTTCCTGCTGTCCCTATTCACCACCAGCCTAATGAGGAGTCGTGGTGGTGACAGAGTTCTCACTTTGTCACCAGGTGGCTCATTGAGGCAGGTGATGAGGAGGAAAGTGAGGTGCCACTCCTCCCAGAGAGAAGAGTGATGGCCTCCTGATGGTAAACACAAGGATGCAGGACTCTCTGTCCCAGGGATCTCAGGCTCTATCTCTGCTCTGCAGACACCCTCACGGTCCCACCATACTCTCCAGGGAAGACAGGAACCTTCCAGCAACCTGTGCTGGCCAGCTCCAGGCTTGTCTGGTGATGGATGTGTTGTCATTAGACACTGTCACAAAAAAATGGGAGTATAGGGGAAAGGGAAAGCTGTTTGCCCATTTTCCTCATTTAAGAATCTGGTAAAATTATGAGCAAAGCTTATCTCTGCACAGGGACGACTCGTTTGCAAAAATAGCACTGAGACATTTAAGGGGAATAGGCAATTTATTTGATGTCTTGGCACGGTCACGCAAGCCATTATCATAATGACAAAAAGGACATGCTGGACAGTCATCAGCACCCTCCTCTCCTCCAGGAAACTAGACGGAGTGTTCATGACTTGCAGTTGACATTTTAATAAAGGATCAGCCTCACAGCACTGGGGGTTGAAAGTGGACGACAGGATCTGCAGGGCAGGATCCAGGCGGGTGGGGACAGACAGGGCACAGAGAGAAAACAAAGTGGTTCTGGGGGCAAAAAAACAATGCCTCTCTAGGCCCCAGCCTGGTGAAATTCCTGTCTTTTATTATTTGAGAGGAGGGAAGAGATTTTTCCAAGAGGACAAAGTACAAGCAACTCAGTAAGTAACTATCTAGGAATTTCTCACATATGATTGCTGTTTTTCAAATTACAAAGCACTTTAGGCACCTTATCTCATTGGATCCTGTTAGACAGGTGTTGTTACTCGCATCATATAGACAAGGAAACCAACTTGCTCAAGGTAACAGACCTACGGAAGGAAGGAACTAGGAATCAGATGTTTGGGGGCCTCCTTCGTAGACAGGCCCATCTCAATTTAATTAATGAGAGAAATAATGACTGACGCTAGACATGGAGCATGTTCTATGTGCTCTGCACGGTGCTAAGCACTTCACATCAATTATCTCCAATTTAATCCTCACACTAAAGTTGGGAGAGGTGTTACAGCCTTCGTTAGTCGGATAAGAAAACCAAGACCCTGGGCCATTAGTAACTTACCCAAGGCTACAGGACCAACAGGAGCAGAACCGGGACTCAGATCCAAATCCTGCCAGTGTATCTCAGGGGTTCGCAATTTTGCCTGTCATCACAATCACCTGGGGGGCTGGTGACAAAGCATGTTGGACACCACCCCCAATCTCTGGTTCTGGGGTCTAGGGCAGGGCCTAAGAATTTGCATTTCTGAAAGTTCCCAGGTGATACTTATGCAGCTGGCCTGGGGACTCCACTTTCAAAACCACCAGTCTATCTAACTCTGCCTCCTGTCACCCATCAGTGAACAAGTCTTCCTGTTGGAGAGGTGATGAAACAAGGTGTGCAGAACACGACTGCAGGAAGCTACCTCCCCAGTGCACAGAACCGCTCCCTTGAGATTCGTTACCATAAATAGAGCACACATCAGCCACAGAGACACTTAAGCACCATCTGCATCAGTTAAACATCAACTGAGAGATGTTCTAAGCCAATTTACACTCAAACTCACTCTGCTCTTCATCTGGACCTCCCCTGGCTGAAAGAAATCCTAATATCTATTCTCCAGCCAAGAGATCTCATGATTGTTAAAATACATCTTCTTCAGCAGCACAGGGAGCACTTCTGGATGAGCAGCCCCCAGCAGTGCACACCCTGATGTGTGTGTGTGTATGTATGCTCACCAGATGCCTAAAGTTACATACATTATCAACACACAGAAAGAGTCATTTTCAAGGATAATGAAAGTCAACAGAAATAGATGTTTTAATATTTTGTTCCCGTTTTCCAAAGGACAGTTCTGTGCATCTCACTTTGGAGACCACCAGTCTAGAACTTGGTGTTCTACCTGCATAATAAGTCAGTTCTCAGCTCCAGGATCCACCATGGTAACAGTTGATGGCCCCTTGTCCCTGCCAAAGAACTGCTATGCTGTGTGGTTCGAGACAAGTGAGTTCCATGTTGCTAAAAACAAGCCATTGGAGTGCACACTGCCCCTCAGAGAGTAACTCTGATGAGCCCCCAGCCCATCACAAGTGTCCTGTAAGCATCTTTCAGCCACAGCTTCTCCATTTGGGAGTCATTTCTCTGAAAGGCGATGAAAGCACCAAGGAGCCCAGAGACAAGACAGCAGCTGCGTCTAAAGGCTGTATCTTAAAGACAGAAAGCAGGAGAACCACTGAGCCTCACTTGCAGGGGCAATGGGAGGAGAGGACTGGATCAGGCACTGGGGAGCAGGCCCAGGGATCAGCCTCCAGCAATAACCACAGATGAGGCTTGGAGCACACCGTTTGTCCCCAGACAATGGTGTCCTTGCCTAGCAAATGAGGTACAGGGTGACCCACTGCAACCTGGTTTTCTGGTTTCGCTAAGGGGTTTCCCAGAATGCATACTTGCAGTGCTAAAATCAGGACAGTCCCAGGCAAACTGCAATGGTTTGTCACCCCAAGTATGAGCCAGGTACCAACTCTGGGTGAGCTTGGGTGTTTATCATCACCTCCCTGACCTCTTCTATAAGGCGTCCCAGGAGAGCAGGAGGGAGCCTGAGGACAATCCCTGTTCTCAAGGGCTTTGCAATTCTACAAGATGGAGTTCATCATCATCCAAACCAAATTAAATATCCATATCAGGTCAGAATAGAGTTTGGAAAGAGGAGCTAATGTAGGCTGCAGTACCTGGGATAGACTCTATGGAGAAAACAAAGGTCCAGGAGCTGGCAGGTAGAGCACAAATCAAACATGCCCTTCCCTCTCCTTCACCTGCATCTTCCTCCCTCCCCTCATCACCACCCTCTGGCACAGGACAACAGAGAAAAACCAGGCTGTGGAGTCTTACTGAAGCCAAACCTGATGCTACCCTTTTATTTTTTGAGAGATCTTGAGATAGTTACTCAAATTCCCACAGCCTCCATATTCTTTTCTTTTAAATGGCTTTAATCATACCCCCACTTCTGAGGGTTGTTTTAAAGACTGAATGAAGTAAGGTATACAGAGTGCTTCAAAGCTGTTTGAGGGCATGTGTTCTGTTGATATTGACTACTCCTAATCTCTCCTGACCCTTTTTGGTCTGATATGAATCTCAAGCATATTTACAGACAGTGTTCCGCACACAGTAAGTGCTCCACAAGTATGAGCTATTGTGAATTCTGCTGTTGTAAATGCCGGGCTAGCAGGCTTAGGTTCGCTCCTATCTGCCTCCCCTGAAGCTGAAGAAGACAGGAGCAGGGGTATGTGGAAAAGTCACAGGGAAGCCAGCCTTGGCCCCGGGCAAAGCCAGAGGGTTTCTCCTGACCCTGTTCAAACAAAACAGCACTCGTCCTTTGATTTCAAGTTGGAACTCATAGATAGCCCTGAGCGGTCTCTCTCTGGTCTCTCTCTTCTGGTTCTGAAGAAAAGTATCCAGGCCTCTGCCCACTGCTGGGAGGGTGTGTTCCCTCAGGCCATGACAAGTCCAGACGTGAGCTCACAGCCTCTTGAGGTTCTTGGAAATGAGCTTCCTAAGAGCATGGCAGGTTTCAAGAATCCCTGCAGGTGAAATGTCAGCAGCATTAGGGAGGATGCCCTCCTGCTTGAGCTGGTCTCCATTCAGGTCAGCCCTAAAAGTAGGCATATATAACAGAATCCAAATCAGTAAGCCCCACACACCTGGGCCTAAAATTCCACCATTAGAAATTCACTTCTTTGATTCTAACATCTTTTCTTGAGCAATATGTTGTTTGTTGTTGTTGTTGCCTACTATGTCCCCAGGACTAAAACACACTTAATAAAAGTAAAATTGAAATGCAAATTATTTGAGAAGGGCAGTAATTTAAGCCCTCACCAGCAACATAACCCAAAATCCTGTGAGAAATGCAGAGTCTTGGTTCCTACCCCAGCCCTACAGGGCCAGGAATCCTGAGGATGGAGCTGGTCTATTTTAACAATAAGCTTCCAGGTGATGCTGATGCTGCTCAAGTCTGAGGAACAGTGACCTCAGCCTTTATCATCAGACACCTTGTGCCATATGCAGGTACTGTGTTCTCTTTCATGTATTTGCTCAACACGCACTAATTAAGCACCAACACAGCAAAGGTGAGGCACATCCACTGGTCCTCAGGTGGCCCATGGGTGTACACAAGATAGCAGGCAATGTGGTAAATCCCCTAAGCAGGTACCCTAGGAGACTTTCAAATGTTGTCCTCAGTCAACATGAAGAAAGGCCACCATGCTGAGGCATGGCCAGCTGACTGTCCTTCAGGGGTTGTCCTATCATTGTAGGATGCTTGGCAGGACTCTGGCCTCTACCCGCTAGATACTGGTAACATGCCACCCAGTTACACCAAATGTCCCATAGTGGTAGCAGGTGGGGGGCAATATGCGGGATCAATAATTACTGGGTTAAAGGACCATATGTCTTGATGTCTACGGTCCCTACAAACTTTAACAATCAACAATTTTTGGCAGTACATGTGGATTTGTAGGGAAGATTCCTCTTAAATATCCAGCTCCCATAATGAATCTAACATAGGATGTGATCTAAATTTTTGTAAATGTACCCCTACCTCACCCCAACTCCAGCATTCAGGAATTGGCCAGTTTCTAGTAAGTGACCCTAGCTTTGTGATGGTCTTACAGACAGCAAGGATTTGATAATACCCCAAAGTGAAATTACCATCACACCGGTTAAAAGCGAGGATTATTGGAACTTCTCAGGCAAACAGAGTTTTTATTAGTTGAACACTAATATAACAAATCTCTATAAATGTGGAGTGCCTACTACACACCAGGATCACGCGGAACACTTGGATACATTATTTGATTCAATCCTCACAGGAGCCCTTGGAGGTCAGTGCTGTGCTTATTCACATTTAGCAGTTGAAAAACCAGGTTCAAAGAGGTTAAACAATATGCCTAAGGTCACAGAGTCCACCTGACTTCATAGCCTGTGCTCTTTCCACTATAGAAATTCCCACAGGGAACAGGAAATTCACTGCTCCCTGGGCCTCCATTTAGGGTAAAACCCTCACAGGCTTTCCTCTCCTGAACTCATATCTCTAGGGACCATCCCAGCCAGCAGGCACAGCAATGCAGCCTGGATGTCAAGGATGCATTTCTCTCCCTGGACCACGCAGAACTCTAGGCCTTACGGAGGTGCATACATATAGCACACTGGCTTGTAAATGTTTTTTGACCTTGTTTTCACTGCAAGCCACTCTTTGTAACTACAGCGCCTGCCTATAATATACATATATACATATATAGGGGTGTGTGCGCGCATGTGTGTATGCTTGCTAAATGAATTACCAAATGTTCCTACATTTCAAGCACAGGGATACTGAGGCCACCCACTTCTTTCAAGGCAAGTCATTATCTAAAAGAAAATAAGCCAGCCTCTGGCCTCCAGATTCTGCTTGTCCTGCACCAAAATTTCCCCAGTGCTGATTCCCTTTGTTTTGTAACTTCCTCTAAGGGTACCCACATTCCCTTTTGTATTATTAGGGAATGAAGAAATGACTGGGTTTGAGCTGCCTGGTGGCCCAAAGAACTGGCCCAGGAGACCACTGAAGAATTCCAGAGCCTCGGCCATGAGTGAGGGCCCTGCACATGGCATGTCCATGCCCTCAGTTACTAGGGCACCTTGAGCGGGGCTGCCTCGCTGTTCCGTGGCCCAGTTTCCCCCTTGGACAGAAGGCTGAGTGAGATGCCCCCATGGTGTGATATTATTACCTGGCACACCAAGGAATGAGGCCACTGCTACAATGAGGCCACCCCACCCCCAAAGTGTCTTCAAAATTCTGCTCCTTGGGGCAGGAAAACCAGGCAATGTAGGGCAGCAGCCGCTCCAGTTTATCAAGGAATGGAGGATAGAAGAGGGCATCGTGGGGTGAGTGGGTAATCACATCTCTGGGATACCCAGCAATGACAGAAGGAGCCACAGAAGAAAAAGGCGCAAACTGTGGGTCTCACCCTGGGGGACATGGGTATAAAACTCTCATACACACACACCCCCACACACACTCCAGGGAGTCTAATTTTAGTAGCCAATCACCCCAGCAAAGCACTTTACAAGCAGTTATTTTGAGAAATGCTATTACCCACTGGGTTATTTTTAATTCCCCTTGTGGGACAGGCATTTGTGACACAAACAGCAGCTGAAAGGCAGTAAACTCAAAGCCTTGGATGTGTCCAGGGCCTAGGGCCGGCCCCTTGGGAAAGCAGATGGAGGGATGGGCAAGCATCCTGTGCCCCGCTTTGCGACAAGTGCTCAGTTCACCAGGGATGGGCGCCAGGAACTGAATGAATGAGAAGTCTGTAATAGCCAAACTGCCTACGGGCCACAAGACTCTGAAATGATCCCTGTGAGCATGACACGCCTCAGTATCTCCTCACAGCCCACAGGTCACAATCCACACCCGAAGTCCCCAACCTAACTCCCCAAATGCAGCATTCCTACAGAGACTCTGATCCTGGCACCCTGGCCTCCTCGCTCTCTGCTTCCCGCTCCTCTCCATTGAGCAAGATGATCCCTTCACCCCCTCATCCGGAGTGACCCCTTCCATCTCCCCTAATCCAGCCCACAATGAGCTTACTCTGCAAACACCTACAATAAAAGCTGGGACACCTTGGAGCCATTCCACACTGATAGCTTCCATGTGCGGCCACTTGTGCAGGTGTTCCTCGTGGGAAGGGCTGCCGCCACTTACTGTGTACTTACGATGAGCCAGGCATCCTGCCATGCCCTTTGCAAAGCTCAATGAATTCTCCTAAGGGTCCTAGTTGACACCCTCATCTCGATTTTAAAAATGAGGAGACTAAGGCATAGGGGCATTGTCCAAAATCTCATAGGCTGGTCTAAGCAAGGCCCCACGGTATGATGTTTAAAGGTACTTGGGGGCTGGACTGTCTGTGTCAAAACCCAGATCCTCACCTTGGAATCTTGGACAATTCCTTATAACACTCTGTGCCTCAGTCTTTCCCTAGGTGCCCATGAGATGAAAGGAGTGAATATCTGTAAAGCCCCTTTAAGATGCCTGGTACCCAGCAGGTATTGTCTATGGGTCATTTCTTAGCACCACAGTGGAGATGAGGGGCCAGGGTGTCTCAACCTAATACTCACTGAGTGCCAACAATGTACATTAATGCTCACAGAAAACTTTATAAAAGTTTACCAAGAAACTCAGTTAAGAGAAGTGGAGTCATTCACCTAAGGTCAAAGCTAGTCGATGGGGATTTGAACCTGTAGTTAAACACAAGTCTGAGTTTTAACTAGAATCCTCTGCTGGCTGACTTGTCTCTCTGGAAACAATGATTTTTTTTCTTCACATTCCCCTCAGTTCCTGGTGTGGGGTCAGGCCCTTTAAACAAACTCAATAACAACTCTAGATTTTTGGCAAGGCTTTGTAAGTGGGGGTAGAGGGCTAGCTGCAGATCCGGAGCGCTGCCACCTCCCAGGGCGCTCCTGGCTTATCACCCCCTTCTCCACCCACGCCCAGGCAGGCACAGTGCTTCGAAAGCAGAGGGAAGGCAGCAGAACACTTGATGCAGCCTCACTGTGGGCCAGGACCTGGTGTCCGAATGACAACAAGCTGCCCATGGGGACCCAAAGCCTAAAAGGTCAGGAATTTGGGATAGGCCAAACATGCCACCGTGTGCTGGAGAAGTCCAGAACTGTAAGGCGTCAAGTGTGAGCTGGAGACAAGATGACAGAGAGAATGCAAGCCTGACTGAGCAAGTACATGTGAGTGAATTATGTGTGTGGTTCAATTTCAGGCACCAGGAAGATTTATAAAGCTCATCGCCCTCCTAGAGTTGCCGGCGAAAGGCCACATGTTTAACACCATGTCGGTCAATCAGTTCAGGAGGGGAATGTGCACCCAAGTAGGGGCCGGGAGCCAGAGGAGGCGGGGGCATCAAAGAGGTTATCCCTGTTCCCAGTGGCTCATCGTCTTAGCCAAGGACACAAGATTGAAAACCATGAAACGCTGAAGGCACCATCAAACACAGAATTCTGATATGGTGCCAATTGAGGTGCTACATTTCTTGTGAACCTACTATGTGCCCAGGGATCCCTGTGTCTAGCTCTGCTTGTGAAACACTGAGCAAATCACTCTACCCAGAGTCTAGGTTTCCCCCTCACATAATGAGGATACTGATAAAACATCCTACAGGCCTGCTGAATGAGGCAGAAGATAAGCCCTGTGCAATGTTGGCTTACCCTGTGCAAGGGAGAACCAGGCAGGTCTCTGCCCTCTGGGATCTTGTCAGTATATAAAAGGGATGGAATCAAATGTTGAAAAGACAATAAGCGCAACAGAGGGCTGGTGGATTAAATACCCAACTGACAGTACCACTCAGCAGAATGGGATGGAGGATTTGGAATTCCAAAGAAACTCAACACACTGCATTTGACTTTCAAAGACAACCTCTGCTCAGTCTTGATATGTCACCAACCAGACTGTGAGCTCACCAACAACAAAGTCCCAGACTTCATTACCTAGGCCCTCTTGAGCTTAGGGTCAGGGCAGGATAGGTGCTGAGGAAATGACTCAGGAGGGCCCCACAGAAGGAGGCTGGCCCAGCTGCCTGACCAGGTCTGCACACACATTCCTTGGCAGAGGCTGCTGCTGCACTTGTCACCAGACCCCACAGGGGTTTTGCCAGGCTTCATCTGGTCAGGCAGGTACATGGGGAGGAAATGGGAAGCAAAGTCCCCGGAAGATGGTCGTGACCTGGCAGCCTCTGCCCACAGAAGCTACCTGGATCCTCTGCTGCCCAGAGAGCAGCTTCTGCCACCCAGATGCAGAAGACTTATCACCAGTGAACTCTCCAGGGTCAGGAGGTCACACGTGATCATTTGACATCAGTGGAAGCATTTTCAGGAAATAGGAAAATGAAACCTACAAAGCTTGGTGTATGCAACTGTCAATGGTTTCTATAACAAAATGCCCCTAACTGGGTGGCATGAACAACAGAAATGTACTGTCTCATAGTTCTGGGGCCCACAGGTCTCAGGTCAAGGTGTCTGCAGGGCTGACGCTGCTACAGGCTGGGAGGGAAAATCTGTCCCTGCCTCCCCCAGCTTCTGGTGGAGCGCTGGCAATTTTGAGCCTTCCTTGACTTGTACACTAATCACCAGATCTCTTCCTTCATCCTCACACAGCCTCCCCAATGCATGTCTGTGTCCAAATTTCCCTTTTCTATAAGGACACCAGTCATACTGCATCAGGGCCCACACTGATGACAACATATTAACTTGATCATTTCCAAATAAGGCCACAATGACAGATACTGGGGGCTAGGACCCCAACATTTTTTTGGGGGGGGACATATTGTAACCTGTAATATTTGGTTTCCTAAAGAAAAAGTTTTAAAAAAAGTCACATGGAACTCCAAACATTACTCATAGACTGGGGTAGAATGCTGAGAAGTAGGCCAGACATATGGAAGGAGTCCCTGGCTCTGGCCCAGACTGGCCTCTCTGGCTTCATGTCTGCACCACTGTGATGGATTCCTTGACAGTTGCCCTGACCTTGGTCGGTCTCCCTTCTATGCCCTCTAGCATCACACTGCCTGACCTTGATTCTTACCATCAAGTCCCACCTTAGTCATTCCACTGTCCTGCTCTACAGCCCCCAGATGGCTGCCAACTGCCTAGAGGACAGAATATGGCCTTCACATTACCTTCTGTACCTCTGGTGATATGCACCAACAAGAACATTAACCAACATGTGTCCTTGACTTCTCGGGCCCTGTTTCCTTATTTATGAAAGGGAGAAGAAGCAAACTCCCCATGCATCCATTCCCAGGACATTCCCTGAGACAGCAGTGAGGAAGCAGCACACTAGCAGCCCAGGTCAGGACCATTGCCATGGAGCCTGGTGCAGGCAGACTCATGTGCTTGTGCACTGGCCCCAGTCCACAGGGTAATACACAAATGAGGAAAGTGGCCCCACAGTATGCAGAAAGAGAGAGGAGGACCTCAGACCAGAGACAGACATCCCCTTTCCCTGGAGAAGAAGCAGAGGGCCCCTGAGTCTCCTCTGCCTCATTCCCTGTGGTTTCTCACAGAAGGCTGCCAGTCTCTGGAAATCTTCCTGTCTGAGAAGCTGCTGGCAGCAAGGCTGGCTGAGACCATCTGCTGAGGTTTTCAGCAAGCGTCAGTCTGATGAAGTAGATCCTGCCTTGGAGGCCTAGAAGCCCAGCCTCAGAAAGAGGCAGAGGGATCACCTGGATATGGACCGTCTTGGACAGCACTTAGTCTCACCTACCTCTTCTCCCCTGGCCCAGGGCCCCAGGACCATGCCCTGACCCCTGGCCAGCCCTCAGTACCATCTTGGACCCCAGACTCTTCTCTACCACCTCAGCGCCAACAAAGTCTTACCAATCCTCCTCACCAGGGGACAGGCATTCCAGATAAGAAAGCGCCTCATGGCTGTTATAAAGAATATTCCAGAAGAAAGCACCCCTCAAAGAAAAGATTTTGGGCACTATGTCAGGCCAGGAGGCACCCAAATCAATACCCTGTCTAATGACTGATGTGATTTCACAGCAGCACCGTGAGCTGCTATGAACACTCCTATTTTACAGGTAAGGTAACTGAAGTTCAAAAACATTAAGGGAGTTTCACAAAACAAAGGCAAATAGGAGCCAAAGCCACCCTCCAGACCACCACAGACATGCTTCCCCCATTCCTGCTGTCTATTGGCTGTCGTCTCACCTAGTGTCCCATGGGAAGCTCAAAGCCAGTGACTCCAAAGTTAAACTCACTGCCTCCCCCTCCGCAGGTTTCCTGTTCTCCTCCTCACCAGCCCCCACTCCCTGCTCTTGCCCTTCCTATATTCTTTCTCCTCATGAGGCCATTACCAGCCACTCTGCTGGCAAGGAAAACAAAAGGCCTTTGCAGAGGCCAAAGCATGGCAGCAAGCAAGCTCTCAGAGAGCAAACCTCAAATTCACCTAGGGAGTTAATTACTGATCTGGATGTGTCCTCCTGTTGGTTTTCTGTCCTCTCAACTGGGAAAACCCTGCAACCTCATTTAGTGAATTTTCTGAAGCAGCAAGCGCTTTATTATCAACCGTCATTTATGAATAATCAAAGTCCAATGGGGAAAGATCATCCTTTCTTAGCCTGGGAATGAAGGCCATTTGCATATCACATTTGATGGCACTAGAGTGTCAGAGTGGAAGAAATGACTGTCCCATCAACTAAAACTCAAGGATGTGACTGTGTCTTGTGCCAGACACAGATAGATGGAAGCAATACACCAAGTTCGTGACCCTTGAGGATGAATGAGACACACTCAGAGTATTCCTGACACTGCTTCTCTTACCTCCTGACAGTGAATCAATGCCACAAGAATCAATGACTGCATCCACCCCTGCCTGGGTTCCAGAAAACCCCAGACAGGCTTCTAAAACCTCACTTCTCAGCATAAGACCATACAAGAAAGCTGCCAGAGGAACCCTTCTTTATTATAAAGTCTCTTGATCTCCTAAAAGAGAGCATAATTTACCCTGACCTAGACTACCAGGACCGCTACCACAGAGCTACCAAATCTGAGGTGGCAATAGCCTCATCCCACTCAATGTCCAATCCAGACACCATAGTCTCCTCCTGGTAAGGCCTGAGATGTGAGGTAGGGAGAAGGGGAGAGAAAGGGAGATGCAACTAGGAGGTGAGTAGAGGAGAAGTCAGGAGGAAGCAGGCACTTGTGTCCCATCCCCACTCATGAGCACAGGCAGTTGGGGGAAAAAGGTTTTGGAGGGAACTGTCCATTTATGAATCACCATGGCAACATGAGCACAGGTTTGCAGTGCCTTCCTGCCCAGATCTCTATTGACATAACCGAATGAGCACAGCAAGCCTGAAAAATGTGCCACAGCTAAAAAAAAAAAAAAAAAAAAAAAAAAAAAAAAAAAAAAAAAAAAAAAAAAAAAACACACAAAAAAAAAAACCAACCTAGGAATAGGTGCTATCTCTGTGCCAGAACCTAAGAGAATCTCTTTTTCAAAAAAGAGGTGAAGCAAGGGAAAAGGCAGTGAGGCCCCTTGGCAAGCCTTGCTTTGTAAGAAGCGGCAGAATGGTTATGCAAGAAGAGCAGAGGTCACTGAAGAACGGCACATCTGAGCTGCCGAGAGGGGGTAGAGGGGAATAAACAGGATGGAGAACCAAGCATGGAGCAGTGAGGCCGCATCCACCAGTCCCCCTCTTGCTGCTGAGGATTCACAGCAACTGTATCCTCAGCAGCCCTGGAAAGCCCAGGAATCACATGACAGGCACACCAAGAAGACAACTAGCTGGGGGCAGGAGCCTGTCCCTGACGTGGCAGGTGGTAGCTCCAGTAGGAGGACAAGTTCAAGCACAGTTTGTACCTGGCATGAGGGCCAGGTCAAACAGCAAGCCAGATGCAAACAGTTGGCTCTTGGTATAATGGGTTCACCAAATGCAAGGGAGAAATATCACAGGGATTAAGTTTCCCTTCTGGAACTACTCATGGCTCAAGCTCACGCGCCCCGCCTTACAGTTTGCTGGATCATGTAAGCCTTCATTTCATCAACCAGTGCTCCGGTGTAAGAGCTGAGAAGCTCTTACAGGCAAACACTGTCCGCATTCAATAATGGAAAACACAGAAACCTCCCACCAGACCTGTCAAATTCTTTCTTAAACACAAAAAGCAGACAACATAGCACTCAAAATGAAGAATTACTGGTTAGAAAGGCATTATGTCATCAGGGCCAAGAACACAGGCTCTGTGGTAAAACCAGCTGGCCCTGAACCCTGGCCCCAACAAGCACCACCTAGGTGAGACTGAGAAAGGTTTGACCTCTGTAAGCATCTGTCTGTAGTCTGTAGAGTGAAGAAACTCAACACACATGCCTTTCACACTTGTTCTAAGGATTATATGGAGTAATGCAAGCAAATTGCTTAGCACCGTGCCTACAGCACACTAAGTGCTCAGTGAATGATAATCTTATAACAAGGGAAGCATCAATAAACAATCTATTCTAAGTCTGCAATAAAAATCAACAGGACTTATCCCTGAAAAAAGATGTGTTATGAAGGACAAATTTTAAAAGCATTCCCAAAATGAAGAAGAAGAAAGACATATGCAGAAACAGTGTGAAGTGTAAGGTGGCAAGTTATACAAAAAGATGACAGAGATAGAGAACAGGGAGCCAATTCAGAAGGAACTGAATTGAAAAACTATGAAATACAAGAAAATTTTCCAACACTAAAGCCAGACCTAGGTTTGAAGGTTAAAAGGCACATGATTACTAGGTATATTTTTAAAAATGACCTTTAATGAACAATATAAAAATACAATACAGCAATCCTTAAAACATGATTTGTATGTTCAGGAAGTCTTAAGGTATTCCTAAGTATCACTTGACAGTAATATTTATGATGCTGACATCCTCATAGGGCTTATCTGTTTTGGAATTGACTTTGACACTGGAGATCCTTTAACATTGGAGATTCCATTCCTTTAGTCACTCATCCAAATACCATGTGCTTATTATCAAGCCAAGGCATTGGACTACTGTTACAAAAAACTGAGATCCATTAGTATTCAATCCAGCATTAGCCATGCTGAGTGTATGTGGTCTGTCATATCGTAATGTTGAATGAAATTCACCTTCAAATTCTCCTCCCCATACACTTTCTCCTCCCATACCAGTACCTGTTGGATCTCCTGTCTGAATCATGAAGCCCTTAATTATACAGTGAAGTATACATCCATTATAATAACCACTGCTGCTGTGAACACAAGTTTTCCGCTGTCTTAGGGCACTCAACAGGAAAAAGTTTGATGTGAATGTCTCCCATGCTTGTGTGGGTAATGGCACCATCTGAGACTCGTTTGGGTCCTCCAGCCTGAGTAGCTGCCATGACTTCTTCTTTAGAAGACTTCTGATTAAAAACATCTCAGTCAGAATCTGCACTTTTGTATCTTCCAGTTCTCAGTTGGTAAACATATAAAACCTATTCTTTTCAAAAGACATACAGACTATTGTTGGGTCAACTTGAACATTTTGAAGAACAGGGTTTTCCAGAAGCTTTCATTTCTATAATAGTTGTAGCATGATGTTCTTTGGCTATTCCCTGGAACAAAGCCAAGTGCATCACCCTAATATTTTCTTGCTTGCCTAAGATCTGCACACACCAGTTTGTTTCTACACTTACAACTTTGATGCCTAGCATTGTTCCATATAGCACAAAGTATCCAGTTTTATGAAAAACTAAATTAATTAGCCCTGGCTGGTGTGGCTCAGTGGTTGAGTGCTGACCTGTGAATCAAAGGGTCACCGGTTTGATTCCCAGCCTAGGGCACATGCCTGGGTTTCCGGGCGGGGTCCCCAGCAGGGGGCATGGGAGAGGAAACCACACATTGATGTTTCTCTCCCTCTCTCTCTCCCTCCCCCTCTCTAAAAAATAAAATAAATAAAATCTTTTAAAAAAAACTATATTAATCTTACTGCATCCACCTTCTCCAACTCACATTCTATAGCCATTTGTCGGCCAAATTTCAAGTCTGGTAGCTGTTGCCTCATCTGCCATAGTTCAGTAAACATACTTAGTGATTCATCAAAGACTCTCATGAGTTTTCCAGTTAAAAACCTGAAAATTCTAACTTTTCTATCAGAACCAATTGTAGCTATTTTCTTCCCGTCAGCTGAAAAACATATGTTGGTTGGATAAGCCTTGCACAGATTCATATAAATCTGTGTCAGTTTTATATTCCCAGTTCACATTTTTGGGGAGTTTATATTCATGAGGAGGCCCAGTCCAATATTCAATCACTCCAAATTTGTCAGAAGACACTACTGCTTTGTAAATTGAGTGTAGCCGTATCTGAGTAAGAGGTGACACATGGAGTTTGTTAAAAAACATGAAGTAGCTGGTTATCTCCTCGACCACCATAAATAAAAAATTTTCCTGTATTCTTCTCAGAAGCAGCAACTGACGAGATAGCATCCTCTGGCCAAGAGATCCACTCACATTGTCCACGAAAATAGCCAAGCTTCAGCATATTGATCATGTCCAAGTTTGCTACATCAAACACCTTCACTGCTTTATCATCACCCACAGAATAGAACCAATGCTCCCTCGGAGCTAACTGCAATACTCTCAGCAACTTTCGGACGACTGCAAAAATGTTTAACAAATTCAATTCCCCCTTCCATTTTTCTCTACAACTTAATATGTCCATCACATCTGGCAGGAATAATAAAGTCTGTCTTCGTGCAGGCCGCATGGGTGATAACACCTCTATGTGCGTAACTGCACTCCTACATGGACGCACTGGGCAGATTACCGAGATGGACTCTCAAACTCTAAAACTTTCCTCTTCTGGGTCAATGTTGCCTCGACAGGTAAAGGCCCAACCCAGTGCTCTTCATTTTCCTCTTTGTTCTCTTGGGCCACTGCTGCTGCCACTGCCAGCTCTCTTTCTGTGAGTTCCATTTTTTCTCATATTTTATTTGTTTATGTCACAATGAAGAAGAAGCAGCAGCCACACAGAAGGCGGCGGGTTACCTAAAACAGGAAGAAAACTCAGGCCAGTATGTGACTTCTCGCCTGCAAAACTCAACAACGGGGCCAACTTGTCATTCACGCTGGAAGAAACAAAGTGCAATAAATCGGAATGAATTTTTCAGGAAGGTTATTTAGATGTTAAGCTTTTCATATTTATGACAAAGACAGTAATCAAAATAAGGAAGTCAATAATAAGGACGCCCATGGTAATAAAGATCTGGCAATGAACGCTAAGATCCATTAGGTCTAAATAATTGTTATAACTGTGATATATCACAAAACAAAATGAGAAGTAAAATAAAACTTCTTTAAAGAGAAGAGAAAAAATGTGGAAAAGTAAAATGTAATCATAATAAAACAGATACTTAAAATCTCCAAATATACAATAAAAGCATGAATGTAACATTACAAGGGTAGGGGAATGAAAACAAAGGAAAACTGTTACTACCTTCCATGGTAGGAAGTCAAAAGATGCTGTTTCATTCTGCACATGAACCATTAACAAACTATGGTTTAAGAAAAATGTAAATACATGAGAAGCAACAAAGGTAAAGCTAACATTCCAATTTACTGGAGAAAAATATAAAATAAAATTTTAAATGGTTCATTATGATAAGACATTAAAAACAGAAGAAAATCAGAAAGCCAAAATACATTCACATTTAGAATACAAATTTTAAAAATATATACATACCCATATATATCAAATATATGTATAACATATGGTGAATAAATATATACAATTACATATTCTAATAAGAAATATACCCTAAACAAAGTGTAAATTAAGGCTAGAAGAAACAGACAAAAATATGTCAGTAAAAATCAAGTAAAAACAATGATGCCAGGAGGGAGGCACTGACATCCAAATGAGAACATTTTCAAGACAAAAAATAAAAAACATTAATTAGACAATGCGAGAGGCTTTCTACTAATAAAGACTATAATCCAAAGTGAATGTCTAACAGTCAAGGACTGTATGTGCTAAGAAAGCATCAAAACATAAAACAGCAAATTGTCAAAAATAAAAGGAAACAAGTGACAGAAACACAGTAGCAGCAGGACAGTCTATCAAACTGCTGTTGCTCTTTCATAAATTAAATTGGCCAAAATAGAAGATAATTTTGAATGATCAGAAAGACAGCATTGGTGGCAGGAGACTCCAACTCTCTCGTTTCACAGGTGAGGCGACTGTGACAGGAAGATGAGTAGAATAGAGAAGTGTGGTTCTCAAAGTGTTGTCCCCGACCCACAGCATCAGCATCACCTGGAAGCTTATTAAAATTCACATTCTCGGGCCCATCCCAGGCCCAGCCCGAATCAGAAAGCCCTTCAGGTAGTTCTGATGCAGGTTCAAGGCTGAGAATTACTGATGCAGTGATTTAGCCCACAGGCTCCCAAGGCCAAGAGCAATCCAGACCCCGCCCCCATTTAGTCATTGCTGGGTGACTTCAGACAAGATGCCTAACCTCTCTGAGCCTGTTCTATAATCCACCAGTTGAGAAGAGTAACAGTGCCTCCCTCTTAGTATGGCTGTGGGGATGGCATGAGATCACTTCTGTAAGGCATTCATGGTACCTGCAGGCTGAGCACTCACTGACAGCTTTAACTCCATTTCAGGGATGCAGAGCACAGCCTGCCTCGAACCCACTGCTCTCCTGCCTCCCAGTTCAGTGAACTTCTTCTGCGCCCACTCCTCCATGCCTGGGCCCAGGGAGGAAGTGCCACCCCCAGCCAATGAATAAATGCCAGCTCATGGTTGTTCCTTGCCTGCTGCATGAGGCAGTATGACAGGCCTCTCTCTGACTCTCTCCAGCTAGAGTGCTGCTGAGTGACTCACTGGGCTTGTCATTTTAGGACTCCTTCCCCTGCCCACCCACACTGCCTTCTATCCCTGCCTCCCAGCCCCACTCCTCCTCCCTCTGTTGAGTCTACAGAGCTTGACAGAGGCAAACCAGACCCTGGCCCTGGTATCTGTAGAGGAGAAAAAGACAGCACTTAGGGGAGCCCCAGGCATGTCTCAGGATGCTGTAGGCCCCGCTACCCATGGGGGGAGGAAGCAGGGGCAGGCAGAGGCCTCATCATGATGCAAATTGGGCATCCTTAAGCAGACCAGAGTCAGGTGTGTCCTAGTTAAGTGAAAATGTCCTGGGAGACAGGAGACATTTTTTCTACTCGTAAAAATGTAATTCAAATTAGAGATGTGGCAGGGATTTCACTGCTGCTCTGTCATGATTAGATCATATGCTAATGCATTTTAGAGCTACAAGTGCCCAAGGAAATCAACCCTCCTCTGGCAGGTGAGACATATGAAGCACAGGGAAGCTCTGAGGCAGCCCCAAGGTCACACAGCAGGAGCATCTAACCGCAAGGACTAACACACACGTCTGAGAAATCCAAAAGAAGCTTCTTCCCACCACACCAGGTTGCCGTGCAACACAACAGCTGCAGCGCCTGGGAAGAGAGACGTCACCCACTGACAGTCGTGCTTCTGACACAGGAAATGCCTTTTCTTTATAGCACTTTTCTGAACGGACAAAATATCTCCTGTAGTGCTTCACTCAAGAGTTAAACATGCCTAGGAAGATGGGGAGACTGAGGCCAGAACACTTGAGCAGCTCTCCCTGAATCCTTTCTCAACTTACTTCCTCCATTTGAAATGCCTGCCGCTCCTCCTACCTGCCCCAACTGTCCCACATTTCAGACCCTTACAGAGCCTCTCCTCCAGGAAGCCCTCTAGGCAAGCTTCATCTTGCTCTGCCCTTTTCCACCAAGATGGCCTAGAGGAATCAGAGCTTAGAGTTAATCATCTACCAGCTGGCTTGTCCCCAGACTTCAAGCTGTGTCTGCTTTGAAGGGAGAGAACAGGGCCCCTACATCTCTGACACCCCAAGGACACCAAGAAAAGGACTTGGTCTGTCCGATGGCAAAGCCTGAACTCTCAGCTCCCCAAGTTCAAATGTCACCTCTATCACTTACCCACCCTTCGTGACTGAGCGAGCCACTTAAACTCTCTAAGCCTCAGTTCTCCCACCTAGAAGATGGCAATGGTACCTTCCTTCTAGGTTGCCATGAGGATTAAATGAGATTGCATGTATAAAGCTCCAAGCACTCTAACAGATACTGAAGTCACTATAATAAAAATGACAATGATAATAGTAAATATCATTAGTATATAATACATACTTTTCGATTTGGTTTGATCTGTCCAAAACCACTTGGCAACTCTATCAAAGAAGTATAAACCGGTAAGACCTTTTTTGGCTACAACTGTTGCAAATACATCAACTCCAAACCCTCTATGTCAGGGAAGGAGATGGGACGGTAACAGACTTCTTGGTTTTAAAATGTGATCATAAAATCCATCTTCCAAACAGAAATGAATTTAGCCACCTCAAGAATCTTGGGGAAGTATAGAGGGGGTAGTTCATGGGTGAAATTGTCAACCTCTTCAATCCTGGAGGTCAGTGTTCCAGGGGAGCAGGTTAGTAATGAATATACATAGCACACAAAGGCGGAAGAGACTCATTCCACCCAGGCCTGTTATGTCTGTTGGAGAAGGAGGCCCAGCTTACACAGGAAAAACACATCAGTAAATAACTGACTAGGGCAGCGATCTACTAGTATAGTAGTTCCCCCTTATCTGCAGGGGATGTGTTCCAAGGCCCCTAGCAGATGTCACAGATAGTACTGAACTCTTTATACACTGTAAGTGTACAGTATATATACTGCTTTTTCCTATATATCCAAACATACCTTTTCACTTAAAGGAAACAGGTCATGGCCTCCCTTTGGCATATCTGAATTGCCAGTGTCACTACCCTTGCACCACCGCTAAGTAAAGTAACAGTTACTGAACATAAGCACTCTAATACTGGGACAGAGAATCCGACCATTGAGATGGCTACTGTGACTAAGGGCGGGGACACATGCAGCATGGAGACACTGGAGAGAGGGATGAGTCACAGACGAGGTAGCAGGAGCAGGACAGCAAGATGTCACCGCCCTCCTCAGGACAACACGCAGTTTAAAACTTGTGAGTTATTTATTTCTGGAATTTTCCATTTAATATTTTCAGACCACAGCTGACCACATGTAACTGAAACCACAGAAAGTGAAACCACGGACCAGGAGGGACTACTGTAAACAGCTGACCTCATATCTAGGAGAAAATACTGGCCTAACTAAAGCAATCTACCTGGAGAAGAATCACGGCAGCCTTCCCAAGGATGGATTTCTTGATCCCTTCAAACACTGTTGTAATACATGTCAAGGTCTTTTTCTTTCTTCCAAGGCTCAGAAAGTTAGTTCAATCCCTTAAAGAGAGATCAGGCTCTCACCGCTCCCCCGAGTACCAGTGGCTTGGAGAGAAAGGTCAGTCCACTTATATTCTAGACACAACCATACATGGGAACCCCACCCATCCTCTCAGAGGGGGCATGCCATGACAGCCAGAGTCTAGTTCTAAGCTCCTAGAAAGACCCAGAAAAGCCTGGTAGCTTATTTCAAATTGAGGAGGTCACTAACTTCCCAACATTTAGCAAAAAACTTTCTCAGAGAATCTGAGCACATCCTCTGCACCTGGCTGCCCACCTGTGTTAGCAGAACTGCTTCCTGCATCCAGCCATCCAGTACTAGTCCAGCGCCTACTATGCACCAGGCACTACTCCAGCAGGTAGGGATACGACGGTGAATTAGAAAAGTCCCTGCCCACATGGAGCTGGCATTCTTTAAACCGTTTCTCCAGAAACCCAAGGGAGCCCAATGGGGTCCATTCCCACGTCTGAAATGCTGAAGGTGCTGTGGGATTCTCCAGGACAGGAAGGGGCCCATGCAAATTAGTTACAAGGTATCAAGTAGCATCTTACATGAATTGTCATTACAATGACCTTCTGATCAGGAATTTTCTCATTTAATAAATCAGGCACTGAGGGAGACAGCATGTGACTTGCCCAAGGTCACACAGCTAGGTAATGGTCAGCATAAATGAAAGGAGGAAAGGGTGCAGGGAGGGGCAGGGGCATAGGCCTCTGGGATATGGCCCTGGAGGGTTTCCTCACAAGGGGATACAGCTGAGCAGCATCACCAGCTGAAGTACTCCCAGCTGTGTGCTTCTCACACCAATCCCCAAGGGCTTACCCTTCACTGACTATGTAATATATTCTCTGTGTACTTTTTGTACTTTTCATAGTCTTATCATATTCTCAGCATTCATGTTTCTCCTCTGGAAAGACAGCACGAGTGTCCCTTCCCCCACTGTCTTGCAGATATGGTGTTGGTGCATCAGGAGGGATTTGTAGCCAGCTTTACAGTCTCCTCTACAGTCAGTGACTCAGTCCACAGGCTGCGGGAGACTGGCCATGGGGTGGGGAGGCGGTGATATGGGCACTAGCAACTGGGGAGGCGGGGTTGGGGGGGTTGGGCAGGCAGGGCAGAACTTGCCCAGCTCCTTGCAAACTTTTTTGTCACAGCTCTGAAGGCAAGAAAAACACTGAACCCCTAACCCCCGGAAGCCTGGGCTGGAACCTGAAAGAAGCCTTCCTCAGGCAGTTAGCTTCCATAAAGTGTTACATTTTATCTGCCAAAATGTACGTATGTTTGCATTCTTCCTCATGATAGATATGATTGAATGTTAAAGAATATATATTCCCAAATCTTCAAGAACTGGGTGTCCAGGAAAATGTGCCAAGTTTATACTGAGGCTTGTAGCATTCCCCGTGGGGCCCTAGGCTGTATATTTCTAAAGCTAGGAAGTACAGATCCAGGAGACCCAGGTCCCCTGAGAGTCCATGACCATCTGTTCATTCATACCATCGGCTCATTGATTCATAGTCTAGAGGAGCCCAGGCTAGTGGCTGGCAGCTGAGTCAGCAGCTCTCAAGGCAATCGTCTTCTCCACCTACTCATGAATCACTAACCCGCTGCCCCTTGCTGTGTGCCTGGAAATACACAAGCCTGCTTAAGTGAAGTGGTACCTTGGCAGCAAGTTGTCACCAGCAGGAGCCAGTCCAAATCAGGGCAGGGCAAATAGTGAAATTTGGAAAATAGTGCAAATAGTGCAGAGTGAAAACAAAGGTTGATCACTACTAGACACCCTCAGCCATTTGTTCATTTATTCATCAAACAGTATTGCGTCCTTGACACGCACAAGGCACTGTACCCTGGCAACGATGAGTCAGAGCTCTACGAAGCTCGAGGAAGTAAGCCTAGCATTCAGAAAACTCTTAGAGAATCTACAAAAGTTTAGCGCTTTAAGACAGGGAATGGGGGAGGAGAGTGCTGGTTAGGGGAGGGAGAGATTACTTCCAACTCGAGCACCAAAAAACAGAAGCATCCTGGAAGAGCTGGTTTTGGCCCCAGGCTAAGAAAAATTAGTGGGACTTAGAGATGCACAGATAAAGTAGCAGGAAGGACAGAATAAACTACCACACGAGGCAGAAAAGAGATTCGAGGACAGGGAGGAGTGATATAGGCTGGCGGTCAGGATATAAAGAGGAGGGACAAATGGAAGAATCATGGAGATCTTGAACACCAAGAAAAGATGTTATTGTACTTTTTGTTTTCCTTTGGCTAATGGGGAAACTTGGAAGAGTATTTGATGAGGAAAGTGAAATAATCAGCTAACACTTAGAAAGTGTAATTGGGTGTGACTAATCAGAAACAAGAGCCATGGGGCTGCTAGACTACTGCACTGATCCCAGCAAGCAGGAACAGAGAGGAGAAATGCACTCAAGGAACGACTGAGGGACACCCACTAGAATTTGGCAACAGACTGGAAAAGGTGCAAGGGAAAGTCGGTCCTGGAAAACCATGCTGCTCTGGAAAGAGAAACTTTTGCCCCTTGTCTCACAGGGAAATACAGTGTGACTCCCCTGTCCCTCTTTGGTGAACTGAATCCCACTGGCTTGTGTGGAATTAAAAAGCTAATTAGACTTTTCTTCTGCAAGTTCTGAAACCACCAAGAGAGCCTCCTTGAACAGACCTTGATCATCAGGCCCATGGCTCATTGCTCATCCTGCTTCCTCACATCATCTCCACATCCAAGAAGTGCATACTCAAGGGAGCCCTACTGCCCTGCATCTGGTCACTGCCAGGAAACGTGTCCTTCAAGAGCAATCCAAAATCAGAAGGGATTTTCAGGGAGCTCTGTTAGGGATTCCTGTACCCAGAGAGAAATCAAGGACATAGTCAGAGTTGATGCTCCCAGTCACCAAATGTGTATGTGATTGGGGGCTGAGGGGTGGCTTTTAAATATGGAGAGAGAGAAAAAGGGAAAGAGAAAGAGAGAATGAGTTTTTCCCTGAAGCCTTCAGCTCCCAGCCATCTCCCAGGCTCAGCTCCTAGGCCCCTCCTACCACCCTTCACACAGCTTAATTCCAGAGGAGTAGGCCATTCATTCCAGACCTATGTTTATGCTGCCAGCCCAGAATAAAGAGCAGCGTGCTACTTCCCAAATGGGCTGGGGCAGGCAAACATTTGTTTCTACAATCCACAAAAAAAAAAAAAAATTTTAAGTTAAAAAAACAGAAAATGCTTTGCAGCCTCTAAATTAATTATTTGTCATTCAAAAGGTAAAGGGCTATATGAAATACCATAGGAAGATATATATTCTTGCAACTTAATTCCCTGTTGAATAGAAGCATGTCCATAAGAAAGAAAGCAGGCACTGCTTTCTCACTCCTTTGAAAGTTACATCAGGGTATATTAGAGAAGAGCATCACAAACACAGCTTTCCAATGTCCCCTGTCCCCCAAAATGAGATGTAAGGGCCAAATCGGGAGGCTCAGTGAACCCCTCGTGACTGGCTCTGTACAGCCAGCCCTGCAGCAGCCCAGGGCTGGACTGGCAGGCAGCCCTGATTAAAATCTCTAGAGTGAAACCACAGCATCAATGTCAAGGGATTATCCCCAAACTGGCTGTTCTTTAGGAAGGCAGGCTCCAGACCCCCAGCCATTCAGACAGCTAACCATCCCTGTGCTTGCTCATAAGCAGGCACCCACTCACTGCCCAAGAGAAAACTGCACAGGCCAAGACCCAGCTCTGAGGGGCCCGGAATGCCTTTCTCTTTCTCCCTCTGCATCCCCTGGCTCTCTTTCGGGAAGTGGGAAGCTAATGGGAAAAGATACCCTTCCTCACCCACTTCTGGTGAGACTGTGTGAAAGCTACATGACCTTTCTGGAAAGCGACTTGGCAACTGGATAGAGAACCTGGAGAGAGAATTTTCAAAGCCCGCACACACATTCCGACCCAGCAATCCACTTCTAAGAGTCTGTTACAAGGAAATGATGTGAATAAAAACAGACATACACAGATCTTAACTACAGCACACAGTCTAAAACAGTGGAAAACTGAAAGTAGTTTACAGGACTAAAAATGCTGAGATGGTTAAAGAGAGTAACACCACATAGTATTTAATTAAATTACAGTGCAACTACTTGAGAAACTAATATGCATCATTAAAAAGTGTATTTCAAAGAATTAGATGCAATAGTAAAAAGTATATGTATCTAAATGCCTTAAATAAGATTGTCATAAAATAGATCCAAATGTTAATAGCGATCATCTCTGCACTGTAATAGTTACTTCCATTTTTATACTTTCTAAAAATTGTGGTAAAATATACATAACATAAAGCTCACCAGGTTCGCTATTTGGAGGTGTGCAGCACTGCGGTGTTAAGTGTACTGGCGTGGTAGTGCAGCCATCACCACCACCCACCTCCGGAACTTTCCCATCTTCCCAAACTACGCACTGTGCACACTAAACAACAACTTCTCCTGACCCCCACCTCAGGCAACCACCTCGCTACTGTCTGTCTCTATCACTCTGACTACTCCAGCTGTCCCTTGTAAGTGGAATCATAATATTTGTGCTTTTGTAACTGCCTTATTTCACTCAGCGCAGTATCTTCCAGTATCTTCCAGGTTCTGCCGCGTGGTAGCATGTGTCACAACTTCCTTTTTTAATGTTGAATAACATTCCAGTGTATGTATATATCACATCTGGTTTATCCATTCTTCCGTCAGTGGACACCTGGGTTGCTTTTGGCTGTTGTGAATAATGCCATTATGAACACGGGCATACAAATCTGTGGTGAAGTCCTTGCTCTCGCTTCTTTGGGGTATATACCGAACAGTGGAACTGTGGCTTCATATGACAATTCTGGTTAATTTTGGACCAGCTGCCACACTGTTTTCCATAGCAGCGACACCATTTTACATTCCCCCCAGCAATGCTCAAAGGTTCCACTTTCTCTACATCCTTGACAACACTTGTTATTTTCTGGGGGGTTGTGATAACATCCATCTAAATGGCTACACATTTTTTTAATTTTTATGTATTTTCAGAATTTCTTACCAGGAGGAACATGTGTTATGTTTATAATCAGAAAAATAATTCATGTTGTTTTTAAAACTGTGCTGGGCATTGGGAATGTAGTCAATAATAGTTTAATAACTGTGTATGCTGTCAGGTGGGTACTAGACTTATGGGGTGATCACTTTTTAAGTTATAAAGATGTTTAATCACTATGTTGTAAACCTGGAATTAATAGAATATTATGTGTCAACTGTAATTGAAAAATAAGAAAATTTAAAACCTGTGCTGAGGAACAGCTCATCGAATGCCCCCTCATCTATCAGTGCTGCCAGGCTAACTCCAGCCCCTCCTGCCCCGAGCACTGCACAGCCCTGTCTCACAGCTGCCCCTGGGGGTCTGGTCCTCCGTTCCATGAGTGTGGCTCCCATCTCCCTGCCCTTTTCCATGAGGTGATACAGAAAGGAGAGGAGAAAAGATCTAGGGTTCATACCATCCTGGAGTATAAGTCCAGCTCCACCAACGTCATCCTTCTGTGTCTCATCTTTCTCATCCACTCCGTGAGGCGGATGACATCAACCCCTTAAGACTGTAGGGCCTTGCACTCTGTCTGCTATAGAGTAGAGGTCTGATAAAAACTGACCCCTAATCATTTCTGGAATTGGTCATAGCTTCTGCCACAGGAAGGAATGTGGCACACCCACTAGTAAATATTGCTTAATGGATACGGCTCCGATGCTCAACCCACTGATACCTTTGCTGTCCAGATGCAAACTCCTGCAGTCCGCTGGGCTTGACGTGGATCTCGAAACCTAGCAAGCACGAGAATCACTGGGCTGGGGAGGGGGATGTTGAACCACCAAGTGCTGGGTCAATCCTAGCCTCAAATTCTGATCCAGTAGATCTGGGACAGGGCCTGATAATCTGCATTTCTGACAAATTCTCAGGTGACCCCACTTTGAGAACCACTGATGCAGACAGTAAAAACGCACATACAAGTTTAACACACAACACAGATGAAATCTGCTTTCTGCAACACCAGAGAAATCAACTCTAATTCAGAACCTGACACATCCTTTCTCTTCTGGGACATGTCATTAAGTTCTTAAAGGAAGCATTTCATAATAGTTTGAGAAGTGGACTCTGAACCAAAAAAGAATACATGTGCATTTAAATCCCAACTCCACCAATGCCTGTCCAGGGGAGCACAGACAAGCTGCTAAGTAAAGCTCTCCAAGCCACAGTTTCCTCATCTCTAAAATGGGGATGATAATAGTAACAAGATGCGGTTCAGGGAATTTCTATGATGTCAAAATAAAGCATGCAGGATGCTGGAAAAGGTGCCTGGCACTTACTAAATGCTCCACAAATACTGGTTATTCTTCACTATAACATTGTTATCTAACCACCTGATAAGGCAAACAGATCTGCGTGCTGTCAGGCGATACTTTTTAAAGCCGGTGGCTGTGAGAGATGTGGTTCACTCCTCCCACCCACCACCTCACACAAAGTGCACCTGCTCTCTTCGCAGAAGCCACCCACCCTCCCACACTTGTGGGACTGGGGCTGGACTCTTGTACATGGACGCCCACAAGTATCTGTTATTGTTGGCTGGTCATCATCCTGGGGAAAACCAGTGTGGGCCCAGAGTGCTCAAAAACCAGCAGAACCACATGCGGTGTCCATGCTGTCAGCCAAGCTGTATCAATGAGAAAAGGGGCTAAGCTCTGTCCCCTCCAAATTCCTATGTTGAATAGGAATTCAACATAGTCCAATACCTCAGAACTAGACTATCTGTGGAGACAAGGTCTTTAAAGAAATAATTAGGTTAAAACGAGGTCAAGACAATGAGCCCTGATCCAAGCTGACTGGCGTCCTCAGAAGAAGAGATGAGAACACGGACTCACACATACAGGGGGAAGACTCTGTGAAGACAAAGGAGGAAAAAGCAGCCATCTACAAGCCAAGGAGAGAGGCTTCGGGAGGAACCAACCCTGCCGACACCTTGATCCCAGACTTTCAGCCTCCAGAATCGTGAGAAAAAATTCTGTTGTTTAAGCCAGTGTTGCAGGAGGTAATTAAGAGGATGTGACCGCTGGTTGACCCATGAACTGGACCCGAGCCATCAGAGGCTCCTTACCCCTCCCCTGTCCTTGGACTGTACATTCTGCCCGCCGTTCGCACAGTGGGAGCCGTCTTCAATGCATGGGCTGGACAGAGTAAGATGTTGTTGAGACCATCTGGATGATGTACATGAGTGAACCCAGTTAAGGCCCCTCTATGAACTTTAAGATTCTGGTGAGCAAGTGCTGAGATCTACTCATCTTGCCAAGACAAGCCTCGTAAGTAATTTCTCTTGCTTATTAAACCTGCCACCTACCAAGCTGGAGTGGCCTGCCTCTTTCTTCAGTCTCTCCTTGCCCTCCATGCACAGGTGCCAGCCTGCGAAATAACAGCCCCCCAGTCAGCGGTATTTATTATGGCAGCTCTAACACACTAATACAGGGCTCGCAAGGATCCCCCTCAGCTCCTGACCCAGCATCACATGGAGCAAGAGAGGCAGGAGGCCTGCTGAAACACCACGGCTGGGGCTCTGGTTGCAATTTTTAGCCCTGCTGTTTACTGGCAAAGGGACAAGTCATTGGTACTCTTTGAACCTCTGTTTCTTCCTCTTTCTCTAATGGAGCTGCTATAAGGATTGAGACGGTATATTGGAATTGAGCCTCAGAGTCCAAGCCACAGATGCACCATTAACTCTCACCAGGATAGGTACAGTAGCCTCCAAACAGGTCCCTCTGCTTCTGCTCCTGCCCTTACTCCCTGGCCTCCCTGCTGCAAGAGCAAGCTTTTAAAAATGCTAATCAGATCACGTGTGTGGCTACCTAAAACCCTCCAGCAATGCCCCTCCATGCTGAGAAGGAAATCCAGATTCCGCACCGTTGCCTACAAAGCCCTATAAGAAATGTCTCCCACCAACCTCCTTCTTCTGTATCACTTCCCCCTCCCTGGCCCTAAACTGTTCAGAGTGGCTTTTTGCTATTTCTGCAACAAGCCAGCTTATTCCTACCTCAGGGCCTTTGCGCTAGCTTTTGCCACTACCTGAAATGCTTCCCCCCCAAATTTCAACCTGCCTGGCTTCATCTCAGGTGGAATGTCTGCTCCTCAGAGAGGCCTTTCCCACCCATGATAAAGAAACACTCAGTATCATCTCAGGCTGCTGTGTTCCTAATCATTAGCAATGCTCATTATCGCCTGAGAGTAAGCATGTGTCTGCCTATTCACTGCTGCTTCCCCAGCATTGATCCAGTTCCTAGAAGAACTCAGTAAGTATGTGTTGCCTGCAGGTGCTCTGCAAACTACAAAGTGCTGCATAAATGTGAGTGTCACAAGTACCCAAAAGAGCCAACCAAGTAATTCAAGAGAAAACGGGAGAAAAAGAGAAAAGGAGGATGGACAATTCAGGGTGGATGTGGAGGGTCTTCAAACAGTGATATAAGAAATAAACCAAGCAACTTATATTTTTTAATAAGTGAGGCTTTCAGGCCTGAGAAGCACAAACTACACTGATGATTCCTTTACTCTATACAGGCTTCCTCTGCTCCATCCAGCTATAGGAACCACATAAATTACAGATGGCTACAGTCCTCCCAGAGCCGGCTGCAGAACCCCCTCCTTAGGGGTGGCCTGGGAAGGGATCCTAGCCTTAGAAGCAGAGCTGACTCACCCCTCCCCTCCTTCATCTGGGCCCTTCTCACTGCAGCACTGCCTGCCTGGGGCCTGCACGCCTGAATAGGGTGGGGCTGTGAGTCACAGATGGCCCATCATGCCCAGTGCCAGCAGAGTGCCACCCGAGCCTATCTTTAGAAGTTCTGCAGGCTGAAAAAGCAATTTGCCCCAAGCCTGGAGCCTCCCTGCTAACATCACTGCTGGCCTTCCCCCACCAGCCCTGGTGCTTCGGGCCTTGCTCAGGGTCCAGAGGGCCTGGGAGAGCCACCTCACAACCTTGTGTACCCACAGGTGGTCTGCCCTCACTCAGTTTGGCCAGGCCTCACCAGAAGCTGCAGGAAAACACCAGACCTTGGAAAGTACTGGCAAGAGGGAAGCAAATCGCTGTGTCCTGGCTGCCCAACTGGCATATTCCCCAGGTGGTCATCTGACACCTAATCCACGTGTGGTCACATCAAAGCAGCTTGCCCAGCAGGTGTGAGTTCAGTCTCCTCCTCAAGCTGAACCAGAGCTGAGAGGCCAGAGCACAGCTCCCTGCTTCAGTACAGACTCCAGAGGCAGGTTCCCAGTGCAGCGCCTCCTCCCAGCCAGCCCCCAGGCTTCCCACTTCCTGGAAATAACCACATGAGAATTCCAGAAGCTAAAAGGAACCCCTGCTATGGGGGGTGAGGGAGGGGTTACCATCTCAATAGACCCCTACCCTACCAATCATGTCTCCTCTCTTACTGTGACGATTCACTGAGGACCTGACTTGGTGAGGCACAAGAGAGGAGAAAAGGAGACCCTGGCTCTGCCCCTGCCCACTGCACGCATGAGCCCTGTACCCTTGAGATTTCCAAGACCTTTGACCTCCTACCTCTGCACTTCGATCTAGATGCCATTTTTACACAAGTCTGTAGTATCCAGCCCACACCCACTCCTTCTGCCCATTATCTCTAATACACAGTAAAATTCAACTACTCTGGAGCAAATGGAAACAGAGAGGGGACTCCCACTGGCTTCTAGTTGAGAAATTAGAATGACCTGGAAGTGTTAAAGGGTTCAAAAACCATCCCTGAGAAACTGCAGAAGTATGATCCTACCTGTTTGTTTCCCTAATAAAAAAAAAAGGGGGGGGTGCAAGTTTACATGCCCATGGGAGCCAGGTGGCAGTGCAATGGTAAGTAAGGAACCCAGCACGGGAGGGGCCTCAACTGTTCTGCCCAGCCAGCCCACAAATGTCCGTCTTCTACCTTTTTTTCCCCTAGAAAAGCTAGAAACCCAGTTTTTAATTCAAAACCTCCTACTTCATAAATGTAAAAAATTAATGCAAAAAAATAAATAAAACAAAACACTATGCAACTGTGGAGACCAAACCAAACACACCTGCGGACCACCAGCCTGTTCCCTCTGAAAGCGAGGGTGGGTGACTGGATTCTGGGGAGCACATTCGGAAGCCTCCATTCCTTCTCTGCTTCTCCCCAGGGAGGCCTTCCTGGCCTGCCTCTCAAACTGAAGCAGAGGCTAGAGAGCAAGGCGTGACCCATGAGTCAGGAACTGTGGCTTTCTCCACTTGGAGGAGGCAACAAGGATGACAACCAGGAGAGACAGGGTATGACGTGGGTCAGGTGTTCCAGGTGTTCCCGGCAACAGGGATTGGGGGGCGGGGTGCAGGGAACCACAGGGCTTATCCCCATGACAGGTGAAGTGTTTGGGACCTGCCTTGCTCTTTTCTTTGCCCAGCACAAACAGAGCTGGAATGCAAGAGTAGACAGCACCCCGGAGCCCCCATCTGCTGCGACTCCACTATACACCATGCAGGTGTCATCTCTCAAACCCCTGTGGGCCATCCCTCTGCCTCTTTCCTCTTCCTCCATGTCGCTCAAAGCGAAGGCCTCTCCTTCCTGAAGACCGTGCTCAAGTAGCAGCTCCTCCAAAGATCAGTCACTAACACAGCATCCTCCAGCCGGCCCCTGGGCTCCAGCAGCCCCGCCCACCCCTCTCGACACTCACAATACTCACACTTCTAGCTGGCTGCCTCCCTAGCCAGGATCTCATCAAGGGAAGGCCTGGGTCTTTCCAGCCACTATCCCTGGCAGCTGGCCCAGATAACTCCAAACAGAGAAGAGGGTCTGTGTAGAGCTGAACCAGGCAAAGTGACAAGAAGCAAAAGTTCTGAGCATCAATTCATACCAGGTGACATGTGAGGCATACAAAGGCCACTGAGACGAGTCGCAAGTACCCAGGGGCTTCAAGGGACCAGAATGCTTTCGGGGTGACAGATGTTTAAGAATTCCTCCATCAAAGAGATCCCCACTGCCTGCACCCATGGCCACGCTCCCCTGGCCTCTCTCTGCTCTGCCCTCCCAGGTGTCCCCACACTTCTGCAGCTGCTGTTCCTTCCCCCAACTGCTCTAAACCCCAGTGCTCTGAGCTCACCCCACCATTGCTTCCCTCACCACCCTGTATAAAACGGTGCCCTCCCATCGCTCTTTTCCCTTACCTCCTTATCTGTCCGCTTGCACCTATCAGCGTCTGACTCACCCCATTTCTATAGTTACCCCGTTTATGGTCTGTGCCTCCACTGAAACAGAAACCTGTGAGAGAAGGACCTGCATCTGCTGTGCTCCCTCCCATATCCCCATCTCCCCAGGGCCTCACACATAAATGAATGAATTTAAGGACAAAGTAAGATCCTTACAAAAAACACTGCACAGAACCAAAGCCTCTGAGCCCCCTACACACCCAAGAAGCAACTGGGACCCCTTAACTCTGCCTCCTTCTCCTCTTCCTTTGCTATCAGGGAGCAGGACACCCACAGAACTTTCCACATGTCATGCCTCGGCTCCAGTGCCACAAAGCAGGTCAGGAACCCCTCTGTGTAAGTGTTGGAGAATATGATGGGGTGTTCATGTGAAGGGCACAGGTATGGCATGTCGACATTGTAGGGGTCAACAAAGGGGTGAAGGGTGAAGAGGCCCTTTGTCCACAGAGGTGTGTCTAGGGAGCTACAGATGTGTGAGCCAATGTGCCTGATCAGAGAATGGATGTGCGTGGGCACCAGTGAGTGGGTGAGGGCAGGGCATCTGTGGACATAGTCTGTGTGTTAAAAAAGGTGAGAGAAAGGGGAAGAAGACAAGCATGTGCAGGTGTGCACACATGTGTGAATGCAGGGAAGCTGCGCTGGTGGGAGAAGGTGCTGGTGCTTCTTCTCCCTGGTGCAAACTCCAGCTAGAGAGACAGAGGTGGGGACGAGAGGGAGCTGCCCTGGGGTCCTCAGAAAGAACGCCATCTCTCCTGCTCCCTGACCTATATCAACTTATATGGGAAGGAAACAATGTCATGTGAAGCCAGGCCTCCTCCATTAAAGGAGCGGAAGGCAATTACACAGCTGCAACCAGGCAGTCAGAGCAGCCCCCAGAATACACAGGCCAAAGCTGACAGCACAGGCACCTCGGGCTCTCTGGGCTGGGGTCACCAGTGTCCCTCAGGAGGAGCCCAGGCTCCCACTGATTCTGCACCAGGAATAAACACATAGATCTGGATTCCCCAGGGATTCCACAAAGCAAGAGGCATTAGTGCAGAACTGGGCACTTTATTATTAGCTACATATCTAATGAACATCACAGCCTGGGGAAGCAGCAAGGCTCAGAGGTGTGACCACCTGCTGGTCTTTCTGCTGAGCTGGGGCTCGCAGGGCAAGGAGGCCTGATCCCTGCCAGCACCTCCCAGCAGGCGATCAGACAAGGAGACAAATACCTAAGAGGTGTTCTCAGCCTCTTCTCCTCCTGCTATGTGAAGAAGAAAGCACAGGACTGTTGTCCCAAGCACAGGACTGGAGGGGAGGAGATCTGGATGGCAGTCCCAACTCTGTCCTCAAATTCTGGGTAACCTGGCTAACCCTCCGTTTCCTGGTGACACTGCTGCAAGGGATTCGGTGGTCAAATAAGGCTTGGAGGGTGGGGGCTGGGGATCAGTTGGGAGAGGAGGCAAATTTAGCGGTCTCCCAGTCTGCCACCAAGGACAACAGGCTTGTGGTCTAATCTCCCAATGACTAAGGATGGGATGGAGATAGAAACAAAATGGGGAAAACCCAACCCTGGTGGGGAGCCACATGCACTTGTATTACTGCTCACTCAGTGAAGATCATCTCCTGGTTGCTAAGCACCGGCAGTACACACACGGTCACTATTAGAAAGTTAATCATGGAAAATGCTGAGGTCTCTTTCCCCAGCCCGGCATCTCTCAGCTCCACGCTACAATTTCATCTTCCATATAACGTTACCGGACAGTGCCTTTGGCTCCATCTACTCCCTTGTCCCAGGCCTTTCTGACCTTTCCATTCCCTTCCAGCCCCACGCCACGTCAGCCCTGCAGGGCTCTAAGCCACACCTGGCCCGGACCAGCACACTAACATTTTCCATGCGGCCACACCAGCCAGCAAAATGCTCACGGGGGATTAAGACAACTTGCTGCATCACCCAAGCTGCTTTAGGGAAGGGAAAAACAGCACCAGTGCCGCCTTGGCTGCTGACATGACCCACACGCCCTCTCTATCCCAAGATGAAAGGCCAGGCAGACGCTGCTGCTTCTCCGTGCTGACTCAAAGGGCACCGGTTATTCCCACCTCGCACCTTCTAAAGAGATCACCAGAGGAGAGAGTCGCGTTTGAAGGCCAGCCTCATAAATGGCTTTGTACCTGCTTGTCAGCCAACACCCCAGTGAGCAGATAATTGATTTTGGGGTTTCTTGGTTGTTTGTGGGCACTGGTTCCCATGCCATTAGCCTGGATAATGGAGAGGAGACTGAAAAAGAATATTAACATCCTAACCAAGGTCATTCAGCTCCCTTCCACTGCCTCCCTAACCCAAAGACTGAGTCATTGTGGCTTTTATTAGTAATAGCAAGAATCATAAATAACATGAGTGTTTTTAAAGCAAGTGCATTCTGCTCTTACCTCAACAGATAAGGCCTTCCTTGGTGACATACGAAATGGACAGTTTATTTCTAAGTTTCAGGCCAGTGACCTGACACCGTAGTTGCCTTTTGCTGGATGACACTAAACATGAGAAGAGGACTTTGTTCGAGGGAGCAGACTGAGAGGTCCTGGCTGGCATGGGTTGGGTCCCCAGCTCCACAGCTGTGTGACCTTGGGCAAGTCACTTTACCTGGCAGGTTCCCATATCGCACAGGGGCAAGCGGAGGCTCAATGACAGCATGCACTTAAAGGGCCTGGCCATGTGTCAGCACGAAGCAGCACCCCCAAGTGTGCTTCTATTATAATAGTTACGAGGATAAATGTCAGCACAAAGATGCGATCTCTTTGGTCCCCACACCCACCCAGGAGTGGAAACAAGATCCCTCAGCCTGCCCCATGTACAGCACCCCCCCAGGGAGGCCACTCATCATCCAGCACCACTTGCTCTGGGGGCCAGCGCACCCAAGCCTGCTTCCTCACCCTCCCTCCTGTCCTCAAGGAGAGGGTACCGCCAGCCCCATTATGAAGAGGCAGCCTGTGACGCATCCAAGAAGAGCTCAGATGAGGTCCCATGTTGGCATGGGCAACATTTCCCCAACAACTCTGCTTCGGAAAACATCGAACTCCCAAAAGACTCCGTTGCAGAAAATCCTTCCAAACTTTTCAGTATAGTTATTCCCCAAAAGTCCAAAAGCTTTACTTCTCACTCATTCAACCAACAGTTACTGAGCATCTCCTGTGTGTCAGGCTCCAGGCTGGGCATTTGGGATTCAGTAGTGACTGAGACAGCCACGGCTGCTGCACCCATGACGGGGCTTACCATGGAAGGTTGGCGGGCAATGATCAAGTGAACAAGAAATAATTACAAACTGTGGTCAGAGCTTCGAGAGAAGCAAATGGGGTGCTAAAGTAAATAACAGAATCACACACTACAAAATTCTACTTACAGGTTGTGTTTCTTGGGTACTTTCTGTCTTCACCATAGAATTTAGCTCCGTAAGGGCACAGATTTGCATCTGTTCACTACTATATGCCATGTACCTAGAACAACGTGTATGGGTGCATAATAAATGTTTGTTGAAGGTGTGATGTTAGACGGTCAGGAAGGTTTTTCTGCCCCGGTGGCTTTAAGCTAAGACATGACAGATGAGCAGGAGCCAGCATACACAAAGCAGGCAGAACAATGATTCCAGCCACCCAGAACAGCGTGTGTAAAGGCCCTGAGGTATGCAACGGCTTGGCATGTTCTCTGTGGACAGGATTCTAGGGGCAGATAATGCCCAAGACAGACTGACACCTTTGTGTCACCCTCATCCAACGGCAACCTTTCAAAGGCTGCAGGAGGCACTATCCGCAACTCAGCAAATCTCTCTGGGCCCCATCTCCTGTCTTCCACTTCCACATCTGATTTTTCACTATCATCTGGTTTCTGCAGTTTCTGTGCTAATTCCTGGTGGCAGCGAAGTGCAAGGTTAGACACAGGTATGCTAGTGTCGAGAAGCGGGGATTTCTACCCCGGCTACGCCACGCACTACTTCAGTGATTGAAGGGGGTTACCTACCCTCTCTGGGCTTCAGCTCACTCATCTGTCAATCATGGATAACAGAGGAGCAATTCTGTGAGCTACTGCCAGGAGTAGACAAGTTAAGGCCATGAACCTCTTAGCTCAGTCCCTGACACACAGGAGGTACCCAATAGACATGAGCATTATCATTTTATATTTCAAACACCATCACTTCTGTTATTAGATTCCCTGTCTCCACTCAGCCCAGGGAGTGATGACTGGCCCACCCAGGCACCTCATCCACAGTCCAAAACACCTGGCCCCTCCTACTGTGAGCTAGTTATCAGTCAACTTATCAGTCAGATGTGCCCATCCCGAGTCCTCGCTCAATACAGTGATTTGGGGTGACTCTAAGAGGACTCAGGGCTTCCCGTAAGTTCCCATGTGCTGCATTCAGCTGGCTCCGCGGGGCTGCCTACAGCATGCTGGTGCAGAGTAAGGGTTCTGCGAGCCCACAGGGAGGGGCGCCTCTGCAGTCTTGCCTGAGACTTGCATTCCCCCATCTGACAGGCTTTCCTTTATTTAACTTTTTAAAAACCACCCCCAAATGTTTTGCCTTTTAAAATCGCCGTTCCTCCCCCTCAACCCACCCCCCACCTGCCCCCAAATCCTCAGTAGTTTCAAAATTGAAATAACTGCTGGGAATTGCATTTAAAGATGCTAATTTAAACATACACGTCAGACAAGGCAATCTGGGACCGTTTTCTTAGCAACGGCCCCTCACCCACACCTCACAGCTGTCGCTGCCCAGGAGCAGGGCTTGAGTAAGCTGGCAGGGAGTGGAGTATGTAGGGAGTAGAGTTTGGGGGCCTGCTTCCGGCCTCTACCTTCAGAGGGCGGTCTCCAAAGATTCACACTCTCCCAAGCTGCCAAATGCACACAAGAAATGGGTCTCAGGGAAACCATGGAAGCAGACCCACTGGATCACATTTTGAACTTACAGAACTGCTAACACAGAGTGCTCTCACTTCCTTTAATAAACCCCAAATCTTCCCTTTGAGTAAGCTGCATGCATTAAATAGCAGCCCGTACTTTCAGCGTATAAGACTCCTTTCTCTGTCGTTCACATCGTAAATGTAAGGGGCAAGTCACATCTCCAAGCGGCAATCTCCAACGCCCCCTCCTTCACACGGTCTTCCTGAACCCCCTCCCCCAGACCAGAAGGGGGGTTCCTCTCCCACCTCTCTCACATCTCATCTCCCATAGCTCATTTATGTAGCAAGATCATGGTCAAGCTAGTGCACATCTTGTCTCCACCTAGCCTCCTTGAGAAGAGAAACCATGTCCCACTCAAACTTGGATCTTGCCTCCACTGCACACCCACCACAGATAAGCACACACGCCGTATCTACCAGATTACTCGGCACACAGTAGGTGTTTAATAGTTAAGGTGAATACTATCTAAAAGCAAGAGAGGAGCTCGTCCATTTGAAGAAACAGTAGAGAAGGAAACAACACTGGTGTTAAATAACTAGTCTGTCCCCAATTAGTCTCCTTGGTAAATATGGCTTTTCACCTGTTGGATTTGCTTAAGGTGGAGGTATATGGAAGACAGAAGCTAAGACAGGAAATGCAAGCCAGACAGCCCCTGTGTGAGCGAGAAATTCCCACTGTTTGATGATGGGCAAGTGAGATGGGAGATGCCAGAGCACAGAAATGCTACTGTAAGAGCAAACCTGGGCCTCGTATCTCTAGTTGAGTGTTTACCTCAAGAAATTATGTAGGTTCTCTTTCTTGATTTAGATGGTGGTTACAATGGTTTGTTCGGTTTCATACATGCAGAGACTTTATGGTAATCTCACCTTTCAGTCTCAAATAGTAGTTCAATTTAAAAAGAAAAAAGAAATGATTAAACAATACTTCCCCCATGGACACTTATCTTCACTGTCCAAATGAAGTCGGTGCGAGAGTAGGATTTGTTTTACAAAAATTCACTCTAGTAGAACTCAGCTGCTACCACCTACAATGGGAGATAAGTCTCCAGCATGCGAAGGCAAGCAGCAGGAGGATGTGAGACGTCGAGAGGGAATGTGGAACGCTTGAGTAATAAAACGGATGCTGAGAACTTTCCATCAGCTCAACAAGAGGAGGCGCTTGGATGGACTTCGTTCTTCATCCCCAGACCGACCCGGCTCAAGCACCCAACTGCTGAGGAAGCCAAGGATGTGCAAACTACACTCCCTCAGAAGATTCTCCTCTGGGAATCTTCAAATGTTTTGGAGTTTCTGATACTCTCAAGATCACGTGCACCCAGAACCTCAGCACGGCGTGGTGTGCGGTGCTCTGAGCTCTGAGTGATTTACAGCCCTGGTGACTGGGTGCTGGAGGAGAAAACAAAAATGTCAAGCACACCAATGCAGCTGTGAGTTGCTTTTTTGCTTTATTTAGGGTAGCACCCAGTAACTGAGGAATCTGGCACCAGTTATCCACAAGCCACTCCCCACCCGCATTTTCTGCAGTTCACATCAGACCATAAGGGACACCAGAGCCCCCTTGACAGTTGGAGGAGGCTCTGACCAGTGTTCTGAGGGTTATGCAGGAGGCAAGAGGAAGGCACACTCCCTCCAGACACAGGGGTCAAGGGCAGTCATGGAAGACCTCCATGGACAGGAGCTCCAGCCTCCCTCAGCACCAGTGGGCTGTGCCACCATCACTATTAGACTCCCTAACCAAGTCAGTGCCCAGCCACCAAGACCACAGTCCCCAATGAGCCAGACAGATTTGCTCTCAGAAAGGTGGGGGGAAGGGGGACAGCTAATTTTGTTGTTGTTGTTGAATAATCTTGTCTACATAATCATTACCATGACTTAATTTTATAAACACCTTGTACAGGTTAAAATAAGATGAAATCAACATTTACTGGGCCTCATGCAATTTTAATTGATGCAATTTGACGTGCATTTATAGAGTACCAGTTGTGTTCTAGGCACTGTTGAAAACCCTTGGAACCAGGCAGCGAGAATATGAAAAATGAGAACTCTCCCAAGAAGAGAAGACATATCCAGCTCTGACCATGCCCTTATGGGCTGGGATTAGTTCTCTTGAGGCTTCTCTACTGCACTTCTCATAACACCCAGAGAGTGCTGGGTAACAGACTCAGTGGCTAATCAATAAATTTACTAATGAAAACGACAGGCCCTACAAATGGTTTCTAGAAGCCCTCCCAACAGTCTCCCGCCCTGCATCCTGGTACTCTCCCACAAACTGTGTAACATCAGCCAGAATACCCACAATGCCCACCGTACCTGCACAGTTGGAACCTGGGTTCCAGAGTGGATCGAGTGACTTTGGGCAAGTCACCCCCACTCTTGGGGCTCAGTTTCTTCCACGGTAGAATGAAGGAATGGGAACAGATGGTTTCTAATTTCCCTTCCAAGTTCTAGTATTCAATGATGCCTTGTGCATCCAGGTAAATGGGAGCTGCCTTTTGCTATTCATGAATGTAAAGAGACAGCTAGATATCAGCCCCCTCTCCTTTCCTAGTATGGCCCCATTCTGTTCAGGTTCCCACCCGTTCCCTACACTGCTCTGGGCCTCAGGTAAGCTGAGCCCATTCCCTTGTCAGCTGCTGGGCCCTGTCTAGTCTATATCAGTGAGCATTCCCATTCCACTTGCCACTGACTAACTTAGGGGTGAGCAATTGGCCTAGTTCTGGTCAATGAGACAGATGGAGAACTCGATGGAGGGCAAAGCTTCCAGGAAAGATTTCTTAGCTCTGTGAAGCCCTCACCAGAAGAGATGACCCCCACCCAGCCTCTGGACATTACCACGCTGGGATGCGATGCCTGGAACCACTGCAGCCATTTTTCAGCCATGAGAGGAACCAGATTTAGAATGAAGTTGTCACCAAGGAGCAGAATAGAGAAACAGAAGCATCCAGAGCTTCACACATAACTTAACCACTGAGCCATCCACACCGAAGAGTGCCCCTCCCACGACTCCAGCAACCTCAGTTCTACTTACAGAAGATACACTTCCTTACTGTTTAAGCAAATTTTGAGTCAGAGTTTCCCATTACTTGTGGCCAAAAACATCCTAACTACTATAGTGTATCACCAATGCGGAAAGAATGAAAGTATTCTGAAACACACTTAACACTAAAACCACACTATATATACCCAGCCAGATCTTCCTTTAACGTTGGAAAATGTTCTAGGATGCAATCTGGATGGAGGTTACTCTTTCAAACAAATCCCTGCCATCCCTTCCATTTCTTTCTCAAAAGCCAATAGCATTTATTTTATATTTCTTTTATTAATTTACACTTTGTGTGGTTGCCTAGTTTCTAGACAAATGAAGAGTGCCTGAAAATTCCAACAAGGCACAGCACTGACTTGCCTTCTCCATGGAAACAAAGGGCCGGCCATGAACTCAATTACAAGAGCAGAAGAATTGAAAGACAGAATTCTAGGTCCGTGTTGGTGGTTCTGAGCTCTCAAAGTGTTATTCATTTTGTTCTACCTGTGAATGAGTCCCAGATTTCTCGGTCTGCTTACTAGCTAAGACAGATAACAGCAAAATATCAGGGAGAGACATAGGTTTCCTCCTCTGCTCGCTCTCTCTCTCTACCTACCCCTCCCTCTGCTCCCCCTCTCCTTTCACCAAGATAACAAACAAACAAAAAAAAAAAAACAATAATTAAGTCAATGAACAGTAAAATGGTGCTACCGTGTGCACTAAAAACGAGTCCCATCTTACACTGACAAAAAGGGGGTTCCTTTTTAAAACCCTAGGGGCATTGTGTGCAAATCTAGTAAACAGCGTTAGAGGGAATTAATGCCACACATAACTCCGGGGAGCACATCATGTGCCTTTAAGACAAGGTCCACTATTCAATTCCATTCTAGGCCACAGCTCCAGTTTCAAGCCTGCGGTCCCCTTACTACTTCATGCAGTATTAATATGGTTCTGGCAAGCCCCCAAATTTGCATTGTAAACCATAATCTGGGCCAGGTTCCACAGGACAAACCGGTTTGGGGTTCCTTCTTCATGTTCCAGGAGGGACTTCCCGCTCCCTGAGGCCAGGCCACCCCTTCCCCTGGGCTCCCCAACTTCAGCCTCAACCACAGGAAGCCACGGGGGCTCTTCAATGAGCAGTTAATGGCCCCAGTGTGGAGTGTCCTCTGTGGGTGCTGCTTACACAACAATAGATGAAGCCGACTGTCCTGTGAACAGCCACAAGGTCAGGTGGGGAGGTGGGAGGGGTGTCCTCAGACACCAGAGCCCAAGCCCAGCTCTGGGTCACCTCTACAGTAGGCTTGAAAGCACCATGAAAACCCAGAGCTAGGGTCCGTGGGTTCTCCGCAGATCTGCTGAAAGCACTTGCTCTCCATCTCCCTCCCACCCCCATTAACTGGAGGGTCTTTCTTTGTTATTTCTAGGAGAGACTGTAACCCATTTTCATTTATGAAAAGAAAGAGATGTGAGGGTGGCCACAGTGGAAGAGGGGACATGGGGAGGGAGTACTGGGGAGAGGAAGTCAAGGTAAAAAAAGGAAGAAGGATAGAAGGGTGAGGGTACAGCTGAGTGGGCCCCAAGGCAGCTGTCAAACCCAGGGGCTCACGTGGGCGCCATGCTACACGCACAGCCTCCCACCACAAGTCAACAGACCTCCCAGGTTCATCTTGTGACCTTGGCTGTAGACGCACCCATCTCTCAGGCATCATGTGCTGTGTCAGGAAAGGCTCTGGGGACAATCTACCTGGGTTCGAATCCTAGATCTACTACTCATGAGCTGCACAACCTTGGAGATAATGTTTAACCACTGTGTGCCTCAGTTTCCTCATCTGGAAACTAGGGACAAAAATAGCACCCACATCCTGGGGTTGCTAGAGAGGATGCAAAATCATGCCTAGCACATGATAATTATTCAGTCCATTTCTCAGAGCTTGGTACCTAACAGGGAACAGCTCTGAGCAGATGGTAGAGCTGAAATGTACACTCAAGAATCCAGCAATTCTCTCAATATGTTAAACATAGAATTGCCATTATAACCTGCAATCTCACTCCAAGGCCAAAAAGAATACACAGAAGAATTAAAAACAGGTGTTTAAACAAAAATTTGTACACAAATGTTCCAAGTGTACAAAAAAATTTGTACACTCTTCACATTAGCCAAACATCCATCAACAGATGAACATACCAAAATGTGGTACATCCATACAGTGGAGTATGATCAAAAGAATGAAGTACTGACACATGCTACAACACCCTGAAAGCATTATGCTATGTGAAAGTAGCCAGATACTAATGACCATGCATTGTATAATTCCATTCATATGAAATGCCCAAAATAGGCCAATCCATAGAAGCAGCAAGCAGACCTGTGGTTCCAGGGGGAGGGGGAGGCGGAGGGGGAAATGTGAGTGACTGCAAAGGGGTATGGGGCTTCCACCTGGGGCGATGAAACATTCTGGAACTAGTTCACAGTGATGGTTGTACAATGCTGTGCTTGTATATTTTGTAATGGTTTAAATGGTTCATTGTGTGGTATATACTTTACCACACACCAAAAATAACCCAGAAAAGGTACAGCACACAAACCCTTCTCCCCTGAGACCTTTTACCTGAAGGGGGTTTGTGGGGCTGGGTGGCTGCTGCTACATGCTGAGTTCCACTCCTGTGCTCCTGCCTGCCCCCTCATTCCCCACACTGCACTGCAGATTCTCACAGATGCCATGTGCCTATCCTCTCTAAGCCTGCCTTGTGTTTTTCCTCCAGCAGGAGTGCCCCCTGCTCCCCCTAGCACCCTCCCTAACTCCCCTCATGCCCCAGGACCCAGTTCAGTCTCTACACTGACCAAGGGAGCCAGGCACTCAGCCTTTCCCACCTTTCATGTGACTCAAACGTGCAGAGGTCAAACCATCTTACAGAGGAGGAAGAGCAGGCTCTGGAAGGTCAGCAGCGGGTCACATACTAGTATGCAACACTATGGGTACAGAACAGCTAATACTTGTGATTTTAAAATTCATTTCCTCTTCTTCCCACAGAGTCTAAACAGTTGGCTCTTCATTCTTCTCACCAACAGGAGAAACCCAGAAACCCAGGCAACACTGCAGAAGAGATCCCCACGGTGTGGGACTTACATACCCCAGTCCAGGTGGGTCCTGTTTAGGAACACACTGCACACAGTGAAGCTACTGCCTGTGATGGCAAGCAGGACAGAAGGAAGAAAGATCTTCAGGGAAGGACATGTGAAAGTTTGTGCCAACCACTCCACTGTTTGTGTGTCTCGGAGTAAGTCTCTATCTCTCTGGGTCCATTCTTTATATAAAATAATTTTTAAGTCATATAAATAATGTAAAATGGAATAGACTGTCTCCAAGTTCTCTCCTAGCTCCACGGCTAATTCTATAATGACTAACACTTGCCCTGGAAGGATCGGCAAAAGAGGCCATTTGTTCAAAATCACTTAACAGAATTCACAGATGGGAGCACCCAGCATCATGTCAGGCTGATGCAATGCACAAGGTTGAGCCAGCAGCAACTTTTCTCTTTGAGCTTCTTACGTGAGCGCCCTACACCTTCTCTGCACCGGGAGCAGACAAGAAAGCAAAGGCTCATGAATTCTCCTCCTACCATGTATCCTATGTGAGATAATTCTGTCCTACTCGCCCACCTTCCTGATTTCTGCCACGTCTGCATACCCTGCACTAAAATTCACTGCACATCATTCTTTACATCAACTTTATCTCACTTTATTTTAAATTAGCATTGTCCTGAGCAATAATATCTGTGAAATCACGAGCTCTGATGTACTAGTTCTATTTTTTCACAAACGCATTGAAATACACAACTATAATAAGAAACTCATCTGCGCCCCACCTAAAAGCATCCTACCAGTGTTGGGATGCTGCAAAACACAGTGTTCGCTCACTTAGTCTCCACCAGCAAACCTCTTAGGTCAATGCTGTTTTCTACCATTTTAGAGAAAGAGAACTGAAGCTCAGGGAGTTTAGTGTTTAAGGTGATACAGCCAAGAAGCACCACGGCCAGACTTCAAATCTGAGTGTGCCTGACTCCGAATCCCCAGTCTTTGCCACTTGAGTAAGCATCCAGCTTGTCTACAGGCTACAGGGGTGAATAAAAGTCGAGATCGAAAATAATGCTGACGACCTTTATCACCTATTCTACTTAATCCTGTCCTAAGAACTTGACAGTAAGATTTTCCATGATTATCTGAAGCAAGAGCAATCCATCTTACACATAAGCAAAGCTGACAGGCAGAATATCAGAATGGAGAGGCAAGCACTTCATGAGCCCAGATGAGTTAGCTCCATGGACGAGGCCCCTCACCTATACTGGCAAGGTAACGGTTTATTTCCCATCGGGCAATGCTGGGTTCAGGCTGTCCCACAGGCTGCACCACTGCCCTGCCAACCCTCTCGAAAGCACACAGCTTAGTCACAAGGGACTCTGGCTGTGCATGTGTGTGACTCAGCAAACATGGTCAGGCCTCCTGGGAAAACAATGGCGAGAGCATGTAGGATCAGCAGTGTCATCCATGAATGCAGGAATGCCCCAGATTTTCATTCACCAAGCCAGCAAAGGAAAGGGCTTCCATCCAGCCTGGAAATGTGGGAATTGGGAGGTCCAGCACCCAATGTCATGTGGTCTGATTCCTGGTAGAACAGCAAGGGAAAAACAGAGCCAGGAAAAGGGTAGCAAGGGACTTGCTGAAGGGCACTCAGATGTGTCAGGCCAGGACCAGACGGAGTGCCCATCTCAGGCAAAAACCTTGGCCCTGGAATCATACAGCTTCCGACAAAGACAGCAACCACAGGTACAGTCTTTCTTTCTGGTGGAGGAAATTGTCTATTACAGAGCCATCCCCTAAATTCAAGAATCAATAAAGTGTAAGTGGAAAGCCCAGTTACCCATACGAATTCAACAACAACAAGAACACAAAAAGGAATGGGAAAACTACCCAGCTCATTATCCCTCTGAAGCGTTTTTCAGTAACAAGTCAATATGCATCAGAAATAATCTCCTTCAAGAAGGAGCAATTGGGGAAAAATGCACTGAATTGGTGCTCAGAGAGAGAAGAGGCTTGCCATGCATTTCAGCACGATGCAAAACCCCATGTGTCACACAATATGTCAACTGCAGAAGGATCCCCAAACAGGCATGTGCTAACAAGTCGTTTGACTCCAACAAGATGCCTTTGAGCCTTCCCATGACATGTGCAAAAGGGGCAGATTCTCCCCCACAGGGCATTGGCTCTCTGGACCATCTGACCAAATGAGTAGGACAAAAGGCTGGGAGCGGATGAGAGACTGACCAGCAAACAGAAAGAGAGATGTGCCCATGCAAAGCATGCTTACTGGGTGGGAAGGAGCTAGGGTCAGTCTGTTTCTTCCTAGGTCTTTTCTTTCTCATTTAAGCCTGGAAAATACCTCTGTCCAAATCTTAACCACGAGAATCCAACGAATGTCCAAACCCCAATTAAAAGAGAAAACCCAAACACTAAAATATTGCAAGTACTGATCATTTTTAAGGCAGGATTATAATTTCCTCAGCGTGTTCCACCATGGTGCTGATGGAGGTGAGGTGATGGGGTAAATTATTTATAGCAGGATTTTACAATTTCTTCATTTACGTAATCTCTTGCTTACAGCTAAAGCAAACAAGACACAAAGAAGCAAACATTTTAGAAGTATCCCAGCAAGTCATTAGTAGAGCCAAAACCAGAGTCCACATAGAAAATCCACTTATCTTAATGAAACCCTCCCCGTGGCAGTATGAGACCCTGACTTTTAAGCCCAGGACATCTAGAAGATCCTGAAAGGTGCTCCCCAAACTCTGCCGTGCCCCTCTGCATATATTCCCTTGGCAACCTGAAATCACTCTCTTCTTGGCTCCTCCACTATCTGTCATTATTAATTCTATAACTTTTGTTGATGGCTTTCTCCTCTGCAGAGATAGAAGCTCTACTGTTATGCTCAGGACAGACATAGCAAGTGCTTAAAAATATTTTTAGAATGAATGCATGTGTGTTTCTGATGAATGAACACTCCTGCATTCACCAAACACGAACTGACCACCCACACAATGACAGGCCCTTGCCTCCCTCACCCAGGGAAATCGCCCAGGGCTGCTAATGTGCCTGTCATGTCCTAACAAGGTCATGTCATGCATGTGGGGGGCTCAACAAGGTAAGACACAACCCTGACCCCCAAGGAGCAGACAGCCTAAGGGAAGATAAGCCAACACATGTCAGAGGCTACATGACACAGCACAAAAAGCACTGGGGAAGCTGGAATTCTCTGGTCTAGTTCCCCGTCCCCATTCAATGGTTATATGACTTTGAACAAATAACTTCTCCAGGAATTGACTGCTTCATTTGCAAAAACAAGCCAAACAAAAGGAAAAAGAGCATCCCAGGACTGGGAACATCCAGGGCTGGAAGAAGGGCTCCTGAGCATCAATAACCTCCTTGAGTACAGGGACCAGTCTTTGTTGCATACTACACCCCTCACCCCTCTCTGTGCCAGGCTCTGCCCCCCACTCTCCTTTCCTCCATGCTCCCTGATTCACCCAACCCTATAAAGGGTCACTCCACCAGCCAGTGACTTTCAAAGACCCCTTTGATGAGCACCAACTAGGGTTTTCCAATCCCTGCAAAGCACAGTGGACTGTCTCAGCTTAGGCTTTGGTTGTGGGAGAGAATTGCCTATTGCTTTTTTGACAACTTGGGACAGAAATGCCAGAGGGATGAATTGTGGGGAGGTTATAAATGTATGACTGTTTCTTTCCACCCCACACCCTCCTCTACTGGCTCTATAGATCCAAATCTCTGAAAGGCACCCATATTTCTTCCCTACCTCTATTCCTGAATACCCTACTTCTATCTAAAAGAGGGAGAACCCTCTATTGCTCCATCTATCCCAGGGGTGGGCCACTATGCTGCCTCACACTGGCCTCTGGGCCAGCAGCCCCTGCCAAGGGCCACTTGAGCCAGGTGACTATGTAGCCTCAGGCTAGATTTCCCATCAGGAAGTTACCAGGCCTTCCCCAGACTCTCCTAGGTATAGCCCATCCCCAGCCTCACAGTTCCCCTGGAAATCTAAAGATACTATATTCAAGAAAACTAACCTCAAAGATGATTGTTGTTATCTTAGTTATAAAGGCAAATACTACAACAGCCTAAGCATCCCATAGCAGAGGAAAGCTAAAAACTAGTGATACAGACATCGTGAATAGCATGCAGTTATAAAAAAATGTTTACGGACTTCTAACAGCACAGAAAAGACATGTTATATAGTAATGGGGTTAGGGGGGCAACATACAAAGTTGGATAAAGAGTATAATCACAGCTAAGGAAATTCCAATAGTATGAAAAGTTGTACAAAGATGCTTCAAGGAAATGGATCAAAAGGTAGCCACCGGTGTCTCTAGGTAGAGAGACCAGAGACGAGGTCCCTCCTCTATGTACATTTACATATATTTATAAGAGAAAACTATGAGCATTCCTTTCTCATGGAGGAACATAAGCTCAGAAAGATCAGGAATCTTGGAATCAAAAGTTCTAGGTTCTAGGTTCATATCTGTCTGTTCCTAAAGGCTTGTGACCTTGAGAAGTGAAAAGCCCTTTGTTTCTATTTCCTCCCTATAACTTATACCTACAAACTGCCACCTACACCTACAACCCACATCAACAACTTATAACCTATACCTACAACTACAAACTAAACCCACACTAAAACTGCAGCTGAGACCTAAAACCTACATCTATTATATAACCTATAACCCTATAGCTATAATCTACACCTACAACCTAGAGCTACAGCCTATAACTAAGAACTGTACTCACAAACTACACCCACACCTGTAACTTACAGTGACAAACTACACCTATACCTACAACCCACAGGGGTGCCATAAGGTGGTGGGGATCACCCAAGTGGCAGTCTTCAAATGAAGATGGTACATAAAGGCAAAGCATGAAGTTCTTACGATCTCTAGAGGTCTGCACACACGTGCACACTGCAATATCAAGAGCATATCCATCCACTAAGTGGGTCTTGATTCTAGAAGGAAACGCTAATTTACTAGAACATTCCTTTCAGGGTTCAAAAGTCAAAACTAGTCACCACGTGACTCCTGTTTATCTGCCCCTCCCTTCTCGTGCCCTACTAGGTTTGTTTCAAGAAGTTCATAACCTTCCTTTGGAAAATATAGATAGAAGAAATTTAATTCATTTTTTTTACTAAAAAAAGACAAAGGAAAACATACTGGCAAGTGCATTTTGTGCAGTTATTTGGTCTGGCAAGTCCTCTTTGTCTGGAGATAACGATTTAGCGTTGTTCCTCGTGTAAAGTGCAGCACAGGGAGTACAGTCACTAACACTGTAACAACTATGGATGGGGTCCGATGGGCGTTACACTTATGGGGCAACCACTTCATAAGGTATGTAAATGTCTAATCGCTATGCCGTACACCTGAAACACATAATGTTGTATAGCAACTGTACATAAAAAATAAATTTTAAAAAAGGAATTGTCCCTCAGGCAAGGGCATAGTAGCTGACATCTAGAAGCAGAAGGAAGACAATGCCCTTTCTTATTAAAATCAGAGGTCATGGCTTTCCCAAAGGCTCACATCCTGCCGTGGTCTTTCTTCCCAGTGTTGATCAGAATGCACTGAAGATACTGCTCCCGAGACTCAGAGTCCCCTAGGACAAAGGGCCTCCTCTCTCTCTACAAGAGGCCACCTCCAAAGCCAAGAGTCTTCTCCCCTATCTAGCTGGTAAGAGAAGAAGAGGTTGAGGCCACGGCTGGCGTGCAACCTCGACTCTCCACCTCCCTCTGAAGCTGGATTTGAATTTCAGCTCCACCAGCTGAAATGTGACCAAAAGCAAGTTACCTCACCATACCAGGCTTCAATCTCCTCATTCCTAATAGTATAATAATACCAATATTTTTAGCCCTTAGAATGTGCTAGATACTAAAGCTAAGGGCCTCACATCTAAGAATTCATCTATTCCTTGCAACGGCTGTTATGAGGGTAGCAGTGCGTACCATTACCATCACTCCCATTTTAGACATGACGTGGTGGAGACACAGAGACATAAGTGACTTGCTCAGAGTCCTGCAGCTAGCTGGTGGTCGGGTTGAACTGAAACCAGGCACTCCATCTCCGTGCTGCTACCATTACACTCAAATACATCTGTCAATTGGAGGCGGGAAATGCCCATTTGACAGGGTCACTATCTGGACTTTAAAAGTCAGCTATGTAAAACACCGTGGTAAAAACTCTGTAAATGGCAGTATTACCAGTTTCCTGGCAACACAGCCAAACCCTGCAGCTTTCTCTCAACAGCCGTCTTGACCATGCTTCTTGTTGGAAACAGGGAGGATGCACAAGCCACTGACTGGGAAATACAAAATAAAACTCACAGCTGAGGTCCTAGTGGCAAAGGCTGTGTCTGAGTCATTTCTGAGTAATTTGCACGACCTGATATAATGCCTAGCACAGAGCAGGAAATAAAATTAAAAAAAAAAAAAACTTACCCTCATTAATTTCCTTCAAATATGCCCCTTGTTATTTTATGTTCATGTTTATTTCCAAGTCACACTTGTATCACCAATTCTAAAATCTCCAATGGAATACACAGAACCATGTCACCTAACTCCAACACTTGCAAGATCTTTGAATTCTCTCAAAAAACAAGCTTCTCTATCATCTTCCCCCTTCACTTTTAATTTCAGTGGCAAGAAGTTCCCTCCTTTTGGTCCACCTTATGCCATGCCTCACCAGACGGCAACCCAAGGGGTATACTCTTCTGCCACAAGAGCCACTCAGTAAGCAGAACCAAGTTGAGTCTGCAGTGCCCCAGCCAGGCTACAGGAGAAATCCCATCCTATCCGGATCCTCATTGGCCCACCTTCCCCAAACCACAGGCAAACACCAGAATGGTACCTGAGAAAGGATCTTCCATAGTCTGAGACACATGAGCTTGTTTAGAAAGTGTCTTCCAGCCTTGGGTGGTGTGGCTCAGTTGGTTGAAGCATCATCCCATAGACCAAAGGGTCATGGGTTCAATTCCCAATCAAGGCACATACCCAGGTTTCAGGTTTGATCCCCAGTTGGTATGTTTACAAGAGGGCAACCAATCAATGTTTCTTTCTCACATCAATGCTTCTCTTTCTCTCTTACCCTTCCTCTCTCTCTCTGAAAGCAATGAAAAAATATCCTCAGGTAAGGATAAAAGTAAAGTATAAATCACTCAGAATTATCTTCCTTTTGACTTAGAACTTCAGAATTCACTCAATAATTCCTGAAATCTCTCAATCTCTTGCTCTCCATCTCCCCTTCTTTCTTTTATTTTGCCTTTAAAAGAAGAAATAATTTTTTTTAAACCTCACCTAGCACTAAGAAACCGGGAAAAATCTGTTATTAAGAATATAACAGCTCCTACAGAGCCAGTAAGAGTCTCAGTGGCAACTCTGGCCCCAGTGTCACCCACATCATCACAATGAGCCACTCAGACCGTAAACCACTGCCTGCTCCACCTGAGCCGCACACTCTTTATGGCTTCCCCTCATTCTTATTTTTCGGTAGGGCCCGGTTGGAATGGAACAGGCTTCTGTTACAATGACAGATGTGCAGGCTGCTCACAGAGTGGGGCTTTGGGGGAGGCACTCTATACACACAGTCACACTCATACACTCACATACTATACACACACACAATCCTCATGCTACACACTCTCACATACTCTTACACACTCTTGTGCACCCTTTCCTCTGGCCCCTTCCAACTCTACAGCCATCATTGGTCATTACCCCACCTGGACCTCTTAGCCAGATTTGAGTCCAGATCCCAGCTTACTAGCTGTGTGGCCTTAGAACATCACTTAACCTCCCTGAACCTGCATTTCCTCATGTGCATCTTGGATACTGCCAGTACCAGCCTCCAGAGCTAACACAAAGCCAGTTCCTCAACAGCTTGATCACTAGTCCCATATCTATGAACCCACAAGTGCCCCCTACCCTCTCCCTCCTCCATGAATCCCCTTGGATCTTCCCACAAGCTAATGACTAAAGGGTTAAAGCCTGACCAAACAGGTGGCCTCTAGGATCCTGTTCTAGCTCCACAAAAGCATGTAATCAAATTGGTCCCTGCCTGTGAGAAGGATGGTTGTTAAGACACTGATTAAGTGGGTCACTACATGGGAAGTGGTTATCACAGGCCCAGCTCAGAGTCCCTGCTTGGTACAAGTTATCTGCAAGGCCAAACTGTTCTACAAGAAGATCCCTCCTCCCACTGAACAGTGACCTGTCTCCACAGTGCCACCAGCCATGGTCCTACATTTATCTAAGGGACTGAACAGATTCCAACACAGGCTGGTTGGTCCAAGAAGACCCCCGGGAAGAGACTGGGGACTCTGAGACTACACCATTCATATACCTACTCCCCCCACCCTAGGTAAAAAGCAGATGTCCCCAAGGAACCCTCTTCTCTTTGACTCTCTCCCCCTCCAGAGCCTGCAAGGTGATTCTCTCATTTACTGTTCTCAACCTCCCTGCAGGGACAGACATGGTTTTTTACATTTACAGATAGATGTTGAAGCACCCAAGTCAGAGGCTTGTCTGAGATCACACAGTGAAGGAGCTGGAATTAAAACCTAATCTGCTAAAATACCTGCAATTCTAATTCTATACACCCAAGTGAGACAAGGGAGTGGCCTAGGACTTTCCCAACAATGCATTGTGAAAATGAGGCAAAATTGAGGCTGGAGGACGAGAACTCTGTCCTCTCAAGGGTGGATATGGGATAAGGGACCCAGCTCTGTCAGGATCCCTCATCCCCAGACATTCCTGCTCACCCTACTGCAGGACTATGACTGGGGGCACAATGAAAACAGGTTGCAGTTCAGTGGGAGGAGGGACCTTCTTGTAGAGCAGCCCAGCCTTGAAGAGGTGGGCAGCCCGGGCACTGGGGAGCCAAGGGATGGGTTCCCAGCCAGACGTCTCTGATCTGTACGCAGTCTGTGAACATCGGGCAAGGGCGTTGCCGCCTCTCAGAGTATCTGCACCACCTCCATCCAGGAATGCTACGGTTGCTGAGGGAAAACAGAGCAATGTTCACTGCCAGCCCAGCCCTGCTTAGTAATCTGCCCTTTGCATTGCCGGGGGAGCAGTGGAATACAGCTGCAGTACCTGATGGTACATCTAAAAAAAGCCAGCTGAGGGGCCCACAGACTCCCACCTGTCCTCTCCCACCCACCACTCTGGAGAGTGGTGAGGAGCTGCTATTTCTTTTTTCTCTCACCGCAAGGAGATCAATATGTTGTGTAAAAACACCACCATCCAGCAAAGCTCTACTTTACACCTACCTCCATCTGGACTGTCCCTCCTAGTGTTCCACTAATTCATCAACAATTCCTTCCAAAATCATCATGATTGATTTTATACACTGGGTTGCCTCCCAGCCAGCGGCTTATGCCCCAGCCAGAAGAAGCTAAGCAGTCACATCCACAGTTAGCCCATGGGAGCTTTGGGGCAGGGGGTCAGAGCCAGAGGGACATACTCCAAGAACTGGTTTTCATGGGCATGGAGCAAGGTAATGGGTCAAGGCTGGGATGTTTGAAAAAGGAAGTTCACCTTGGTATCCATATAACATCTACCAAGTACATGCTAAGGGCTTTGCAAGATTTACCTCATTGAATACTAAGTGCAACATTTTATAAATGAGAAAACTCATGTGAAAGGATGTTGTCACAGCCCAGGGACAAAATGAACCAGGACACTGTGCTATCTTTCCCTCCTGTGGGAAAAACCTGTCACTATTCTGACTAGAATTTCTCCTCCATAGCTTTCATAATGTCCGCCTCCTTGATAATGTACTCATGGATAAAAATAGTGGTCCTTTGGGTAAAATGATATTAATTGCATTGTTGGTAGTAGTGAGAGCAGCACTAATAAATGGAAATTACTACACATTTTAATGACTATCAAGCACTATGCTGGATACTTGACTTACAGTATTTTATTAATAATCCTGTAACGCTTTCAACATTCCTAGAAAACTTTTTGGTTAAAGACATATGTTAAAAATTTAAGTGTAATCACAAACAGAAGAGAATGTGATCAATAGCTTATGAGCCAGAAAAGGAGTAAGGAAGGGGATGTGAAGCTACTCATCAACATGAGACAAGAAAAAGAGGAGGGGAGCAATGAAAAGGACTGTGAACAGAAACCCAAAATAAAACAGTAGGGGAAACTCAGAAATGCTATCAGTGATTATAATAAGTATAAATGGGTTAAATTTACCTATTAGAGGGCAGATTATCAGACTAGATTAAAAATTTGAACAAAATTCAATTATGTGATGGTCACAAGAAACATAGCTAAAAGACACTTACTAAAAGGCTGAAAATAAAGAGATAGTAAAGAACATGCTAGGCAAACACCAACCAAAATAAAACTGGAGTAACACATAACTAACATCATTCAAAACTAATTGGGTCCTCAAAACAACCCTCAAAACCGTGAAAGGTACATCTGAAATCCCTATTTTGTCCAAGGAGACTGCGAAACATAGAGGTTAGGTTACGTGCCAAAGGCCCCACCGGCAGCTGGGGCAGAAAGAAGATGCACGCTCAGACTTCTATTACTCCAAACCCCATGCTTTCAACCAAAACACTCTATTGTTCTACGTTACATTACTTCAGGAAATATTTAGAGGGTGGAAAATACATGTTCCATAACCAAGGGTTGGAGTATGAGTAGGAAATGGAGAGTCATGAGTCACTGAAGAAGACAGAAAGAGAAATCTGCCAGTTCTTAATCCTCAAGGAAGATTAGTGAAAACACCTAGGGGGGCTCAAAGAAAGGGCCAGTCCCAGACCAATGGACACAGCATCTCCAGGGGGGAGGCCCAGACATCAGTATTTTAAAAGCTTCCAAAATGACTCTACCAGACAGGGAGCATTGAGAACAGATGATTATTAAGGACAAGTCTACTAAAAGATAGAGGGTACTTTTAGGTCATTGTGAAAGCATAAATTAGATGTCGCAACATCAGCCCTTCTAACTGAAATTCAAAAAGAAATAATTAGAATAAAGGGAGATATAAGACCTCTTGCACCACAGGGTGAGAGGAAACCACATCTGGGAATACCTGAGAAAAGGGCTGACGGAAACCTTGAGCTAAGACCCTCTCCCTGATTCCTGACGAGAGCAGAATCACGGAATTTTGGGGTGAGGAGACTCTTACAGGAAACTTAAAATGAATCCTAGACCCAGCTTACTATTACAAATGCCTTGGTACTCTGTAAAAATATATTCTGTCCTACACTTAGGGGAATCTGATACCATATATCTGACTCAAGCCTGGAAAACATTTTTTAAAGCATATTCAAAAGAGGCCTTTGAAGGGAGATAGCAGAGTGGAGCCAGATCACAGTAACTCCATGTGCCAACACATAATTAAGCAAAATAAAATTATAAAAAAAAAGAAGAAGAAGAAGAAGAAAGTGATCAAAGAAGGAAGGCCATCAACATCTAAATGTGGAGACCTGGGGTGATGGTGGGGAAACAGGGTCTGTCATGACTTGGGAGGTTCCTGTCCCTAGTCCACCCCCACCCCCCGGAAGCATTGCTGGTGATGCCAAAATCCTGAGACTTTTCACTAATCCTGCACACTTGGAGAGTAGCGAACTATGCTTGTATTGTTATTTTCCCCCCTTTTCTGACTTGATAGGGACAAATTAGAAACTACTAGGATGTGGGCTGTAAAACAGTGATGTGAACAAATCTCTGTCATAGAAGCAGAGGGTCCAGAGCTCAGTGCTTAACTGAGGAGATCATTTAAATGTCAAGGGCATCCCTCATGAAGGACAGTGTGTCCCCCGTATGTAAGATGAACCTTGGAACAGGACATTTAACAACATCCACTCTGTCCCTGCTCAAAGGAACACTCAGCTCTGAGCTCTTACCCTCCTTCATCCCCCACATTCCCTGTAATGCTCCAGGCATCAGAAATCCTCTCAAACTGCTGATACCAAGGCAGAGGTTTTAGGTAAGTTATTCAAAGAGTCACAAAGCATTTGCCCACAGTATCAGAGCACTTAGAAGGACCAGACAAAGTGACAAAGTTCAGCATATGCAAGATAACAAGATTATGGCACTTGACAGACACTACAAGGGAGAAAAAAAAGAACACAGCCCACAGAATGAAGAGCCCCATCTGGAAGAAAACAGAACCAGAGAAACAGGAAATTTCCTACAGGTACTTAAAAGCTACAGGAGAATTAAGCAGAAGGGTCCCCCCAAAAAAACAGAATTATCTTCTGGAGGGCAAGCACCTTGTAGTACAGGCTTCCCCCACTAGGTGAGTGTTCTAGGAACCCATTTGTATCAATGCCAGCTGGCGCAGTTGTGAGAGGCTGCATTCGGCGTCAGTGAATTTTTCTGAGGATTCTTTAATATATTTGCCCATTTCATCATGGGTGATTTACAAGTGCACCTGCCCACACCGTGTGGAGTGTTAAGTAGTTTTTGACCAAAACAGCATGACCCCCATGCCCCACCCTCCCTATATATCCAAGGGACTTTTTTTTTTTGTTTCCCTGGATAAAAAAAGCCCTCAAAAGGAAACGCTTTGCCAACATAGAAGAGGTGAAACAAAAAATGGCAGAAGCATTAAAAGGTATCAAAATCAATGAGTTCAAAAACTGTTTCAAGCAGTGGGGGAGGGGGAGTCTCAATAGGTGTATTGCATCAAATGAAGAGTACTTTGAAGGTGACCAAAGTTTATATATGTAAAACTAAATACACAAATTTTTATAAATAAATTCTGGGTTTTCTTGTGTCCCCCTCATATATGTTCAATAATACAAGAAAGTTAGAGCAAACAAAATGAATATCAGAATAGCAACCATTTAAGATTGCTGAATAATTTGAAGACAGAAAAACCACATGTGCAAAATGAATTCCCACATTGGGGAAAGACTTGAGACTCAACAGCTCTGGAACTTATTAAATATTACCAACCTTAACAATGTAGAAAACAATGCTATTACTAAAATAAGGGAGGAAGGAGGTAGGAAAAACAATGTGAATGCTAACTTCTTCATTATTTATAGCATGGACTCAAAGTGCAAATTAAAAGTAGTTGGTAACAGATAGGAATAACTTCAATCTCATATTTTTATAAACTTAGTGAGATCTTTTAGAAAATATCTGTTTCAATGGAGAAATATTTATCCACAGCTCAACAGATGTGTCTTCTTAGAAAATTAAGCAAAGCAGGTTCATATTCTTTGTTACAATTCGGTGTGGAGTGTGATCCTATCATTTTAAGATTACCCCTATCAATCTGTGGTCTCTGTATCCTTCCAACTGCATATATCCACGGAAAGATTCTTTCATGATTTTCTCCTACTGTTCAAGATGGTTATTCCTAGGTAATGAGATTTTGAATTATTTTTCAAACTTCTCTCTGAACATTGCTGTTGCCTGGATTATATGTAACAAATATTTCAAAAACAATTATTATTTTTAAGAGGAAAAAAACTCCCCAGGGACTGAGATGCTCACAGTCAAGTTGGAGGACCACTTAATCTCACCTGGAAATCCCATGCAGCACTCCTGAGAAGTTACTACCCACCCAGCTGTCACCAAAACCCCCAGGGGAGATGAGGCACCCACTGTAACCCAACTGTCCCATCCCACTGCAGGGCAACCTCAGTGCAGTTGTAGTGCAGTTAATTCTCGTACTGCTGCTTTCCTTGCTATTGTATCTTCTAGCACTAATACCTACTTTTTATTGAATTGCCCTAACCATGACTCATCCTTTAATCCTCAGAACAGCTGTACGAGGTTACAAGGATTCATTACAACGTTCCCCCATTTTCCTGTTGGAGAGACTGACACCCAGAGAAGTGAATTTTCCCAAGGTCCCACAGCTAGTAGGTAGCAGATCTAAGCTTCAACCCACATTCCGATGGATTCTAAAGTCCGTGTTTTCCACTAAAAATGCTTTGTAAGAAAGTGATTCCCTGTATTGATCCAAGATCTTCCTTTGTATAATTTCTAGCCCACGGCACAGGCTCTGCTGTCGGGACACACCGGACAGTTGAACTGCTTTCCATGTGTCCTTGCCTGGTAATATAGGGAAACAAAAATCACATGACTCTCAACTGCCCAACCTTCTTCTTCCCCAGCCATCCTGCACCAGGTGCAAAGGAAACGGAAAGAGAGATTGCATTTTCCCTGCCCTGTGACAAAGTCACTGAATGATGCATTTAAATGAAATTGCACATTTTCCAAGAGGCTGTACGTGTATCTTCTGCTTTTAAGGAGTTCCTCACAGTTGCATTCACTGGAAAAATCTCCTGAGAGTGTCATGCCACAGACAACTCCCAGCCCCCCAGGTTAATGGATGGGTGTAGTGGTATGGATAAAATAATTGATATCTGGCACAGAAGTGTATCATATGTATTTTTCAATTTATCCTCCTAATTATAGTTTTTCAGAGACTCATATTTAAATGAGTTTCTACTCCCCTAACACACTGACTGGTAGTGAGGGGAGGGAAAATAGGCTGAAAACATTATGCATATTTTCCACTCAGTGTGAATCTTCCCTGCACTATCACTGACAGCTCTCTGGCTGGGTGGGGGACTTAGGGTGGGGGTGGGGGGCTCTCTTTGGTTCATAACCTCCCCAAGTCTGACTTTCACATACAGACACGACAGCCTGTCCGGCCCCCCGAGTACACTGCCTGGCATCTCCCGTGCCAGGAGCCCCCCCAGGCAGCTGGGCACTGGAGCCCAGGCCTTGCCTGGGACACTTTCTCCCAGGACTGCACACTTCTCAGCAGGGTCTTATTCCAAGGAAAGATTCCGCTGCCTTGGTGTTGCACACAGCTAGGCAGGCCTCCACCAAAATGCAAACCTGTGTTGGCAGCGAGGCCATGGAACGGGGCCTGGAAAACATGGCTTCATTTCTCGGCATAGGAACAGAGACCCAATATAGCTCAGCCCAGTTGGGCTGATGACCCCGCCACCCTGTCCCTAAACCCTCTGCAGTGTCCTTCAGGTCCCCTCCATGTCCCAAAACCCAAGCCCCCAGGGCACATGCGTCGCTCTCTACTTCCTCCCCAGGGCCATTCCCCAGACAATATCTGAACTCACTTATCCTGGCAAGTCTGTCCCTTGAAGGAGAGGGGAGACACCCAACACCACAGCCCAGAAGAAATCTCGGCATGGAATTAGTCAAAAGCCAGACACTAAAATTACATTTCTCACTCCGTTCTCATTTGGAGGGAAGTCTGTGTGGGGCTGGCTGTGATCACGCACTCTCCGCCTTAAGTGAGTGAGCTCTCAACTGCCTCCTTCTCTTCCTCTTCCTTCTCCTCATCCTGCTCCCTCTCCATGGTCAAGGCCGCCTCCCCCACCACATTCCCAGCTTATGGCCTCCCACTGGCTCCTAGATTCATGGAGAACCGAGAGCTCTGGTCTGCCTGCCTGCCTGCCTGCCTGCCAGGAAAGGGTAAGCATTGCCACTGCCCTGCAAGGCTGTGCAGCACTCAGGAAGCAGCAGAACAGAACAATAAAGGTACATTTTATGTAGGGGAGCAATAAGGTAACATTTTAGACTCCAAGAATCTACCAAAACCCCAGTCCAAGTTGAGAGGCAAGACAAGCTCTTCAAAGCAGGTAACTGGAAATATCCAGAGTCCCAGGCCTCTCCTGTCCCTTTCTTCTGGAAAAGTTCACACAAGAAGGTATCCCCCAAGACTCTCAGACATGTACCCCTTCTCTCTGGTGCTGCCTGGCCCCATACTGGCTAATGTCTCCAATGGGAAAAGAAGGGAATGGCTGCCTCTCAGAAATACCTGTTCAGTAGCCTGTCCCTTCACATTTTAAAGCATTACTGCTCGACTGCTCAGGTAAGCACATTGAACCTCAGAGATGTTGAACCAGAGCCCAGGCAGGGTGGCTCAGCTGCTTGAAGCATCATTGCGTTCACCAAAAGGTTGTGGGGGTCTGATCCCTGGTCGGATTGCATAGGGGAGGCAACCAAATGTCTTTCTCACATCAATTTCTCTCTCCCTTGCTCTCTCTCTAAAATCAATAAATATGTCTTCAAGGATTAAAAAAAAGATGTTAAACCAATCCTGGATGTTACAACTGAATTTTTGTTTTCCTTCATTGAAAATAAACGGTACTCTCTCAGTGCTTTGCTCACCAACCTTCACTCGGTCCTCTAACAATTGTGGAGAAGGTATCATCACCCCCTTGCGCAAGCGAGGTCTGGAGCTCAAAAAGGTTGAGGAACGTGCCTGAGGTCATCACAAGTAACGATGCACGGCCAGACATAAGTGTAGCCCCAGAAACCTCATCTTCCACCACACACGTGGTTTCCCTAAAGAGTGCCCGTGACTCCATGTAGGAACCCAGCCCAGCCTGGCCCATCCACCAGAGCAGAGGAAGAAAGCTCCTCTGTCAAAATGAAAGATGCTAACAGCAAGGGTGTTTAGCTGGGAGTGTTCAAATTTCCATAAAAAAATCTCCTTGTGCGAAGAGGAGCTGAAAAAAATCAGGCTGCATCTTCCCTAGAAGCCAGTACCTCCTGGAATCCAGGCATCTCTCCCAAGCCTGCTCAAGAGCCCCACTGCCTCCCCACCGCCCTGCAATCCCACCATAAATTATTAAGGAATCATGTGGGCTTGGCTGAAAGAACAGAACAGGTCAATTATGTTTTATTCTCCCCACTAAACCTTAAATATTATGCCCAGGCTCAGACAGCCCTTGCCTTTCATTTGCCTTGGCTTTAGGAAGGCAGGGAGGGGAAATTAAGCCAAGAACCCAAGTATCTGTGCATTTATAGTAATCCAGCCTAACCCAAAACAGGGCTGCCTCCTTTAGGACCACCTCTGTGGGGCTTTTCCAGATCATCTGGAATTTGGGGTGAAAGTCAGCTTTGCCACACACAGTAAGCCTTCTGGCCTCCCAGGCCCTCCCATGGGCAGGAGTTCTCTGAGAAGGGTTTTACAGCAGAGGCTGAGAAGTTGACCTGAAATTGTCTTCCTCTTGGGTTATCTGACTCAGGTAGTACCCAGAACCAAAAAGACCAAAGGAAATGGGCTGACCCCAAAGATGATCATTTAGAACAAGAGTGGGCAAACCAATGGTCCATGGGTCAAATCTGGCCCATTTGTTTCTGTAAATAAAGTTTTATTGGGACATAGCCATGCTCATCTGTGCTGTATTGTCTACGGCTGAGTCCATGCTACAAATGTATGGCTGAGCTGCTGCAACAGCATGGCCCGCCAGCATAAAATACTCACTCTCTAGCTCTTCATTAAAAAAAAAAAAAAAAAATGCAGCCTTCGATTTAGGAAAACTTTCAGAAGTGGTTGGGTGGATTTCTTGAGATTTTTAAAGGGCAAATAATATCTCTAGAGTATATCTGGTACAGTCTTGTTTGGAAGGGAAAGGATAGAAAAAATGGCCCAAGAAGTCCCTTCTAGCCCCACAGGAAGCCAATAAAAGGGACAGGGTACCTGGCGCCCAGTGCTTCAGATGACAATACATTTACAGAAGGGCAATCTGTGCACCATCTTGGCGAGGCCAAACCAATACCCCTGGTGCAACCATGCAGAGCCTGATCCTGCACCCACTTCTAGCAGCTGGAAGCTTGATGTGGAAAGTGTCCGCTTCAGGAGGCCCAGAAGTCATCTACACCACTCACTTGGCTTAGGGGCAGAAGAAGCGTGCCCTGAAGCTGTGCCCTGGGAGGATCTCATGCCACTGATACCACTGGTCCACAGCTCTGGAGTCTCCAACTCACAGCACACACACGGAGCAGCCCAGGGCAGCAGGGTACATGGGATCTGGACACTGACCTGATAGCTGCCACCTTTTATGTAGCCTCTGCTCCAGCCCACCTGTGGCATGATTCTTGAGAGTGGCAAGAACGTGTTGAAGCACTGGACCAAGACTCAGGATGGACTAGGGTCTCATCCTACCTCTGCTACTGCCTGCTCATGAAACCTTGGGAGATTCATTTCATGTCTCTGGGCCTCAGCTTTTTTCTTCTGTCAAATGGGTTAATACTACCTGCTTCACCTATCTCACAGAACTCAGTCATTCAACAATTATTGAGCATCTATTCTGAGCCAGACATTGTTCTAGCACTTGAGGTATAGCAAAAAACAAGAATGGCAAAAGTCTTGCCTCATGGAGCTTACACTCCAGGGCTAGAATGGAACCTAATAAGGAATGCCCGCAAGAACACTTTGTAAAACCATAATCTGCTATACTTGCATCACGATGGTGATACTTTCTTCCCACGCCGCACCATTTATAGACAGGATTCACACACAGAACAGACCTACTAGGAATAAATCGCTGACAACAGTCATAGATGTACAACTGTTCTGGACGCCTTGTATGTATTAACCTACAATCATCAGCAGCCCCCAGCTCTGAGGAAGGCACTGTAAAAGTGCACACTCTACAAACAAGTAAGCGGGGGCCCAGAGCGGTGAAGCTGCTTTCCCAGGGTGATGCAACTACTAAAGGGAGAGAGAGGATTAAAACACAGGCATTCTGGGCCCTGGCCAGGTAGCTCAGTTGGTTGGAGTGTCATCCTGATATGCCAAGGTTGCAGGTTCAAACCCCAGTCAGGGTGCATACAAGATCAGCTACTGAACATATGAATAAGTGGAACAATAAGTCAATGTTCTTCTCTCTCTCTCATCAATAAATAAAAATTTTTTAAAAAACAGGCATTCTGACGCTTGGACACATACATTTAACCACACCCCTATCCTGCCTCTACTGAGAAGGAAATGTAAGTGTCCTGCCCCTTCTTGTACCTCCTCTGCTGGCTGGAGGTGCTAACCTTACTGTTCCATCATGATCTTGAGGTGGAAGGCCACCACCCTCCAGGCTAGGAAAAAGTGTCCCGGGAAGGGGAAAGGAAGCTCTCCTTCACTATTTCAGTTACCAAAGAAGAAAATGGCTTCTAACAGGAGAGCTAGACCGTAGGCCTTAAACCAACCAGAGGTCCCTGCAGCTCCCACTCTGGGTCACATGCTCCTGTCTAGGGATCTCCAGAAGGGCACATATGTAGCTGTGGGCAGCGAGCAGGGACCCTGACCCAGGGAGGCAGGCCAAAAACTCTGTCTCTGGCAGGAAACTTGTGAGCTAAGAGGGATAAGGTATGCCCTGTGAGGCAATTATCTGGCAACGTTACCCTCCTTTGACTTCCCTTTCGCTATCCCCAAGTTTTCAGTAAAGTACATGTAAATGGCAGGCCCAGTGCCCAACACAACATAAGAAATTAAGGAAAGGCTGGGAAGCCACACATACAAGCTTGAACCACCATGGTTCAAGGAAAAGGACACACCACCACCACCCCCAGCCAAAAAACAAAAAACAAACAAAAAAAAAAACTAGTATCTTGGTGGTAGTATTAACAAGTGAGAAATCCCCCAACAGAAAGGTAAAACTGCAGAGAGTCAGGGACATACAGCCACCTCTGGGCCACATGTAGTATTTTTTGCCCTTGCCACTGTTGAAGGACAGAAGTGCTACTTTATAGGGGGATGGAACAGCTTCCCTTACAGAAGAGGAGAATGCTGAGAACGGAGAGGAAATGGAGTGTGGAGCAAAGGATTAAAATTCAGGGGCTGTGCAGGGACCCCCATCCAAGCCACACAAGAGACTCTCACAACCGGGTACTGATGTTCATGTCTGGCCTGCTCAGCACCAGAGCCGGGGCTGAGCAAAGGAGAAAGGAAAAGAAGGCCTTTTGGAGAAGCCTTGGTGCTACTGCTTAGGAGGGTGGGGTGTGGAGAAAAACAGGGGACTGACTGCCCCTGCCCCAGCCAGATCGGCCATCTCTCCCCAGAGCCTCCCATCTGATACTGGTTCTGGCAGGGCACCTCTCTCTCAATGCCTGCAGGGTAGAGCTGTGCATGTTTGGTCCCGACAGGTGCCACAGCACCCAGGGCTCTCTTCATTCCTCAGCTGGAAGTAATGCAAAGTCCCTGGGGTCTCAAGGTCCCTCTGGGATTTCCCACTGTTCTCTCCTGCCTCACCTTCCTTTCTATCTCTGGGATTCACATATTACTACATCTATACATTTGTCAGCATGCCTGTTTTAGCTTTGTGACCTCATGTAGACCCATGGAACAGAAAATCTGGAAGAAGCCTTGGAAAACATTGCCCAGCAAGCACCTCAGGTTCAGGCATGCTTCTCCCCTGGGAACTGGGCTGTACTCATGCAGAAGCAAGCAAGGCTAAGGAGAGGCGAGGGCTGCATGTGCTCATTCTGAGCACATTTTCAGAAGTGGGGATTTCTAAAGGAAGATTTTGACACGGTCATTAGTCTGTTAAGGAAAGATGCTAAAGCACTGGGAGAAGAACACCCTGAGACCAGCAGAAAGGGCAGTCCTCATGGGGTACCAGTTTTATACAGTGCCTCCCAACCCAAGCAAGCATGGCACAGATCCTGCTCCCCACGCTCAGCCTTCCAAATCTAAGGCCCCAGCCAACCTTTCGGTGTCAGGGGCATACAAAGCCACTCAGGAAACACCCTCATGGACTATAAAATTGATTCAAAGATGTAGGGAAAACACGGTGTTTATATTAAATGAAACACACATCATGAAGTGACAGGAAAAACCTGTGCAAGTGACTTTGGATTATGCTCCAGAGGGATAGAGGAGGGGCTCATTCACCTGTATTCTTCTCTCCCCTTAAAGAATTTCAGTAAAAAATTCTCAAAAGCACTAAATTTGCTTGCTTTCCAGCTTTGCTGCAATGTAATTGATAGATGACATTGAGCAAGTTAACAGTGTCACGCTGTGCACCAAGTTCCCAATGGCTTCATTTTACAGATAAGAAAACTGAGACCCAGAGGAAGAGAAGAGCAGAAGCAGACTGGACTGTGAGCCCCTGAGGCCCACAATCAATGTTCTTCCCAGAAAAGTATCCTCCAACCTTAGGGGGTCCCCCAAGAGGCCAGGAACTATTTCCAATTTAATTCATCCTGTCCCGTGCCTGGACAGCACACTACTACATACACCCTTAATTAAATTGTCTGGCGTACAGTGATGCTTGGAGATTCTAGCCAGGGTTCAGCAGATGCTGCAAACTGTATCCTCCAGGGAAAGCCCTCCCTGCCGAGCATGCATGTGTGGAGCATAGAGAGGACTGGGACCCTGGCCGGCAGATCTACTCCAGCTGTCACTAAGAGGACAGCTGTGTATGCTGAAGTCACCCTCTCCTTCTGAGGATGGCTGTGAGAAGCTGATTCCACAAAGGGATCTATGGCTATGGATCTCAGGCAACAGATGCCTACACATCCCAGCCCCACTGAAAGGCTGGCAGTGGCAAGGAGGAGGTCGAATGTCAGTGCCAGAGGCTCGGGCCTCCCAGAGCCACAGTGGGAAAACCCTCCCTGGGCATATCGGCAATTTTCAGGTGTTTCTGAAACGTGGAGATGAAAGGACAGGGTTTGCATACAGGCTAGGAAGACTAAATGCACAGAAGTGGGCCACATCCTGCATGGGAGAGCCCTGGCGGTGCAGAGGGGCAGGAAAGCACAAGGTATCCTGTGGAGTGGGCCAGCTCTGAACCCATCGAGCCTCCCCTTCGCTTCCGGAAAAGGCAGCACGTGCACTGGCTAAACCCCAGACCTCCAGAGAACATCTGCCTAAGTGAGAATCCTGACTCCTCCATTTACCAGCTGTGTGACCTTAATAAGGTTTCCTAATTCTCTGGGTCTGTTTCCTCTTCTGGAAGCAGGGACAACCACTGTGTACATACCTCATTGGGGTGGAGGGAGGACTAAAAGGGTTAACATAAGCTCTTCAAAGCGAGCCAAACGATTTCCTTGCGGCCAGGTCACAGACAGATTTTCCACATCTGGGGGTGAGTCTGCTGTTTCTTTAACCCTTTGAAAGCCCAGGCTATGCAACAGGGCCCAGCAGAGAGACTGTCCAAGGCTCCCTCAAGATGTGCCCACCAAACAAAGTCCTCTCTGATGAGGTAAGGAAGATTCCACAGAAATCATTTTTGCAATTTGGAAACAAAGAAGACCAAGAAAGTGTCCAAAAGAACCTCTGCCTCCAACTAATGAGCCCACATATTTTCCAAGGCCTTCCTGTTCCTGGAAGTATTGCCATCCACAAAGACTGCTTGCACTTGAAAGGTCCTGACGTCGTGGTCATGGCCCCAAGCCCATGGAGTCCACTGTCTCTGAGCTTACTCTTAGACCAGACAGTTCCTGGGCAACTTAGGGAAGGTGGGAAACAAGGAAGAGGCAGGAGCGGTCCATCGCAAAGCAGGTGTGGTAGGGCCAGCACTGGTGTCTCACTAGCTTCTCCCAGCCTGCAAAAGTGATTTCTCCTCTGAAAACAGCCATTCCCTAATGAGAAGTCTATGTACAAAACCCCTTCCCTCCCCTCGCCATCTCTTCACTCAGATACACACATTTGCACACACATACAAACATGCACATACACACAGGGGCATACCACAGGAACACCTATCAAATAAAAAAAGCCCTGGATTGAGAAGAGGGGGCCTTTGTTCTATGGAAGTGAGCTGGTGGCTGGGGGAACAAAGATGGCAAGGTGAGGCTGATGCACCTCAGGGACTTCCACACAGGCCAGGTGACTATATGACAAAGTCACAAGGCCTTTGGTGCTCCTTAGGACTTGATTTGAGCCCAAATAAAACTCTATGGGTCAACGGTCATTTCTGACTATTATAAGAAGTGAATAGACTTCCCGCCAAGATGGAGGTGTAGGTGGACACACTGCACCTCCTCGCACAACCAAAATTAAGGACAACAAAGATTTAGAAACAAGAAAACAAGCAGAACTGATAGAAAATTGAACTGTACAGAAGTCCAACAACCATTCATCCAGACCGGTATGAGGGGTGGAGTCACAGCAGGAAAAAGTAGAGGTTGTTGGACCCCAGTGAACAGGCAGCAGCTGGAAGATTCAAGGCATACAGGTGGCAGCTAGCGGACCCCAGGCACCAGTTGGCAATGTGAAGACCCAGTGAGGCCATGCAACGTGGCTGGCTGACCAGGCAGACCCACATTCGCGCGCAGATAATCCAAGCAAAAACAGGGAGTGAGACAGGCCTCAAAACCCAGGGCCCCAGCACCAGGAAATAAACCTAAAAACACTGATTGAAAACATTTGTGGGGGTTGAGGTGCCAGGAGAGACTCCCACCCTCACAGGACAGTTCGTTGGAGAGACCCACAGGGTCCTAGAATGTACACAAGCCTACCCACATGAAAATCAGCACCAGAAGGGTCCAATTTGCTTGGGGGGAGCGGCAGAAGGGACTGGAATCCAAGAGAGAGTAGAGCAAGCACCATTGTTCCCTCTTGGACCCCTCCCCCACATATAGCATCACAACCTAGCAACTGGGCTGCCCCACCCTGGGGAACACCTAAGGCTCTGCCCCTCACTACATAACAGCTAGGACCAGACCAAAACAAAACAAAACAAAACAAAACCAAAACCAAAACCAAAAATGGCTCAAATGGGAGAACAGATCAAAGCCTCAGAGCCAATTCATCTAAGTGACCAAGAGATAGACAACCTATCAGATGCACAGTTCAAAACACTGGTGATCAGGATGCTCACAGAATTGGTTGATTTTGGTTGCAAATTAGATGAACAAATGAAGGCTACAGTAAGAGAAATGAAGGAAAACGCACAGGGAACCAATACTGATGGGAGGAAAACTGGGACTCAAATCAATGGAGTGCACCAGAAGGAAGAAACAAACATCCAATCAGAAAAGAATGAAGAAACAAGAATTCAAAAAAATGAGGAGAGGCTTAGGAACCTCCAGGACATCTTTAAATGTCCCAACATCCGAATTATAGGGGTACCGGGAGGGGAAGAGGAAGAGCAACAAGTGGAAAACTTATTTGAACAAATAATAAAGGAGAACTTCCCCAATCTGGCAAGGAAATAGACTTCCAGGAAGTCCAGGAAACTCACAGAGTCCCAAAGAAGATGGACCCAAGGAAGAACACACCAAGGCACATCATAATTACATTACCCAAGATTAAAATGAAGGAGAGAATTCTAGAAGCAGCTAGGGATAAGGGCACAGTCACCTGCAAAGGAGTTCCCATCAGACTGTCAGCTGATTTCTCAAAAGAGACCTTCCAGGCAAGAAAGGGCTGGAAAGAAGTATTCCAAGTCATGAAAGTCAAGGACCTAATCCAAGATTGCTCTATCCAGCAAAGCTGTCATTTAGAATGCAAGGGAAGATAAAGCGCTTCTCAGATAAGGTCAAGTTAAAGGAGTTCATCATCACCAAGCCCTTATTGTAGGAAATGTTAAAGGGACTTATCTAAGAAAAAGAAGATAAAAAATAGGACAGTAAAAAGACAGCAAATTCACAGATATTAACAACCACACCTAAAACAAAAGCAAACCAGGCAAACAGCTAGAACAGGAACAGAAGCACAGAAGTGGAGATCACATGGAGGGTTAGTAACAGGGGAGTGGGAGGGGGAGAGGGGGAAAAAGGTACAGAGAATAAGTAGCATAGCCAGTGGGTAGAAAATAGACAGGGGGAGGGTAAGAATAGTATAGGAAATGAAGAAGCTAAAGAACTTATGACACATGGACATGAACTAAAGGGGGGAATGAGGGTGGGAGGGGTGTGCACGGCGGAGGGGAATGACGGGGGAGAAATGGGCAACTGTAATAGCATAATCAATAAAATATATTTTTAAAAAGTCAAAAAAAGAAAAGAAGTGAGTAACCAGGAGTGAAGACCCCATGGGTCAGGAAAAAATATCCCAGAAATGGAGATCTTGAAGAAGTAACCTGGAAATTAGAATCAAGGAATAGTCAACCTCCCTTCTAATGGAAAAAAAAAATATTAATTTGCTTACTAATGACACTTCACAGTCACCTGTTTTTTCAAGATTGTCTTTCTGAACCAAACATAAAAAAAGTTGTAAAACTCTAAGTTCAGCCAACTTCTCAACAACAACAACAAACCCTAAGAACTTTTTGTAGCTTTAGGCAGAGTCCTGTGCCAAGTTTCTTGAAGTGTCCCAAGATCCCAGCCCCCACACTGGAGTTAAGAATGATGTAGGAGGCAACATAAAAACATCATTTTCCATTTGGTGTGGAGAACATGACATAAGCCTTTGGAGGTTAAACTAAACAGATGAAAAGGAAACAGTACAGAGATCCAAACTAGCTTCCCCATGCCCCTTGCTCACACATATGCCTCACGAGGATGATGGCATCTGGACATGAAATTCGTGCTAGAACCAGGAATCTTGGTTGTATTTTGGGGCAGGTAGGCAAATCCCAATGAACTATTATAGTCTTGATCACCACTCCAAAGAACTAAGTTAGGCAAACACTGGCATTCCATTGAGGAGCAATACCAAAATGCAGGTTTTCTTTTTTGTTGTTGTTGCTTGTTTCATCTTTAAGTATATGTTTATTTTTTTAATGCAGGTTTTCAAAAGCATTCTGAACTCCTCTCAGAAAGAACTGGACAAGGATCCAGAGTGGATGCATAGCATGATCAAAGACAAAGAGTGTGGGCTTCTCTACCCAAGGTTCTAAGCCACTTTCTACAACCTACCACCTGGGGGACTTTGGGCAAGTCACCCAACCTCACTGAGCCTGTTTCCTCATACTTAAAATGGAGTTGTAGTTCTCAAAGTGACTGGGAGGAACTGAAAGTCGTAATTCAGGTGACAGACCTCTGTCACCTCTAAAGTGCTCCTCAGAAGTGTCCCTGTTGCTGCTGCTGCTAACGAAGACAGTGATACAATAAGGTCACTCCTCACCCAGCACAAAGCCATGACCTGCTGCACCAGGCAGAACCCAGGTTCCCAAAGATATGGATTAGACCCATCCAGAGCTGAGAATCCAGGTGAGCATGAGTTCTGGGTCATGAACACATTCAGCCGAGTGCCTCATGCCAAACACCAGGGCACCATCTTCCATCAACTCCCAATCGTCACACTGCAACAATGCACACTTGTGAGTCAAAAACACCCTCAGAAAACAATTGCTGGTCATTTCTCCAGCTCCAGCCTCTGGCCCATCAATCACAGGCACAATCGCACCACAATGTCTCAAGCTCATCTCTCACGGACAAGCCAAGTCTGAAAGCCACTCAGACAATGGAGCATGCGCTGTACTTGAGGGTCCTCTAGCTGCAATAGCTGGTTGGCTGGAGACTAATATAAATAACTCACTCAGATAATTCTGGCAATTAAGTCCGGAAAAAGAGCAGAAGATGGATGTGACATTCTCAGTGGAGAGCAGCACAAAAAAGGCAGGTATTTGAAAAGTAGGGAGAGCTACGCAAGGAAATTAACGCCAGAGAGGTTCGCAGGGAATCAGGGGCTCTGGGCTCATTATTTCAATCATGGCAGCTGTCAATCACTGCCAAAAGGCAGTTTAATCCTGCCCCAAAGCTTTCAGGAGCACTATGAATCAAGGCCCACAATCAGCCCTTCAATGTTGAGTCCACGAGTTATGCGCCTTCTCCAACTGAGGGGGCACAAGCTCCTCCTACATAGCAAGTGCCCTGAGCATAAAGGACGCGTGGACAAACACAAATACTCAGCCAGCCAGAAGTGACAGAAACACATCTATAATATTAGCCCAATTGAGTTTATGAGAAACAAGTGTGCAATTCAATACTGTTTATATGGTTCAGGGGAGACTCTTGGGCAGTGACAAAGAATATAATTCTCATCCTCTTTAGGCTTTCCAGAGATGAATAGGAGATGTGGGAAACACAATAATAATGTGTATTAGAAGAGGGGACAAGTGATTCTAGATCCCCCACCCCCATATTTTCAAAAAAATTTAAGCTGTCTGCCCAAGATAAGAACTTCATACTGCCTGGGAATGAATTTTGTCTTTACACCATTCTCTAAAAAAATAAGTTACCATCCCAGTCTGGAACGACATAAAGGTTGCACTAGTCAAATGAGACATTTGGGTGTACAAATTATAAGAAATGCTCAATAATAGCAATATTAATTAACAATAATAAATTGTTTTCTTTCACCCTAGACTGAATAATTTGCAAGGCTTTCTCAACTTCTCCATCTCATTTGGTCTGCACAACAAACCTGTGAAATGGGTATCCTTACTCACCTTGTTAGGATAAGAAAAGGGCTGAGAAAGTGGGTTCTCACCTCTCCAGATTACAGTCGACTCCTGGAAGGTTCTTATTTCTAGTCTTACAGAAGTAGAACACAAATGGCCGGACATGCCCCATGAGGCCGGCGATGCCGGGCAGCAGCTCCGTCGGAGTGCAGACTTGTAGAGGCAGGGATGTGTGAACCACCACACCTCTCCAACTGTGAGTGGACAGCTATTTCATCAGATCCATTTGATCACCATGATACTGTGGCAGGAGGTGAGGGGGGACAATCAAGGCCCTGGAAGGGAGCAACTGAGAACTCTGACCCATGGTTCCCCAGCACAAATGGAGGGCCAAGAAGCACCTTAGATGACTGGTATCCTAAGGAAGAAGGGGCAAGACTTCGGCTGGTTCCAAGGAGATAGGTTCCTACAAAAAAGGTATCGACTGTGCACCCTTTTGCCCACAGGCATGCCCCTGCCAGTCAGGAACACTGCTGCATCTCCAAAGAGGCCTCAGTGACAGTCCTGAAATTCCCAAAAAGATCTCTGCCTATCCAGATGGAAGATGGAAGAAGGCACAAAATAAACCCAAGGAGAGGCTCGGCAGTAAGCATCAAGCCAGGTGTCCTGATAAAACCCCTGGCACAGTTCCCGTTTGCTAGGCTTCAGGGCCCCCTGCCCCACAAGAAATACATTTTCCAATGAGTCTTTCTCTCTTTAAACTGGCCATAAGCCACCTATGAGCCTTAAGTGGTGAGCCACTGATACAACTTCATCAAACACAGCCATGCACATTTAGGCACCGATGCTGCACAGGGAATGGAAGCAAATGACCTCTGGCCACCTGCATAAAATGACCTGATGGGTTATTGTTGCCTGGAAGCTTTAGCCCCAGGAGGCTAGTCACTCTCCAGGTCCTTGGTGAGCCCAGCCCATCAACACTCAGCAGGTGTTCAGACTACCCTCCAGCTGGTCCACAGAAGTGGGATCTACTGGTGGTCTCTTGGGGACAACCTAGGCAGCAGGGCATATGCCTAGGGCTGAAATTGAGACAGATGCACCAGTACAGCTCTTACCAGTGTTAAAGTATTAAAATGCTCTTTACATGTTAGTAAGTAGCCTCTTCCCACAAACTCCTGGGTGCCCACCATCACCCTGACCCCTCTCCTATGACCCCTGACCTCCCCCATGATCCAGCAGCTGAAGAGTCAGCACCTGGTGCAGTAGTTGGACGCTCCCGAGGACTGCATTGGTGTCTGGGCCATGCATTGTGAAATGGCGTGCATACCTTTCCTGAGAGCACCCAGTCCATGGTGCTGCAGCCTGAGCCACAGCGCCCCACTGGTAGAAAAGCTAACAGACTCAGCTTTTCTGAGAATGCACTGGGACCACACTACGTACTGTTCTCCACAGTGCAAGAGGGGGTCACCTCCAGCTCTCCTCTTCATTGAGGGATCCTCCTTCATTCCCACTGGGGAAGGAACCACATTCCTACAGGTGCTGTCTCCATACCTTTGAGCCTATGGAAATACCCACTTGTTTTCAAGGAAAAGCAGTAACACAAGCAGCAGCTCCTGGCCACAACTCTAGAGCTAAAAATCTGGTTGGTATCAACAAGTATATATTTCAAAAATTCTCTGGCCGAGCACAGAGAAGCCAGCCACTGTTCCATCCACCACTGTCCCAGGAGAATCAGCAAACAGCACTCAGGACTCTCGACTGTCACGTAGTCTGGAGCGCTTGAACTGCAGGCTGTGAGTGACCCAGGGACAGCTCACTGGACCGGTTTAATATCTCACAAATATTTCAGCCAAGATAGGAAACAATGGAGCCTAGAAAATGGGGGGGGGGGGTTGCACACAGGAAGGTGCTGCTGCATGAATGTTCTAATAGTATACATAGATGTGTGCACTGGGTTGAAAAAGAAAATGGGCCTCTTACTGTGGGCCTCCAGGAAAGCTATACAGTTTCAAAGCGCCAATCTAGCTAATTCCACCCTATCACTGATGGCAACACTGAGGTCAGAAAAGCTGCGAGACCTGGGCAAGGCCCCCAGAGAGCATGGAGCCCAGAGGTAGTTTATGGTCCACGTGACCTGCCACCCTCATTTCTCTTCTAGAATCTCTGGCTCTGGACACAGGTATCCAGTTTCCTGCATACTAAGTAGCTGGTTCTTCAGCCCCCAAGTGCTGCATTCAAGTGGTCTCTAGAGTGGCTGTTACTTTCACCGCAAGACTGACCTTAGCACCTGACCTCCTGACCCTGGCCAGGAGGGCCTGAGAGAGACCCACTTGTGTAGGGCCCCATGTCCACAGTGAAGCTGAGTATGGTACAGTTTAGGCCCAGCCTCCACCTTGAGTACACTCTTCTGCCACCTCCAAAGACCCACCAGAAAACTGTGGGGACACTAGGGGGGCTTCCTTGAGCTCAGTCTCCAGTAAGGAACTAGAGTGCTTTGACTCCCACAGGTGGCCCACCTGGGGCCCCTGGGAAAACGAGGAGACTGTGTGCTCTGTGAGAGCTGGCACAGGTGAAAGGCTCCTCCTGATAACATTATCTCACTTGATATATAAAGCCCGGTGACACAGGCACGTATATTAATATCACCCATACCAACAGCTATCACCTCTACCATGTTTTTCTATTCTAAGCATTTTGTACGTATTATTCAATCTCACCAATAGTTCAATAAAGCAGGTGCTTATCCCCATTTTGCAAGAATGAATTGAGGTAAAGAAAAGGTCTACATGACCTGCCCAAAACCTTGCAGCAGAGCCCAGACTTGAACACAAGCAGTTCAGCTTCAGAACCCACCCTGTGATTAGCTCCATTTTCAGGTGCAGAAACAGAGACCCAGACAGGTTGTATCGTTTGAGTCAATTCCACCCAGACACTGTACTTGTAAGTCAGGGGAACGGTCGCTATATTGAACAACCATCAGGATGAACATGGGCTGAGGCTGAAGACCCCCTGCAGTCCTTATGCTTGAGTTTTTAGTAGCAGCCTCGTGGGGAGGTCCAGAGGCTTTCAGGGAAGGAGCCAAAGGGATAGAGATGTTCAGAGAGGTTAGGACAGTGGCTATTGTAACCAGAAAGGAAGGTTTTCAAAGCATTATCAATTTGAGCACTACACACAGCCCAGATAAAAGAGAGCTAAAACCCCTACTTGAATCTTTGAATGTGGTTTGTTAATTACAGGGTTGGGGATCTGGAAAGGATCCTGGAGCATATTTGATTCAATAACCTTCTTTTACCAATGAGGAAACTAGGCTGCTATGTGAAGCATCAGGCCCAAGGCCATGCAGCTGGTAAGTAACAGAGCCAAGATGAAACCCAGGGGCCTGGTGTTTTGAAGGTCTGTCCATAGTGGTTTGTCTTTTCTCCATCCACGCTGATTCTGCTCAATGAGTATCTGTAGATGCACATGTCTAGAGCCCAGGCCATAGCTGGTACGCCACACCCTGACAATCCTGGGATCTTAACAGAGGATCTTCTGCTGCCCAAAATTCCACCAGAGACTGTGCCAGCCTCATGGGTATTCAGATTTTTTGAGTAAGCCCCTGAATTTTGTGACTGATTTCAGCATCCATGGAGGCGGCTTCTAAATTTACCATTAACATCCGAGGCTGTCTGTTGAACAAATGTATACTTCCTTGGAAGATGTTGTCAGAAACAGTAAAATTGACATACATAAAACAGTATCTTCATACTTTAATAATACTGAACTATAAAAACAGAGTGTCTCAAACTAAGCTTTAACCATAACAACTTCAAAATTAACTATAGTGGTCTACGACTGTCCGGATTTTTCCTGTCCAGATTTTTTTTTTTTTTTTTAGTGAAAATTCAAAAGTGTCCCCATCCTTATTCTCATGCTCCAAAGCAATTCCCTGAGCCTAACAGTTAACTCAGACCCTTTCACCACCCAAACTAGAGCTTTAACAATTGATCATTTGGGTTTCTAGCCTGTACTTTATGTGTTAGCACCCCCTTGTAGAAGCTAAAGTTGCTATTAATTTTCACCACCCCCTCCTTTGCCTATTCTAGTCAATTCCACGTCTTTCCTGTGCTCCGTGTACTCAGCTATGCCAGGAAGTAGAGGGGGCCTCTCACTGACGACATCTTCAGCAAGTAGACACTGCAAAGCGGTAATGTACTGGGACCCACAACTGATGCTTACACACCACCTTCCGCCAACACACCCTCTTGTCCCCTGCCAGAACAGATGAAAAAAAATTACTCTTATGCCCTGAAATTTTCCATTCTTGATCTCAGCCCAAAGGTAACTTTTTTATTTTTAAACTTGAGCAAGAGAAAAAAAGAAGTTCAACTATTTTTGATTCAGGCCTGGGCTAAAGAAACACACACTTTGTTCTTGTCAAAAAGGTAAGATTTTTTTTTTAACACTTTGATAGCTCCGACCCCTGAGCTTCAAAAGCCCAAGCATTCCAACTAGCTCGTGTTCACAGTCCCAACACCTTTGCCATCAGTGCAAGCCCCAAAAAATCAACTGCCAGGATGACAAGGAGCTGGGATTCCACTTTCTGTAAACTTTGTCCCAAGGTCTACTAAATACCTTTTTAAATGCATACAATTCTGACAATTTTAAGCTGGGTTGTGGGACCTGATGCGTTTCCTTATCTCTAGGTGATGAGGAAACCTGGGGGCTCATCCTACAGGGAGAGTGATAGATCACCTGACTGCCCCTGACCTCTGAGCACCTGCTCTTCACTCATCCATCCCACCCACCTCCAGCCACACCTCCCACACTCTGTTCCTTCTATTCTCAGTTCATCTCACTAGTCCCAGGCCCCACTGGGGACGAGGAAGAGTGAAGTGCCTGAATGAGAAGCATTAAGAATATAAATCACGTAGGGGAGGGGATAATGGGGGGAGGGAGAAGGGTCACCAAGGAACATGTATAAAGGATGCATGGAGAAAGCCAAAGGGGGTAGGATCGAGGGTGGGAGGTAGAGACGGCTGGGGTGGGGGGGGGGGTGGAGGGAAAATGGAGACATGTACTTGAACAATTAAAAAAAAAAGAAAAAAACTGTAACTGAAAAAGAAAAATGATTTAAATAAGCATTAAAAAAAGAAAAGAAAAAACCTGGCTGGTGTGGCTCAGTGGATTGAGCGCAGGCCTGCAAACCCAAGGGTCGCTGGTTTGATTCCCAGTTGGGGCACATGCCTGGGTTGTCCACTGAGTCCACCCAGCAGGGGGTGCATGAGAGGCAACCACACAGTGATGTTTCTCTCCCTCTCTTTCTCCCTCCCTTCCCCTCTCTCTAAAAATAAAATAAATAAAATCTTTAAAAAAATAAAAGTATTTTTTAAAAGAATACAAATCCCGCTTTATATAACCAGCCCTGGTCGCCCCACACCTCCCTGATCCTTAAAGAATCCCCTAGATTTCAGCCCCAGGATTCTCCTCTGCACTGTCTCGTCCTTGAGCGTACACCCTGGCACACACCGCAGGGGAGGGCACAGTGATGGGACCGCATCCACCCATCCTTCCACGGGGCTGTGTGGCAGACACATGGCACGACCCCAGGCCCCAGTCCTGGCTCTGTCACTTATTCGCTGTGTGCCTGTGCGTAAGCTGCTGACCACCCTGTAAACTACGGCTGGTCATATCTGTCCTAGCTTTCCCCTCGTGTTGTCATGATCATCCAGAGAATGATGGATGTGAATGTGCTTTGTATCCAGACCTTAGTATAAACATATATTCCTAGTAATAGACACATAGTGCAGCACAGTGGGGTATGTTCCTTTAGGATAAAGTCCAAGAAATACAGGCAGTAAAAGAAAGTGAATAACATCAGGCAGAAAACAAGGCACTAAGAGAAGAAAGAGACTGGGATCTACAGGGCTCCAGCCAAGGGCGATTCACAGTGAAAGAGCAATCAGTGAAGGCTTCCTAGAAGAGGAGGCTTTGTGCCCGGCCTGGAGTGGCTCTCACTATGTTGACCAAAGGTGCTTTTATACATGCCCCTATCCCAGACTGAGAGCTCTTCAAGGCAGGGGCCTGTCCTGTATGCTCAGTTCTCCTAGCCTCTTCCTGTCACCGAGCTGTCTCATAATACGTGAGTGTTAAGGGAATGAAGAGAGCCCTGAAATAACAGAAATCTGAACACTCAAGGGAGGAGGAGGGAATCCCAGATAAAAACGAGTATGTCATGAGGGCTGGTTCAGGCCACACTGTAGACCTGTCCAGTCCAGGTGGAGTGGGATTCATGGAGGGCAGACAAGAAAGGGGGGGCTGGAAAAACAAGCCAGGTCAGGCTTGAACTCCTGACTTTGGGGTCCAGGAGTTCAGGCATCCGAGCACAGAGAGCAAAGGGAGTTCAGAGTGACATCATGAATTCAGCATTTAGGGAGATTAGTCTGGCAGCTGCGAGCAGGAAGGCCTGGAGAAGGGAGCGAAGCAAACCTGGCAGAGGGGTCAGGAGGCAACTGCACAGCTCAGGCAGGTGGTGCGCCAGGATGTCACTGCCTCCCCAGCTGCCCAATCGCACTCTGGCAGCACCCACCTCTGCCTCAGCAGGAGCTCATCAAGGGCCACACTGGCAACTGTCCTCATCAGAGTGGACCTCAAGTGTCCTCTCGTCCTCCTGCCCCTACACCCAGCACCAGTTTCCTGCAAGTGGTCACTTTCCCCTCCTGAATTCCTCTAGAGCAGAGCCTGTCCATTTTCAGATGACAGCTCCTTAGCCTTCTCTCCCTTAAAGGAGATAAACAATGGTGGGGGTGGGGGGGGGAGAGCTTTCAAGGCTGAGCACATTCTCGCAAAGTGAGATCTTCTCAACAATTGTATAAGGTAATACATGAATATGACAGTTAAGACTATGGCAGAAACAAGGCAGAGAAAAAAGTGTGAAAGGAAAGCCTGGTAGGTTCAACCCACATTGAAACAATGTTGGGAAGCAAACCCTGGTGGTCATGAGCTGTGCAGAGGGAAGCTCTGATGTCAGACTGTCTTGATTCCACTTGAGCCCCCGCCACTTACCAGCCTGTGATCTTGGGCAACTGGACTCATTATGAGTTAATGAGACTTCCCACCCAACAGGGCAGCCCTGAGGAAGTTTCTAAGTTAATCAGTACAGCCCTTAGCACCCAGCCTGTGATTGATAAGTGGTCAGTAACTAGTAGCTATTAAGGGTTCTATGCTTGAGGTTGTCTCCAGAAGCACAAACAAACACCTGTGGCTAATGAGCCAGTGCCCTGCACCACAGCGGTCCCATAGCAGGTGCGTAGGTGGGGCTCCCCACCCCCACTGGCACTGCAAGATGAAAGGTGCCTCCCACAGCCCTAACTCTCTTACCAGGGGACACACAGAACAAGCAGATGCCCCTTTGCCATTACAGACATTAAGATGGGAAGGCAGCTGCTGCATCTCCACAAAATATTCTCTCTCTAAAATCTTTGTGTTTCTCTCTCCGTTCATTCCTCTTATGTTCACCTGCTGCACAGAGATTAGGCAGCAGAGATAAGTAAATAAGAAGAAAATATTTTTTAAATGAAATAGCAAAAAGGGCCTTGAAAATTATTGCTTAGAATATATACTGTGGGCTCAGGAGGCCTACTCATATGGAGTCCCATGGACTTGATGCTCCAGGCCCCTGGGGACTGGCCCGACATCCCACCCTGCAGAAGCCCAGCTCCAGGGAAGGTGGAGGTTGACTTCAGGTCTCCCTGGTCCCCACAGGTCCTGCTCGGAGCAGACACCTGAAAAGTCCCCATCAGAACCACTTCTCACCATGCATGAATGTTGTGGGAAACATTTGAAAATAAAGTTTCCAATTACCGCTGGCATCTCTGGAGTGTCCTGCTGCTGGCTGCAGCTGTCCCACGGAAGGCCAGTGACGTCATCTGCAGGCCTGACTCTGCTGAGTTCCAAGGCTGGGCTGGGCCCATGTCACTGAGGAGGGGGAACCAGCCATTTCCTCCCAGAGCCAGCACTGCTCAGGTTCCCTGCTTCCCCTCCTGGGTAGAATTCCATTGTCATGACTTGGGCTCACACCAGGAAAGATCTAGAAGCTATTCCAAGGTCCAGGACAACCCCATCTGATGGCTTCTAAAATCTTACTATGTGCCAAGCATTGTCACGTGTCCAGGCAAGCCCAGATGACACCTACCCCCAAATTCTTGCTGTATTCATTTCCCGGAATGACAAAGAATGCTCTTTCATTCCTCCGCTAAAAAGGGAAAGAAAGTAAGGGAGATAAAAGGGGAAAGAGAAAAAAGGAAGAAAAAGTAAAAAAGAAGAATGGGTGGGAAGAAAGTGAAAAGAGGAGAAAGAAGGGAAAGGGGAAGAAAGGGGGGAGAATAAAGGGAGGAAGGTCTGGGCCTGAGGCTAGCTTTGCCAGCTGACCACCCCGACCCGGCTGCCGCCCAGCCCTGAGACAGTCTGGCAGGTCCTGTCCTCTGGAAGAGCCAACCAAGAGTACAGGATGCAAGATGCCTGCAGGGCAATGTAACAGATTGGGCCTGAGCCCTAAAGCAGTATTCGAGCTCAATGCAAAGTTCAGATTTCCCAAGGGTTGGGATTAGATTAATTGGGGATAGGATTTGCAGGCTGTGCTTGACCAAGATCCGTATCTGTCACCATATTAAACACATGCAGGTCCCTCTCAAATTCAGAAGCCCGCCATCCATCACCACCCTAGGATAGGAGGTCAGGCCAAAGCCTCGCTACCTGGGACTGACCCCTCTGGCTGGCGTCCTACCTTTCTGCCACACTGGCCTTCTCCTCATGGAGTGCCAGTCTCCCCCATTAGCTTCCAGGTAAAGATGTGTAACTCTTGAGTAATATACAAGTCCCCAGAGCAGCTATCAACAATTATATACAGTCCCCTTACTCATCTGAGGAGTGAATTCAATTTAATTTAATGAGAAATTGCCCGACCCCTCCCAGGGGAGGAGGAGCTGAGGAAGACTATGTAGTCTCCAGAATCAAGAGAAGTGAAGGGAAAAGGAAAATCAAGACCCTTTCAAAATTAACCGATAGAGCAAGCCTGTGGGGTCAGATTGCACAAGAGGAAACTGAGACTCCAAGAGGTTAAGAAGTAACCCAAGGTCACACAGCCAAATAAAAGCCTGTCTATGCCCCACCTCTTTCTAATATATTACAATGCATTCTGTCTTTCTAATATGTTACAATGCATCCAATGCCACAAAATGTGCAAGTTAGTTTTTTAATGTTATCTTTGATGCATCCTTATTCAGAATTGCTATTTTAATGTTTCTAATAAAAAGAACCTATAAACATACATGACTAATGCTGCATATGATCAACTAATGCAGTTGATCATATGTTCAACTTCAGTTATGTTTTTCATTTCTGGAAGTTCTATTTGTTTTTCTTCAAATATCCACAAATTTTTAAAATTAATAGTGCTTCTTGCTCATTTTTTCAACAACTTTTTTTAAATTTTATAACATTTTAAATACATTGTATATCCAATAGGTCTTACATCAGAAACCCCTGGGGGCTCTGACCCTTGTATGCATTATTTCTGCTGACTTTCACTGACAGGTGACCTGTTTCCCCCTCTGTTTTGTCACATCAGGGTAAAAGCTCATGTTTGACTGGCTGGGTTTTACCTACAGAGATCTTTCAATGCTAGAGCTATGAGTCTGTGCCTCCTGAGAGAAATTTTCATTTGATTCTAACAGACACTATACAGTGCTCCCGATTCAAAATTACATCAGATTGATTTCTCAGCTTGGGGTTTCCTGGGTCACACAGGCAATATAAATTCAAACCTGAACCTGCATGAAGGCAGCTATGATTACAGAATCTCACAGCAGGCACTGTTACATCCTCCCAACAGCAAAGTAAAGTCCAAACAGGGTCTGCCTCCTTGTCTACTCCCTTAATCCTCTGGCAGATGTTTGGTGGACTACCTGCTCCTGGGGAGGCAGACCCCCTGGAGGGGCTGGATTTGCGCAGAAATCTCATTTCCAGCTTCCCAGCAAGGGCCCAAGGTCTGGTCCCCTGGGCCTTCATAAAGACCACACTTTCCGTCCTGGTTTAAAGCCTGAAGCTCCCTCGGCCTGATTTCTTTGGGACACATCACAGTACCTCTCTGGGCCTCGGTCTGTGTCCTTTCCTGTCCCCACACTGGAAGCTGGTTACGCCTTTCTCTAGTCTCAGGAGCCCAGAGTTTCCAGGGCCTCTAAGGCAGAGGCTTTAAAAACTTGGATGTTGAGGTCTTTATTGAAAAAGAAACAAAGCAGCAACTGTCTCAAGGTTCAATGACCTACAAGGATAATGTAATGAAGAAAAGTGTGTGCCAGTGAGCAGTCAGTGGTTTCTATTGAGGGGAACCTGAAACATTATAAAAAGGAAGATAGAAGGAAAAGAGGAAATTAGTAGAACACAGCAGATGTGAAAAAAAAAAAGAATCTACAAAGAATGCGGAGACATTCCTCTGTCTTTTCCCTTTGCTTGGTTATTCCTCATCTGTGAAATGAAAGTGACACCTTTTCAGCATACACACCGGTGCGCGCACACACACGTGAGCCTTTGTCAAAGTTGGGAGTGAGTGCATCAAAATTCCGTCTTCTGAAGAAACCAGACCACATTAAACACTGCATACAGGTACAGCTCACTATAGTTTCCAAAGTGTTTGCATAGCCGTTGCTCACTTCATCCTCACAAAATTCCTCCAAGGTTCCTATCACAGCTGCTGACAGTCAACCTGCTGATGACGGGGCCTCCGCATTTGCCGCCATCTACCACTCCTTTCTTTCAAAAACAACATCCACTGATTATTCGGTAACGCGCTCACACACACTTCAAATACATCCACAGCTCCACAGTCCCTTACCCGAAACCTGGGGCCAGATGCGTTTTAGAATTCCACGTGTTCCAGACTTCAGAAAATTAACCAGGTGAATGCACAGGGTCTGGGCCTCTGCAGCCACACACACCACTGTTTCTGCAGCCACACACAGAACTGCTTGGACTCTGCTGGCTGAATAAAGACTATGCACAGCCTCACAGCAGCTTAGGGCAGGTTTGCTCCCCCTCCCCCATAAATTGTGTAAAAATCCTCAATTTTCAGAACGTTGGGGATTTCAGAATTGTGAGCAAAAGGTTGTGGGCCAGGATAAATGAGTCTGCTCTCAAAGCACCCCACACTGATATCCACCAGCCCCAAACTGTTGGGATTCAGTCAGAATCCATGCTCTGCTTTTCAGAAGACAACCACAGGAGGCACAGAACAGCAACCAGGAGCAGAGTGACACACAGGCGTGGGCGGGGCCAGGAGAGCCTGGCCAGGCCGAGAGCCTGGGGTTTGCAGTACGTTCATGAGAGCAGGAAAATGCAGGCACAAAACCACAGGATATGTCAGCAAATGGTGCTGAAAGGTTCTTAGCCAAGTCTCAGGTGCAATGGCCGGTCAGCGCAGGGTAGGGGCGGCAATCGGTAAGGCCGGATTCTAGTCTCAGACTTGGGACTGAGAGAGATGTAACCTGTGGCAAAGCTTCAGCTTACATGTTGTTGTCATGTGCGAGACATAGGCAGCACCAGTAATTTGCAAATGGCAGTATTTAGCACACTGGTTGATCACCAAATCTACTTAATGGATTATGAGCAACATTTTAGAATAGAATAGAAAACATCAAGTTGGCTCATGTACCAAGAACAGTCATTATTTCATTAACTTTTGTCACTGTGGTTTACATGCATATAGATATATACATATATTTATATATCTATATATTTATATATAAACAGGTAGACAGGTAACAGGTATACCAATGCATACATTACATATACATATATACCTAGTACAGCATAGACATGTACACATGTACATACGAGGTCTGTCCAGAAGGTATCCAGCCATGTAATGTGAAAAATAGAGACATTTATTGAAGAAGATACAAGACACATTGTACACAGGGCATTGACACCTTTGTCCCCTTCAAAACAGGCACCTTGGGACCTCACACAGTTCTCCCAAACACCATCAGCCGCCCCATCATATCTGCCTGAATCTCATCAAAGGTCTGAAATCTCTTCCCCTTCAAAAGTGATTTTAGTTTTGGGAAAAGCCAGAAGTCGCAGGACACCAAATCTGGGCTGAGTCACCTGGGTGATTTGATGTTTCGCCAAAAAGTTCTGCACGACACATGATGCATGAGCGAGCGTGTTGTTGTGATGAAGCTGCCAATCACCAGTTGCCCATAGCTGTGGCCTTCTGAATCATCCATGGAGGAATGTTCAAGCTTAACACAAAATGTGAGGCAGATTCATTGCTCTACTGTTAGTCATTTTGAATGCTATAGCCACACAGTACACATGCTCAACAGCATCTACCGCCCCCACACTGACTAGTACAGTGAAGTCATCATTGTTCACACATGCGCATTCCAGTCCACTCTCCGTGGCTGTCAGGTTACAGCAATGTTGTGACACCATTCTTGTTCTACACGTTAACAACGACTGGACTTTTTCCAGACAGACCTTGTATATATGGGTGTGCATACATAATATACAGATATGCACACATGTATACAATGTATAGTTGTGTTTCTTATTGTGGAACATGATGTAAAAATTTTTACGTTTACCGTGCTAGGCTGATTTTCTTTTCAGAACAAATATCCTGTGAATTACTTTTCCTGGTGTTAAATAACCCAGGCACTCTGTATTAAAGTCATCCCAGACTGAAAATCAGGAAGAGTCTTCGTTAAACCCTTAATGATTGGAACCTGACTTCTAATTTTGTCTCTGCTGCTCACTCACTATGACCCGTTGGTCCTTAGTTTCCCCATTTGCGAAATGCAGAGGTTGAACCCCAGACCCCCAGAGCAAGTGCTCACATCGAATGGGGGAAATGATGACATGTGGCTCATGGGGTGGGCATGAGGACCCCATATGTAATAGTCAGAACAACGCTTCTGGGCACCCTGGTAAGCACCATGTAATTTCATTTTGAAGATTAGGGTATGGTTAATTTCCACGTCTGGTGTTTCATGACGATTCCGAATCCACATTTATGGTGCACGTGCACTTGTTCCCTCATCGTGGGAATTCGTGGCTACTTTCAAGAGCACCTAGGCTCTGGTCACTGTAGGAGGACCTGGGCCTGGAGACCTTAACCACCACCCTTGCTCCTGCCCTGTCCTTGCCCTTGGAAGGCTCAGCTGATCACTCAATAAATTACAACCAGAACTCTGTGTTTGTTACCCAGCTACCTGGGAGACAGGCGGTGGCATAGCAGAGGGATTACTCTGAGTAAATATTTCTTTAAACCTCATTCTTGCCACCACCAGCACTCAGAGAGAGGGGGCCCAGCTCCCCAACAGCCCCACCATTCCAATTCAAGGGATTCTAGGATGAAGCACACTTCATCATCTCCCCAACAAAGAGCAAAGGACCCCACTGAAGGCAAACCTGAGAACTGGACACTAGTGGCAAGGGTGGGCAGCACAGAAGGAAGAGAATGCCTGCACTGGGCTCTCAAAGAACTAGTGATTTCCTTCTCTGGAGCAGAGCTCCTGAATCAGGCAGGGTATCGTCTTTGCAGCACCTAATACTTGAATCAGCCAGCAACCACGTTACAAATCCACCCCTGAGGCCATAGTGGGTATCCAATCCCACTTGCCCCTAAAGAGGAATCCGAGCTGCACCCTTCCTGACCGACATTAGTCTGTCTCCCTGCACACTTTTCCAGGTTCTTAGGTTCCCCAGGGCACTTTCACATTGTTAGCAAACAGGTTATACTACCCCATTCTACCCAATTGACAGCTGAGAAAACTGAGGCTTATTTCATAAGCCTAAAGCACTGGTTCTCAATCCTGGCTGCACATTGGAATCACCTAGGAAGCTTCTGACATTCACAGTGTCCTTGCCATACCCATACACTCTTCGGTGACCCAGGCACTTCCTTTGTTGATCTTCCCAAGTGATTCCAACATGCAGCTGGGGCTGAGGACCAGTGTCCCACTCCCGGTTATCAGCCTGGCCAGTGCTGCAGAGCAATCTGGAAGCTGGTTCAAACAGATCCCTGCCCCACCCCCTGCCATTCTGATTCACTGGCTCTGGGCTGGGGCCTGAGAATTTCCATTTCTAACCAACTCTGCAGGTGAGGCTGACGCTGCTGGTCCAGGGGATGGACTAGTGCTCCCTGGGGTTCTAGGGAGAGAAGCAGAACTCTGAGAACCAGTGCTCAAAGCCCATGGAACAGCCTCAGTTTTCTCAGCTGTGAAGTGGGAAGAATAACTCCTGGCTTCAGAAGCTCTGGTCTAGAGCAGTGCTCCTCACCTCAGACTTCCATGTGCACATCTGGGGATCTTATTAATATTCAAATTAGGGCACAGTAGATCTCGGGTGGGACTCTAACCACGCTTTGAGTACCAAGGCCTAGGCCAGCATGCCTAACTCCAGGGTCTGCGTTCTTCCCTCACTTCTCACTTCAAGCAGGCCTTGGGCCAGGCAACTGGCCCCTCCCATAACAGAGATCTGACTCCTTGACATTTCCATTCCCATGTCCTTGCTCTGAGGCACAGGGTAAAGCAATGGCCCCATTCTCCAGATGACATAACTGTGTCAGCCTAGAGATGCTGCATGACCTGCCAAAATCAGGTGAAAAGACATTAACAATAATGACTTTTACTGTTAAGCAGCTACTAGGTGCTAGGCGTCATGTTAAGTGCTTCGAAGGTATTGACTCATTGAATTCTATCAGAACCCCAAGAAATGCCCACCACTGCCATGCCCCATTTAATTGAACAGAGTGGAGGCTTACAGATGGAAAGTAATATGAAGTAACAAGATGTAACAGATCTGAAATTTAACCCCAGATGGAAAAACCTACACACTTAACTGCCACACAGTACCGTCTCATCAAAGGCTGGGAGGGAACTAAGCTCAGCACTCTGCCAAGATCAAGGCTCGCATACCAAAGGGTCATTCCTGGGCTGGCTGTGTCTGGAGCTGTCCACATGCCATTTCATACAGTAATTTCATTACACTTTAGACATCAGGCTATTCTAAATGATATATACATATAAATTATTTGCATATGATCATCCATAATCATATGATTATAATACCCATAATCACATATTATATATAAGTAATTATATATAATAATTCATTACAATACATAAATCTATGTGCAAATAGTATTATATAAGCACTCATTTAATCTAACATCTTTATTAGGTAGATGTCATTAAGACTTTTATTTTACAGGTAAGAAAATTGAAGGATAGCAACTTGGAGTAACTGTCTCAGGTCTCACAGGTGGAAAAGTCGGCCAGGTTCCCAAGTCATGCTCTTGACCCCACTCCACTGTTCACATTGGCTTCCTCTGACTAAACTACAACTTAAGAGCACAGTTCAAGGCATCTATCTAAGAGCTCCGTGCCCACACCATGCCCAGCCCAGTGGCTGAATCCTTTGTAGGTACCTTAATAAATGCCTACTAATGACCAAACAGGTGCCTCTAACCCTATTTATAGCTCCCAGCATGGCTAGCTGGCTATAATTAGCACAGCCTCCCTCAGGACTGGAACTAAACTAAACCAGCAGGATTAGAGGCCAGCAGCTTGGGACAGTGCTTCTGGACACCCCCAGCAAAGAGCACTAGTGACACACAGGAGTCTCAGCCAGGGGCCTTTCTCTTGGGTGGCACATTGAGCCAAAGGGTTTCCCAGTGGCTTCTACTGGCCTTCTCTCAATTGTGGGGACTGACTTCTCCTGGCATCCCCCAATACAAGCAAAAAATAGGAGTGATCCCCTTTACTATGAGGGTTAAGAGGCCAAGATTGCAGTCCTGGCTCTGCCTCAATTAGCCCAGTGACAAGGGATCTGAACTTCCCTGGGTTTCAGTCTTGCCTCTTGAAATGAAGAGGTCAGCCAGGTCCATTGCTGAAGTGTCTCGCAATCATTTCACAGATCTCACAATGGGGCTGCTGACTGTAGAGATGGGCCTATGGGACAGTGCGGCACACACCCCCACCCGCCACAAGGGAGGGCTCTGACTGGAGAGCCCGGTGTGACTTCTCAGGCTGCTGGCACTGTGGGACTGAGGGGAGAAGAAGTACTCCTCTCGCCATCTCCTCCAGGCTGAGGAGGTGATGGTGAGACATCTCATCTTTCCCTCTCCACAGCTGCTGGCTGCCCGCTGCCCTGACTCATTCAAGATTTTCAACATCACTTCCTCGGAGGCCGCCCTATGTAGACAACCCAGCCCTCCATCACTCCCATCCCTCTGCAGAGCACTAATGAGGACTGGAAACTCTCACATGTGTATTAATGTGTGCCTAAGTGTCTCCCCCACTGGAAAGCAGGCCCCATAGGGACAGGGCCCAAGTCTGCCATCCCCACCCTGAGAGTGCATGGTGCACACCAGCCACTCCACCTGCGCCTGCTGCCCGAGTCAGCCATTTCTGCCCAGGCTCTGCTTCTTCTTAACTGAGCTCCTTGCTCCTGAGCTCTCAGAGCCTCAGGGCTTCTCCTTATTTTTCCTGCCTAAACATTGAGTCTCAATGCAAAGTATGGAGCCACTAAACCAGGTAGACAAATTGGGAGAGCCTCCTGGAGGAGGTGATTTCTGCAGGGATGAGTCAGTGATGTCTAGCCAAGGATGGAAAGAAGACAAAGGACAGAGTACAGAGGTGAAAATGGCCCATGCAGGAGATAATGTAGTTGGGAGTGCCTACGAGCATAAGGGGCAAAAGAAGCTGGGTGGGGTTGGGGAGGCAGGCAGGTGGCAGTGACAAAGGGCATTAGATGTCTTGCCAAGAAGCATGAATTTTACCCCACAGCTCAGGTGTGGGTGAGCTGTTGCATAACCATCTGTGCCACTGCTCAGCTCGGACACTGCAACATGAAAGCAGTCACAGAAGGCACGTAAGTGAACCCACTTTATGGACACTGAAATTTGAGTTTCTCATAATTTTCATGTGTCAAAAAATATTATTCTTTTGGTGTTTTTCCAACCACTGAAGGTGCATAAGCCATCCTTAGCTAATGGACCATACGGATAGAGGTGGCCGGCCAACCTCTGCTGTAAGCCATAGAAAGGTTTTAATTAAGGGGATGTTCTCAAGGTCCAGGTGACTTTCTCAGCCTCTCTTGTGGTTGACGGAGGATGGACCATTCAGGGTGTTATTCCAAAGGGCAGAACAGAAGACCCTTCAGGAGACCTTTGGGGTAGTTTAGGTGAAAGCAGAGACCTCAGCAAAGGAGATGAGACAGAGAGGCTCATCCTGGAAACAGGTTTTCATTGTAACCCACTGGGGCGATGAGGCAGGTGTCCCAGGGTCTTTCTGACCAGTTATGAGCCATCACCTTCTGTGAATGGCAATTAAACTAAAAGTAAACAAGCTTACACCATTTGGATTGGACAACAATAGTCCTTCATCCTAGCAAAGCCAATCCACACTAATCACTCATAACTTCCCCACATACACCTAGCTAACCTTTTCACAAAGCACTGTTTTAAAATTTTTTAAAAAAGTCTATAATGTTATTGTGCTTATAGAAAAGTCCATTTTTTAAAGAGGCAGAGTAAAATCCTTGGGGGTGAAATTCTGTGATGTTAGTAATTGACTTTAATGTATTTTGGCAAATAAAAAATGAACACAGCAAAACCAGCATCCATCTCCGCAGGCCTCTTCCAGTCCACGGCTTAGGAAATGCCCAGGCAAGCATGCAAGAAGACCCTGCTCCCTCAGAGGAGGCACCTGTGCTTTGCAAAGGAGGTGCAAGTCCCAAGCCCCAAGCCCCAAGCAGGTAAGGGCAGAGAACAAGGCCCAAAACTGTTCTTTAAACTGAGCATTACTGAGGGTCCCTTCACTTTCCCCACTCTTTGCCAATGGCCCAAAAAGAGGCTGTGAATTTCTGACACTGCGCTAATCAAAGCTAGCATTTAGCAAGCCCTCGCCAGGGACCTAATGTTGTGCGTGCACTGTCATCTTTTTTAAACCTCATAACAAGCTGGTGAGGGATATACCACTATTATACCCAGTTTGCAGGTGAGGAAACTGAGGCTTAGAGTACAACGTGCACAGTCACACCGGTCCCCGCACTTAGAAAGGCCCCATGCTTGGTTCAGTGCTCTCTGTCACCACTGTAAAATTCTTAATATTTTTTGAACAAGGAAATGCACATTTTCACTTGGCACTGGCCCCTGCCAGTCCTGCTTAGAGTACAGGGGCTGAAGTCACACCATTTGCCAGTGACCCCAGGACATCAGACCCCAGCACCTGCCAGCCCAACTACGACACAGCTAGAAATTGCATTTGTGAAGTGCCCACTTGATTCTAGGATCCTAAAAGGCAAAGCCAGAACAGATACCAGGACCTGTTTGACACTCAAGTCTGAACTTCTAACCCAGGTAAGACAGAGACTTGGTGGCCTGGGCCAATCAGCCCCTGAGCCCAATTTGTCTTCTCCCACCACTTTCTACCTCCCTTGGGAACAGGTGTTCATCCTCACATGGCCATCCTCATCTACTCCCTAGCAACTGTGGGCTGGTGACTGGGATGCCACACAGGGTACCTGAGGGCTACCCAGGGGCTGGCCCTGCTCTCTGGCTCTCACTCCAGATGCACACATCCCTTGACAGGGGAAGGAAGGACTTTACAGAGCATATGAGGTATAGAAGGTTAAGAAAAAGGCAGGACAGAAGCTGGTCCTGCAAGGTGTCATAAATCTTCCATATCTGGGCACAAAAGCCTGCCATATAAGAAGAAAGTAAAACTTCTTTTCTTAAATTTAGCAAACCAGGAGATATGCCGTCAGGATACAGCTCTGAGGTTCCACTTTGCAAATTTTCCAAGGGTTGAAAAGACTGGCAATTTCTCCAGCAAGATCAAACACATCTGTACTCAGCCCCACCAGGGCAAAAGCAGATCCATCTCCAAGCCCATCGAGCAGCTCTGAGCTGATTGGCCAGGGTTTGGATCCCTGGCCCTGACATTCACTGGCTTACTGGCTTTGGCAAGTTACTTAATGTCCTTGTCTCTCAGCTTCTTCCTCTGTAAAACAAAATAACAATGCCTGCAACACAGGACTGTTATGAGGCAGCACAGTGTTAATGTAAGTGGAAGAAGAGCTTAACAATTGCTCACAATTAGTATTAATAGCATCATCTTCAAGCTGGAATTTAAGAACTTAAAGAAAAGCTCACTTACTAGGAAGCAGCCTCTACTTTGCCATGCCCTAAATCTCTGCCCTCTGGTACCCCTAAGGCAAGCAAGTGGTGTTGCCCTCTCTTAACTAAACTGCAAGGAAGTGCCTGCCCCCACCAAGACCCTTGTAAGAGCAGCTCACAGAGCCATGCCCCTTTGGGGGCCTTCTTGACTTCAGAGGTTGAGGCCTTGGCAGATACCCATGTGTTTGGTTCCATATTAGCTTTCAGATGAAACTTTCAGCCAACTTTATTTAATAGACATGTGACTGCTTCACTATGGGCATGGCCCCAGAGCATGGGGCAAGCAGCCAGCCAGGGAAGCCCCATGTCCTGTGTGATTGGTCAAGTTCTCATGGCAAAGTTGAGTCTAGAGAGGCGAGATAATCCCAGCATTTCCATCCCCTCCTGCTTCAGTCAGCAGCACTGTGAGCCTCCAACCATCTTTTGGCTACAAATATCATTCATGGGTCCAGGACTAACATGGCACTCAGCATCTGGATGCCCAACACACAAACATGGCTCTTCTTGCTGACCCTAACCACTCAGAGCCTGGCCTGATGGTTCTGGCCGCTCCACTGGGTCCTGACGCTTCACTTCTGCTCCCTGGGTTCCCAGGCTGGGCTTCTTCCTGGTCAGCCCCATCCTGGCCTGACCACAGCTGATTCCACTCTGAGCAGTTGAAGATCATCAGAAATCAGGTCAACATATCAGTGGCCCAGTTTCACAGAAGGATGGATGGGGACACAACTGGTCACTAGAATTCACATCCTGGCCAACACAAGCTCGACAGAGCCTGGGTGGGTATCACTTCTCACACAGGAACACCAGTCCAGAAGACAGTATCTCCAGGACCAGTCTAACACCTAGAGAGTCTAATACCCAGGAATAAATCATTATAAAATGTTTGACCTTTGGAACCTATACTGATACGGTTTTCTAAGATGTAAAATCTAAGTAATACAATAATCAGCTGCATGACAAAAAGCCTACCCTAGAGGGAAACTGGTCCATCCTTCTTCGATGAATGACTTAACTTTCCACACAGACAGAACAAGATCAAGGTTTTGGGGTAACCTTCTTGGTTTTGTGGCAGAATAAAGGGGAAGGAGATGGGGTGTTGATACTTTATTCTTTGGAGTTCTCCCAAGAACCCCATCTTCCAACCTCAGCCACAGCACTGGCTCCACAGGAGGGGCTGACACATCCAACCCCACTTCCCAAAACCCTTGTCTTCAGCACAGAGTCCTGACCGTGCCCAGGCAGCAGATACAGTGGAGGTGTAACCCCATGTAGATTTTTAAAATTTTTTCCATTTCTGAAAAGTATTTTCATTCATAAATGACATGCATTGTGGGAGACTTGATTAATGAGGTAGGATGATTAAACTTTGTTTCCTCTTTTATATGTAATGCTTTATCATACTTTATCAAGGACATGATTTGGTGACAATTTGCTGATTTCTTCAGTTGTTTAGCTCAGTTACAAAACCCCAGAGAGCAGGACTTGGGTACCCTGCCAGTCAGCAACACAGGGTCAGTGAAACACTGTGTGCCCACAGAGCTGTTCTATAACCCCTGACCTCCCGGGGTCAGGCTTTGGTCCCCACCACCCACCTATTCTTCCCCAGTAACAAACACCAACAATCCAACATGCAAATAAGTGCAGCAGCCTGTAAGAGACCCTTACATGTCTCTCAAACCCAGAGCTGGCACAGCGAAGTTGTTCAATAAATGTTTTTCATCAACGAAATGCTCCCTGATTCATTCAGCTCCAGACTCTATTCCACACAGAGACACCAAATGCACAGCTGGGAGAGGGAGTGGTCATCTGACATCGCCTCAGAGGTCAGAGGTCAAACCCAATCCTTCAGACCCTGAGAAGTTAGCTCCACAGAGAAGCCCACCACAGCACGGCCTCCACCTCCCCTCCCAGTATCACCTCCAGTTCCCTATACGGACCCCAGGCTCCTGCACAAGGGACACCAGGATCCTTCATTCCCTGCCCAGTCCCCTCACTTACACACTCCGGCCCTGTGCGCCTGGGTTCTTCTCACCCTGAAACGCAATCCCTAACCTTCGCTAAGCTGCCCACCAAAACCCAGAAGATATGACTGCTCTCTCCTTCAATCTCCGTAGCAAATCTTTTGTGCTCAACAGTCATTTTAGTGAGCTCAGACCTCAGAGCACACAGTTTGGCAAATGACAGGAGACCCAGAGAAGGGAAACGCATTCCTGCTCTCAAGCTGTTCACATCCCACTGCGGGAGATGAGCAAGGATATGAATCGTTGCAACAGGGTGAGCTGGGACCACAGTCAGCCAAGAGCCCATGCTCGGGGTCAGACGAGCAGGCTCGAGTCTCCCCAACAAACTAGCTGCGTGAACTTGAGCAAGTCACTTCACTGCTAGAATCTTGGTTTCCTTTTCTAGAATTTGAGAACAATTATGGTTCTTGCTTCTCAGATTGCTGTCATGATTAAATCTATCAACGCAATCAATTAAAGACAACATTTGTTACACTCCATCATTTCTGTAACAAGTGAAGAAGATACATACAAGGGATATAGCATAGTTTTATACCGAGCTCTTCTCTGATTCCTTTCACTAGAATGGAGGAGCACTATGCAGATAGCAGACTCTCAACAAACATTCATTAGTCTGGCTTGAACATGCTCCGTACATTAGCATCTTGCTCTATTCCCTTTATCTCTTGAATCTCTGTTTATAAATACATGTTCAACAATAGGTTCAGATGCCACCTGTGAGTCCCCAAATGGGCAGCTATCCTGCTGTTTTGGCGTTTGTTCGGCATCCAAGAACATAGGTCCACCGCACCTTTAGTTATCCCCTCCCGTGTAGTTTGCTGTGTGCCCCCAACAGACTACAGGCTCCTTGAGGACAGAGAAGGCTGAGTTCATTCAGGCTTTTCTTCTTTAGCGCCAAGTCTCTAATGACAGAATGACGACAGCTGTGCTATTTCTGTGGGGGGGACACACCAAAACTCCTTCCTGAAACCACTTTCTCATAAGCACAGGAGCCAGAACGGACATCCAGAACCTTATTTTTTTATCAAAAGTAGAAGCCAAGTTGACAAAGCACACATAATATCACAATGAAATGCAATATCCAAACCAAACAATGTGTTTATCAGCACATGTTTTCTATCTCTTCTATAGGATAAAGGGCCCCAATTTTTGTTCACCGTTTTCCTGAAATCAGTATATAACACTCACCCCCTCAAGGTGAAACCAGTCACTGCCATACTCAGCTCCGGAGAGACTCCGTGCCAGATTTTGCCTTCATTTGTGACACGGAACCATATGGGCACCTTACTGAGTTTACCCACCCATGCTCTTGGTTCTGGGACGATGGTGGAAAACTGGTTCTAGCATTCAGACACAGATGCATCATCTCATGTTTGACGGCCTTTTTTGTGCTTCATGTGAAACACATCCTGGGTGTTGCATGGGCCACCCCCACTGTCCACACTCCTGGGAGCACAGTGAACAAGTCCACTTTCTGATAATAGTTTTTGTTCCATTTCATGAACAAAACACAGACAGACACAGCAGTAAATTAAATGACTTGAGTCTTCATCAATAAATAGTCAATGTTATTGTTTATTAAAAAGCTAATAATCCATTCAATTTTTAAATTAAGCAATAAGCCTCTAGTATAATGAATTGAATAGTTAAGCTTAATATTAATGAGTAAAATTGTGAGGAAGGAGTTTCAGAACCTATATTTTTTCCCCACATAGAACGTGCTAATAATAATGAAACCTTTGTTAAAAGAAGTTTTTATCCACACAGCATTGGAGCACTTATGTGCCAAAGCCGAGGTTCACCGATACATGTTCAGATGGCTGCAAATGTCTATGCCTGGAAATACAGGGTTCTCCTAAATCACCCTTCACCATTTACTGACTCCCAGATCTGGTTTTATTTTATCTGTTTTTACTGTTTTATCTCTTTCCCAACAGACTGCGAATTTTCTACTCCCATTCGAGCAAGCCCTGACCAGCACCCAGACTCACAACTTTGAGGGGCGGTCTACACACCACTCTCTGGGCCTCACTCAATAAAAAGACTGCAGCATCCTCGTGTTCTCAATAACCTCGCACGTGGTTCCAAACAAAGTCCTGTTTGAAACTGCTGTTTCTGAAAGACAAACTTCCTGCCTCATAACTGGAACGAAGACACGAGGCCTGAGCACCGCGTTGGCTTGGAGACCCCGAACCAAGGCTGTGCCATCACACCCTGGAGAAGGCAAGAAGCCCTCTCCCTCCAGAGCCACAGACACAGGCTCATGTAAACAGGCCCTACAGCTCGCCAGGCAGAGATGAAACATCTGCACGTCTCTCCAAGAATTTTAAATGGGAAAGCAAAATTCATTCTACAAGCTAAACCCTCTTCTACACCCTTCAGTGTCCGTCCAAACTTTCGCAGCAGCATGCCCTTCTATGGCTTTGCACTATTGGGATGAGCCAAAGGGGGAGAAAAAAGGAAGCATTTCACATACGCACAGGGAGATAAAAGTAAAAAGGACGGATCTAGAGAAGCCCCCAGGATTCGGTTAGGCGAGCTTTCCTCCAGGGGCTGCCAGGGTTCCAGAAATCTGAGGACTTCTTTAGCAGGATCAGTGGAAAGCCCACACCGGCCTGTTCCCGACAGAAATCCCCTGCTTTGCAGAGCCTGTTCTGCCTTCCCGAGCACTTTCATATCTGTATTGATCAATAAGCAAACATTTACTGAGTGTCTACCAGATGCAGGGCCGGCTGCAGGAGATAATCTCACCAACAAACCATCTCACAACCCTTCTTCATCCGTGTGTGTTACTCTGAAAAAAAAAATGAGGCCCAGATCTGCCCTTAAGATATTTCCAGTTTATTTAAATAGATAAGAAAGTGCCCCATAAAAAGAGAAATACTACTGCAAAGCACTCTAGTTTAACTTCAAGTTCCTCAAACTGTGGTCAGAATCGTAACTATACATGAGGAGCTGGTTAAAAAACAAAGAGGCCCTTGGAGATTCTACTTCCATGGGTCTGGGGTCTTGGCTTCAGTTTATTTAACAAGCATTCACAAGGATTAAAAAATAACAACAAAAACAGTAGAGCAGAGTGGGTGGCAAAGAAGACATTCGTTCATGCTGGCCAAGGTCAGAGTACCCCAACAGGGTCAGCACGAAGGTGACCTACAAGAGCAGACAGTGGAGAAGCAGGAAGAGGGCAGGACGAGTGGGGCTAGGGTCCCAGGCAAAGGTGTAATAAATATGTAGGAAATACCATGCAGAAGATTCTGGATGCGACAGAAGGTTGCACTGGAGGAGTGAAAGGCCAAGACAGGCAGGTAGGGTGGCATCAAAGTAACGAGGGTAATAAACCACAGGCGCAGTGTGTTCTTTAGCTTGTAGGCAAAAGGTAGCCTCTCAGAGGGTAGGGGCAGGGGAGCAAGAGAGTCTCAGAAAGATAAGTCCAGTGCTATGGTGGGTTAGAATCATCAGGAAAACCAAAAGCTAGACCTTCAGTTGTAGTAAGATATTTTAATATTCTGTTCTATCCTCATTGAGGATCAATGAACTCAGCAAGGCAGACAATATTATCTTCTTTCTACAGAGAGAAAACAGGGGCACAGAATCATCCAGCAGCGGGAAGAAAGCTGGAAAAGCCAGGATAGCTAGCTAATAACTCCAGCCCTGCACGCTCAATCTTCGACAAATCCACTCACTGCATTTCAAGCCCTGTCGATACACATTTTTTTAACAAGGAAAATTTTTAACTACTTATAAAGTACACTGCTTTTCATTATAGAAGATCTTCCACTACAAAAGTTGTCTGCTTTTGTCATGACCCAGGGATCAGGTATCAAAATACACTTACAGAGAATCTACAATGAGCAAGGTCCACAAGGCGCAAGGTAAAATGAAAACTCCATTCTTGCCTCCAAGAAACTCACCTTCTCATGCAGGGACTGGCAAACTTTTTCTGTAAAAAACCAGATAGATAGTCAACACTTTAGGCTGTACAGGCCATTGGGTCTCTGTAGCAACTAATGATCTCTGCCATGCTAATGCACAGGCAGCATAGGCAATACATAAACAAACGGTGCAGCTGTGTTCCAATAAAACTTTATTTACAAAAACAGGCAGTGGGCGGACTGGACCTCCAGGCTAATTTGCTGGTCCCTGATCTAAGTACGTACAATAAACCTGTACATGACTATATATAAAACAAGAGAGGTGTATTATTAATAAAACAACTTTGGAGCACAGAGGAAAGACAGACCAATTTGCTCTGGCCAGGGAGAGGTGAGGAGGTGCCATTTAAGCAGGGTGAGTCACTTAGCCATTCTAGGTCTCATTTGAAACGACAGGGGAAACCAGAAGCACAAAGACAGCCCTCTTGTTCCAACCTGGTGTGATTTGGATGACACACTGTCTTCCTGCTCAGACTCTCCCAACTGCACAAACAATATGGTCTCTCCCAAGCTTCCTGGTGCCTGCCCCCCAACCTTTAACATCAATTTTTGAATGCCACTTAAAGAGATAAAAATTCCTAAATGATTCTGGAAGTTTAAACACACATGTACATGTGTAAACAGTCTTACCAACACTGTGTGTTAAGTCCAAACATAAGTTAATAATTTATCTCCCTAAAGGCCTTCTCCTTCCTTCACATACTTCCTCTTCCTTGAAAAGAACCCCTCTATTTCTGCAGCACCGACTCTAGTGAGACTCAAATGTTCTATTTGACCAAGTGCTGGCCTCAAGAAGAACATGGAGCCAAGAAGACAGCAAGGGTGGCCACACACCTCATCTGCCCCTGCAGAGCTGGTGCCAGACGGGAAAACAGAAATAGAGCCACGGAGCCCAACAGCAACACCTCAAACGGTGCCAACAGGCAGCAGGCAAGGCCCAAGCAAATAAACACATTTAGACAGCCTACGCAATACAGGACACGTCCAGGACTCAGAAGGACTTCGTCCAATCCAGCCAAGGTCAACTCCTGTAAAAGGCTTAGTAAGCCTCCTCTTCTAGGGTCTCAGACTCCCCTGGCCAGGACCGGTTATGGTACTGAGGATGGACAAGGCCACAGCAAGGCCAGAGGCCAACAGGGCAAAAGCAGACAAAAGATACCCACAGACTGCATTCAGAGGCAGCAAAATGGCTGTGTGTGATTCAAGCCCCACTCCCACCTGGGTAAATCTGACCCCACTCAAGCCTGACCTCCTCCTCCATGAAGCTTCCCTGGCTTTTGCTAATTGGCAGTGGCCTGTTTCTCCTCTGAACATCTAGAGCAGTAGTTCTCAAGATGGGATCACTGGACCAGCAGCATCACCTGGAAACTTGTTGAAAATGCAAATTCTCACGCTTCACCCATAGACCAAGTAAATCAGAAATTCTGCAGGGGAGACCCAGCAATCTGTGTTATAACCAAGTCTGCTGGGTGATTCTGAAGCAGGCTGGAGTCTGGGAACCAACGAGCTAGAGGATAGGTTCTAGACCACGAACTGTCTGTAGCATGGACACTGGCCTTCCCCATGTATTTCCTTGGGCTTTTGGTCCACAGGGAATGTCAATTTTTCAGAGCCTGGATCTCAGATGTCCATCAATGGCCCCACCTTGCCCAGCATAGGGTTCCATAGCAAGCTAATATGTTCAGCTAATATCTGTGGAATTTAATGAACTCGAGTTCATTTACCACCATCATGTTATAAAATCACAGAATCTGAATGCTCGAAGGGGCTTCAGAGCCCATCCAGCCCAGCCACCCACCAAGGCTCTGCCAGTACCCAACTGCTCTGCTCTGGATTTCCCTCACTTCCGGTCACATGCTCTGCTAATGCTGGGAAGTTCAATGCCTCACCTGGTCACTGGGCAAATAATGACTGAGCACATGTGCCAGGCACTCTGGTGGGGACTAGGGTACATGAGCAAACCAGACAAACGATGATGCTTGCTCTGAGGGAGCTGACAATTCAGTTCAGGGACAGACCCAATGAACAGTAAATAAAATCAATACATACCAACAATAAAAAGAGATCAGACAAACCCAAATTAGAGGACATGCTATACCAATAACTAAACTGTGCTCTTCTCAAATGTCAAAGTCATGAAAGGTCAAGTCATGTCACAGATTAGAAGAGACTGAGGAGACGTGACAGATAAACGCAATGTGGGATCCTGGATTGGATCCTGCAAAAGAAAAAGGGATTAGTGGGAAAACTGGTGACCTGTGAAGGCCTGCAGCTTAGGAAAGGGCAGTAAATCAGTGTCAAGTTCCCGGACCCCAGCAGCGCTCTGTGACGGGGTCATCTAAGATGTGAACATGAGGGGAGGCTAGGTGAGGGGCAGGGGGGAACTCACCACTAATTTGCAACTTTTCTATCTATTTTGGATGGAGAATCCAGTCCAGAAAGAGGGTGCCAACTGCAAGTTTATCTAGGGGTTCCTATAGGCCTCATCTAGGTGACAGGTGAGCAAAACCTGGAGGCAATAAAGGAGCCAACTAAGGAGGCTTGTGAATGAATGAAAAGGGGGCAAAAATCAGTCTTTCCAGCACTTTTACCCACTAGTCCTTATTCTTCTACCCAGACTAAGCCTGACTACCCTCTGAATACTGAAAGCATCACTGGGTCCCCTTAGCCTTCTCTCCAGAGGGAGCCCCGCAATCCTGCAGCTGTGCCTCCTAAGTGTGCCCTGGAAGCCAGCAGCCATGGAAAAGGCAGTCAGAGAGAGGGCATAGGGGGAGTGGAACCAGACAAGGACCAAGGTTAGGAGCAAGGGTACCTCCTCCTTCCTTCTCTGGAATTGTCCTGCTCTCCTTTTCTTGTCACAAATCCTTCAGTCCCTACTCCTTTCTCTCAGACCCTGTGCCCAAGCATTGAAGCTTCTCCTCTGAGCCCTGTCCAGATTTGACCAGACCCTCCAGCACAGGAGCTCAGAGTGGAGTCAGTGTGATCAAGCAGACATGAGTCAGAGCTACGACTCCACCTCATAATTAAGGACCAAAGTTCCCGGTTTCCAGCCTCTTCAGAAAGTACAGGGCACCACAACCCAAAAAGCAAAACAGCCCATTCTGGGAGTCTGAAGTCCCAGGTTCCAGAGGCCTCAGACAAGCCTTTCCCCTCCAGGTATTAGTTTCACCATCTTTAAAGTGATGCAGTTGAATTAGCTCATCTCCAAGATTCTTTCCAGTACTAATATTCCATGATCATAAAATAGCAAGTGAAATTGCACACAGTAATTGCAGCTTTGAAGGACAATGTGAGTAGTAGCGGTAGCAGTGATCAGATCTACCCCAAATGAATCCCAAGGACTGCAAATGGCAGTTGTTGCTATTAATAAAATAATACCTTATACTGCAGAGTACATTTCCATTTATAAAGCACTTCTATATGCATTATCTTGTGTAATCCTCATAACTACCCAGTGAGAGAGGTAGGAAAGATGTTATTTCTTTTGCACAGATGAGAAAACCAAGTTCAGTGGCCATTCAATGAAGAGCAAGAGTGCTAAGCCCTGAACATCAGCCTTTGATGCCTTATCTATGGCTTGATACTGTCACTGTTACCACCACAATCCATGCAACCACTTTTGATCCTGTCTCTATAAGCTCTGACCAGGTTAGTTCAAGGCATTCAACCACACTATATGGAAACAGAGGGGAAAGCATCCAAAGTGTGCCCAGCACAGCCTTGGCCCGGTCCATCCAATGGGCTTTTGGTGGCACAGTCCTTACCCAGAGGGGTGGCAACAGCATCCCAACTTTGTTCCCTGATGCTCGAAAGAGAACAGATGAGTTATCACAGCTTACATGTTGACCTCACTGCAGTATCAGATGTTTCAAAGTAATTAAATAAAGGGAATGGGAGTATAAAGAAGAAAGCCCCAAACTCAATGCTAGTGTCCATGCAAATGATAAAAAAAAGACAATGGCCAAAGTCAAGGTAAAGGACCATTCCCAGAGGCACCTGGTTTATGGTAGTTCTGTCTTGCATGGGACACCTTGCTGAGCCTTCCTACCAGTAGCAGAGCTGTCACCCATGGCCATTTGGATGCTATTTACAATAGTCAAGAGACACTGTCACTTCTTACCACTCACCAGGGTAGAGGATACACGCCAGCCAACCTCCATGGTCCCCTCAGCACATAGCCCCGTTCTCCCATGCACAGAGGTGGGCCCAGGCATGCCCAGAGTGGGTGACTGTGTTTGTGTGTTGTTAGAAAGGGCCAGCCAAGTGAGAACCTGGTTCTCCAGCCTACTCCACACATACCTTGTGTCCATGACAGTGTCTCACCTTGTGTAGGATGCTTACCTCCCTGGGCCTCAGCGTGCTTGGCTCCAAATGGGGGTTAAAAGCCTTCATCTTACCTCCCCTTCACAGAACTGTTGAAGGCAGGATGAGATCACACTTGAGAAGACACTTTGAAAAGTTAGAAGTCCTACATGGCACTCAGAGACCACGGCACACCAAGTACCTAGCATCCAAACTGACACCTGGAGCATGCGTTGGCCTCCACTGCCCAGCCTCCCTCCAGTCAGACTGGGTGCAAGACTGAGCTCTGGCCAGTGGAGTGAGGGCAGAGTGGCTGGCCCATGAACCCCCCCCCCCAACACACACACACCATCCTCTTCTCTCCTTTGCCCTCTGCCAGCAGAGAACCCAGGAGAGGCCTCCGGGGACCTAGGAAGGCAGAGCCACAAACAGAAGGAGCCTGAATTCTTGACCAGACACTCGGGGAGCTGCTCCACTGGGTATACCCATGTTGATGTTAATCATAAATGCCATGGCAGTGAGAGATACCCTTTTATTGTGTTAAGTTACCACAGCTGGGGATTGTTGGAGACAGTGGTTAGGCCACCTGGACTAGCATGATGACCAGTGGAGCCACCGCTTCCAAAACTCTCACAACAGGTTATAACAACTTATAGTAGCAAACAGCCAAGTTTCCTCATGTTTCCTCAAACCAGTGATGGGCTAAAAGTGAGACCCCACAAAAGTTGATGCTAGGCTGATGGACTACAGGGTCAGGCAGCTCTCTGTTATATCTGCGTTTAACCTGTTTGAGAAACAGCCAGACCAGCACCCTTGTCAAAATGCAACCATGATCTCGTCTGCTGTTGAGACGTACTTCCTTACTCCAACACCTAGATTTTCACTCCTGACGATAAAGATGCTGTGGCTCAACTTCTAACTAGTCAGACAGGTTAGATTATCTGATCACAGGGTCAAATGTCCTCATAATGTGGACAGACCATGCTGCAAGGGCCAGATAAGGAACTGCTAATCCACCAAGGAAATAAAAACAAGCAAAGGATTAGAAAGACAGTTCACCAACATAAAACAGAAACAACACTTGAACATCTGAAGAGGTATTTGTCCTTTCTCAGGAGAAACAAACACAAAATAAAATATAAATGAGATACAACATCTCACCATTCAGATGGCAAAAATCAAAGAGGTGACAAGACCCTGTGTTGCACAGGGTTGGGAAGAAGGCACTTTCTTTCATGGCCCATGGACAGGACACTTCCTTCCCAAGAAAGGTCAATTCAGTAATATCTCTCAAGATGTAGACAGCAAATCCCTTTCGATTCAGCAGTTCTAATTCTAGAAATCTACCCAACAGATATCCTCATACATGTGTGCAAAAAGACTTAGACACAAGATCATTCATTGTTTGCATTGTGACAGATGGGAAACAGCCTAATGTCCAACAGCACAAATCACACAAGTATATGAGGCTATTAAATAGATGAGGAGTCTGCTTCTAAGTTTACAAGATCCCGCTCCCACTTGGGAACATCATGGGGAGAGGAGGGCTGAGCAAGTACATACCCACCGCCATTCTACCAGCATTCCCATGCTTACAGAGCGGGACACTCAGAGGGAGCTTTATCCTTGAGATGCTACAGGAACACGAGTCCATATTTGACAAGGTGTGAATCCGTGTTCCTGTAGCTCCTCGCTGTTGTGCTTATTTTAGACATATGCAAAATTAGCCATAATGCAAACAACACAGCAACAGCTGCTTTCTGTTTTTTATCTTTTGTCTCTCTCAACATCACAGCCATCAAACAAGCTCCAAAAAAGAGCAAATGATGTTGTTCCCAGCAGCACACTCCAGAAAGCCACATACCTTCCCACCCAATGAAGGATTCCAGAGCTATCCTTGTGTGCAGGTGTGATTTTGCTCTTTTGCAGACTATTTAGCAACTTGGGACAAAGTGAACCATCTGAGACTTAAGAATAATCTATCCTAAAAAGCAGCAACCTTTCTTGAGAAAATCCAACAATATCTATTAACATTAAATACACACATGACCCTTGACCTAGAAATCCCACACTCCAACACAGAATAATAGCATCAGAATGCCAGGGGAAAGGAACAACCTGACCACAACCTAAAAGTCCTCCAGAAGAGAAGGGCTGAATCCATTACGGTACATGAATATATAGAAAAAGAGATCTCTACCCATGGGCCTGGAGGGGTGCTCATGAGATATAATTCAGTAAGAACTACAAGCTGCGAGGAAAAAAAGCAAAGATCCCGCTTTCATTAAATGACCAGGAAGTCCTATACACTGTTCACAAGGCCCTATGCAACCTTTCCTCCTCCAGTTCCTCCCATCCCCTCTGTGATGCCATCTCCTACCTCTTTTCCTTTCACTGGCTCTGCCCTAGGTGACAAAGCTCATTACCAGACACCACCTTGCCCCAGGGCCTTTGCACTTAACATCAGCCTCAGTACTCCTCCCCAGACACTTTCATTGCTTTCTCCTACAGGTCCTTTAGGTCTCTGTACAAAATTCTCCTTCTCAGTAAATTCTACCCTGACCTCCTCATTCAAAATCACAAAGGGAGGGGAAGGCTTTTCCTGCTTGGTTTTTCTCCACAGAACTTATCATGGCCTGACACACCACGATTAGATAGTCCAACCTGCAGCCCACAGGCCACATGCAGCCCAGGATGGCTATGAATGCAGCCCAACACAAAATCATAAATTTACTTAAAAACTTTTTTTTTGCTCATCAGTTTTTGTTACCGTTTGTGTATTTAACGTGTGGCCCAAGACAACTCTTCTTCCAGTGTGGCCCGGAGATGCCAAAAGCTTGGCTACCCTTCCTAGACTGTAAGCTCCACGAGGGATTTCTGTCTCTTGTTCACTGTGATACCCCAACATCTAGCACAGCGCCTATAAATTCCCACCAAGTGAATAGAAAACCTGTTTGCACCCCTTGGCACAGGCCGGGAGAAGTGGGTGAAAGAATTTATACTAGACCCTCAGTGTAGGTTGCTGAAGCCACAGAAGTATGGCAGCAGAGCGCTGCTAAAGAAGGCTACGTTTTCTTCTATGTTTTCTTTCCTTCTGTATATTTTTAAAATCCACCTATAATTGGACCCACACGGTTCAAACCTGTGTTGTTCAAGGGTCAAATGTATTATTGTTCCACCAACTGCTGTGAACATGCTATTGTTATCATTGTTGAAGAGGCATTTAATAGAATTGAAAAGCAAAGATGTAACTGGGACTAAGAGGAGGCAGAGTGGAGGGCACACAAGCCAAACGAAGAGCGAGAGAATCCAGACCGTGTCCACCAACCACAGGATCCTCTCCTCCCTCCCCGCACCTCAGGATGGCCTCTGCAGAAGAAAACAGTCCCTCCCATGCAACACACACAAGCATATCAGACTGGACAAGCTATTGCTTATAAAAGAAATCAGAGTACATTCTAACCCAAATGTGACAGCTTCTGCACCATCTGTCCCACCGAGCTCTGCCACTATTGGAGATGGACAGCAAAGGGTGGACAACACGAATTGCTGGGGATAGTAATGTCTGAAGAAGAGCAGTGGAGAGTAGCAGAGAGGAGGGAGCATTGACCTGAGAGGCCAGGTCCCAGCTCTTGCCTCCTTTTCATGCAGTGACCTTGGGCAAGGTGACTCTAACCTTTCTGAGCCACAGGTTCCTCCTCTGTAAAATTCAACATTAGACAGTATCTGTCTCACTCACAGACACAGAGTGGACTGGTGGTTGCCAGAGGGGAGGGGTTTGGGAGATTGGGTGAAAAAGTTGAAGGGATTAAGCAGTATAGATTGGTAGATACAAAAAAGTCATGGGGATGTAAACTACAGCACAGGAATATAATCAGTAATACTGCAATAACTGTGTATAGTGCCAGGTGGGTACTGGAAATGTCGGAGGGTCACTTTGTAAATTACATAACTGTCTAAGCACTATATTGTACACCTGAAACTAAGACAAAATAATACTGAATGTAAACTGCAATTGAAAACTAGAATTTAAAGTTCTTTAAAAAAATATGCCTTGTCCTAGTGGGCTGGATGTGAGGCAGGGCTTGATCTCACTATACAAATACAAGTTAGGAGACAAGAGCCACCATGGACCACAGGGGACAATGGGAAAACTCTGTACTATGAAGAGCCTTTACTTCCTCAACTGTTAGTTTCTACTGATCTATTAGGAAGCTGTAATTTTTTTAATTGAGGTAGAATTAGTATATAGCATTATAATTCAACATCTGTATGCAACTGATCCCCGTCACACATTTCACCCACCCCCAACTCCCTTCCCCCACGTATAGCCTCTGATATGCTCTATCTATGAGTCTGTTCCTGTTTTGTTTTATTTATTCATTTCTTTTGTTTTTTTTTAGCTTCCACATATGAGTGAAAGAACCCAGTACTTGTCTTTCTCCATCAGATTCATTTCATTTAGCATGGTCCATCCATGTTGTTGCAAATGGCAAGACTCTCTTCTCTGTTTTTAATCCTCACCAGAGGATATGTTTTTACTGATTTTTAGAGAGAGACAGACAGAGAGAAACATCTATGTAAGACAGAAACATCAATCAGTCACCTCTCATATGTGCCCTGACCTGGAATCAAACCGCAACCTTTTCGTGTGTGGGACGATGTTCCTACCAACTGAGCCAGCCAGCCAGGACCTTTTTCTTATGGCTGAATAGTGTTGCATTGTATATGAATACCACATCTTCTCTACCCATCCTCTGTCAATGGACATTTAAGTTGTTTCCACAGCTTGGCCATTGTAAATAATGCTGCAGTGATCATAGGGGGTGCATAATATGTTTCCGACTTGAAAAGCTGTATCTTTTCTTATTGAAAACCATAGGTTTTTGTACTTGACCTTTGACCACCTGGCTGACCTCCATTGCTTCTAATATTTATAGATTTAAAGTCTAGGATTTCCTCTAGCCAGATGATCAGATCATCAGCAAAAAAATAAAATGACACATTTATCTCTTCTGGCCATTGCCACATCTCTCTTACCTTTCTCTTGTCTGACTGCACTGCCTCTGACCTACAGTTCAATGAAGAGTAAGAGGTGACAGTGGGCATTCCTGTCTCATTCTTAATTTGAAAGGAATGTCTCATATTTAACTATTAAGAACAGTGTTTGCTATAGATTCTAGTAGCTATCTATCATCAAATTAAGAAAGTCCCCTTCTGTGCCAAGTTAGCAGTGTTTTTCATCAGGTGCCAAGTGGATTATATTGAATGCTTTTTCTGTAATTAGAGAGATCATGATGCCACGGTTCCCCCTAAATCTGTTCTCACAGACAACTGCACAGCACTGGACACCCCTGACCCAGTGCTGGCTTTCAAGGTCAGGCACAATGAGGCCTGTGACCCTGGGCATAGTGATGTCATGCTACCTCGGTCACCAGAGCTCTCCTGATGGTCACACCTGTTCTTCAACCCTGTAACTCCCTGGGCTAATTGCCACCTCCACCCCAAACATTCACAAGTCCCTTAAATGCCATGGGCCTCCACCCATATGAAGGGGACGTCAAGTCATGAGAAAGTTCACGGCCAACCCATGTCCACATCACGAGAAATCATCCCAGGTCTATATTGTGGGATGTGGACTGACTATATCACTTTCTTAAGACAAATAGCTCATCATTATAATGTACATACTTCACCATCCACCTCAGCAGAGTCAAAGGCTCATGGGAAGTGATTCCAAAATGGAATTGGATACCTCCTGGGATAGTAAGCTCCCTGCTGCCAGGGTATCTAAACAGAAGGGGGAATGCCACTCACGATATTGTTACAGAGGTTGTTTCTACATGAGAGGAAGAGCGAGTGGCCCTGGTCTCCTCATCTGTAGAATGAAGGGGACAGACTGATCACAAGGAGGAGGAAGAGGGGTAGCCCAGAGGGACAAGCAGGAAGCAGGATTTATGAGCTTTTCCAAGCACTTTATATACATTTGCTCACTTAGTCTCACAATAGCCCCTTTAGGTATTAGGGTGCATAGAGAAGTTACTGTGAAATACACACACACACAAACTCACACATGCAAACACGCACATTGTTCAAGGTAAAGAGTCGGCAGACAACAGAGCCCAAGGTTGCACCCAGGGCCTCTGCTCTAGGCCTTGTGTCCACCCCCCACCCCCACCCCACTACGCCACTCTGCCCTCCGCCACAGGGCATTAACTGCTTATTACACTGCCTAACACAGCAACAGCCACATAATAGGCACTTATTGAATCTCCCCAGATTGAGATGGTTGAAGGTCTCTCCCGCTGAGCAAAAGCCATTTTCTCATCTGTGAAATAACGGAGAGACTTCATTCTGGCCTTTAGTGCACAGGAAGGTCTGACTGCATGGTTTTACCGCCCTGTCCACCTTTCCAGATACAGCCATCCCTGGGTATCCACAGGGGTTCATTCGGGATCCCCCCCATACCAAAGTTCAAGGATATTCAAGTCCCTGTATGTAAAATAGCACAGTGTTTGCATCTAACCTAGGCCTATCCTCCTGTATACAGACTCTAAGTTATCTCTAGATTGCTTATAATACTGCTATGTTAATAGTTGCTATACTGTATTGCTTAAGAAATAACGACAAGAAAAGTCTGTAGTACACAGTACACAGCAAGAAGGCAACTTTTGGGGGATGTTTCTGATTTGTGATTAGTTGAATCTCCAGATGTGGAAGGAGGATATGGAGAGCCAACTGTATATTCAGAAACATGATCTCATCTCAGCTTCACGCACCTGACAGGCAAGGACTTGACAGACAAGGTCACTGGGGCTCACCTGTGAAGGGTCTGCCCAAGGTCCAAAGGCTGGACTAGCACACTCATGTCCAGGGTTGCCAGGGACCATCATTATTATTTCTATCTCAACCAAAGCCTCACAGCTGAAAAGAAAGGACAATCTCAAAAATCTCATTCAAAAACAGAGCTACAATTAAATCTATGTTCAAATCCAAATTTGTGATGTTCATTAGTGCCTGGTATGCACTCCATAACTGTTTGGTGACATGAATGAGGAAGCAGTGAGCCCATGACTTGGCCAGTGAAGCACAAACAATGCCATCGCCTTAGACTTAGACCATATGACCTTTATACCCTTGGAGCATACCTTTGCTCTCCTTTCATAATCTAGGAACCAAAATATCTTCTGGCAGCTCACTCCCACCAGCCCCAGGATGAAGCAGCTCCTGCACTTGGTTGCAACACAGAAAGCAACAGACCTCTGGGGCTCAGAGCCTGGTTCTAATGGTCTGATTATCATCAGAGGTCATCACCATGGTGTCTCCCCTCCCCCTAGGTCCTGCTAAGCATCAAGGTCGACTTATTTACCAGTAAATCTACCAGAAACCATGTGGACCTCAAGGACATGCCTGAAGTCAACCTGGTCAAGGGATGTAGCAAATTATTTGGACCAAGAGCCAAAGCACCGACGATGCTAATGTTTCGGTCCAGGCAGTGCTGGGCTCTAGCAAGGAATGTAGCAGATGCTTAGCCCTTGCTCCTTTGTTTATGACAAGATGCATGGCACCTAATAAACTAACCTTGCTTCTCACCAAAACTATACTACACCAAAGGGCACCAAGAACAAGGCCATCCTGTATACACTTCACCATCCCAGTTGGTGGCAGGAGACCTCTGAATTTATTCCAAATTGCAAGGCACACAAAACACAGCAATTTTTGACAGCAAAAATTTGATAGCAGACATCCCAGGTTTCCGATCTCCACCTGGGCACTGAAGCCTTGGTTGGAAGAGAGATGCCTTCATGGTGGCAACTTTTTGGGTTCTGATGACTCTTGTGTCTATTGTAGACGAAGGGGCTCATACCAAAAGTATAGAGGCGCACCCTTCAAGCATGACATGCGGACGCCACACATGGTATGATGCCATTTATATGAAGTGGCCAGAACAGGCAAATCACAGGGACCAAAAGCAGTCTAGTGGTTGTCTGGGCTGGACAAGGAGGGAATGCGGAGTAACCACTCAGGGGAGTAAAGGGTTTCTTTTGGGGGTGCTGAAATGTTCTGCAATTAGGGGATCGGGCTACACAACTCAGTGACTATACTAAAAACTATTTTAAAGGGGGCAAACTTTATGGTATGTGAGTGATATCTCAATAAAGCCATTTTTTAGGGTTTTTTTGTTTTAATTTTGATGGTAGAGAGAGAATGTGAGTATACCACGTGAGAAGGAGCTTCCCTGCCCCACACCTCACCATCTGTCATCCCTGCACTGGGTCCTTGTATCCTCGGCGCTCCTGGCAGTCCTACAGAGGTGAGACCAGCACCTCACACGTTGTCTTTCAATTGCCCAGACCTCAGCAGGCCCCTCCTGCCAGTGACTGCCCGCCTCCCTCCCATGGACTCAAGGGTTCTAAGCAACCCAGGCAGGCATGGGAACAATCTCAGAACATTCCCAGGAAACACCTCTGGGAATATTCACTCATCTGGTACAAAAGCTGGCTGCTTTTCCCCAAGTCCAGGATGGGCAAGGACATGAAACCAGGGGGCCACCTTCCTTCTTGTTCAAAGGGAAAGTACAGTTTGGGACTACAGGCACAACAGACTTCAAAGGAAGACAAATCGGGCATAAACACTGCTAGAGGTTCCATTAGCAAGAGAGAGCAAAAAATAGGATTCCCACATCCTCCTGCTGCCCTCAGGGCCCCTCATACCGCTAAAAATAAAGCCAGGCCCTGGTATTTGTGATGCCAGCGTTCTCAGGAGTCCTGCAAGCCAGCCTTGCTCTGGGCTTCCTGCAGTTTCCTTCCTCCCTTTCTCCACCACCTCAGCACGGATTTCCACAGCCTAAGGGGGCAGCAAGGAGTCCAGGACTGAGAGAAGTGTCTCCACAGATTGTGAAGCTGGGAGAGATTTCCTTCTGATGCCCCACTTCAAGGATGTGATCCAGGGCTTGAGAACCAAACACGTGTGTCCCTTCGGGAGAGCAGGATGTGAGCATCTATGTTAGTGTGGGGGTGGGGGTACGGATCCATTCAATAATGGGACACCCCACCCCCACCCTCTGGGTCCTGGTGGCTGTTTAGGGGAAAGAGTCAAAGGTGAGGGCAGGGGGGAACTGCTGGGGCAATCTGTCAGCCTGTGCTGACACCCACCCCTCCCATTACACAGCAGGAAGTGACACCTCGCTCCTTCCACAGACTCCCACCCTCAGGGCGGCCCAGTACTTGTGCAGAACCATAGTCTTGGCGAGAGAAGAGACTCAGGAGCAATATATGGTGATCACAAGTGCACATCTCGCATCAGCTCCCTGTGTTCCAATCTTGGCTCTTCCACTCACTAACAACACTAGGACCTCAGGTGAGTTACTTCACTTCATTTCTCCATCTCTGAAATAAAGAGTAATAACCTTTCCTACCTCTCCAGTTTAATGTGAAGCTCTTACAACAGTGCCTGACATGTAAGTGTGTGCAACGGGTGCCAGATATTATTGGGGACTCAGTAACAATATCTTTCCAGGGAAGCTACTGGCACTGGGGGCTGGGCGGCCCCACACATGGCAGGATGGGACTCTTTCTGACCTCAGGGAAGTGAGCGCTCTCAGCTCCTCCAGTCCAGGGGACAATCAAAATGGCTGCGTGGTGAGGACAGAATCTGAAGATTTGCATGACCCTAAGCATGTGCTTTGAACCACCAAACTGCCTGATGTAAAGCCCACAGTGGGCACAAGAGAGCCTTTCACATTAAGGACAGGAAAATAGGAACTGAAAGGTAACAATCAGCAGGCATGGCATTTATTAGCCTTGAAGTCGCCAAATTCCTCTTTAGGTCCCTTGAGATAAGCTTATGTCAGAGCGCAGACACCAGGCTGTTGTTCCCTTCCTAACGGCTGGCAGACCACATTCATCACATGTGGCAACTGGAAAACCAACCCTTTTCTCTGAGGACGTCCAGATCCCAGGACACTCTAGGTCCTGGCCTCACAACCCAGCCCTCCCCCAACCCCTCCCTTTCACAGGCAGCTCAGGGTGCCCACCACATGTCACTGTGACCATAGAGGCCCTGGAATCTCAAAGGCCTAGCCCCATCTGAGGTGTGGCTCCAAGAACACAGTGGCCCATAAAACAGCCTGGAGGCTGAGCACAACAGAACAGCCATAAAAACCTGCAGCTTGCTGGCTCCCCTGAACCACAGAGGGTGTATCCTCCCCAGATTCCCACCCAGCTGCAGCCCGGAGACACAGGGCTGCAATGTCCTCAGAGGCCACGTGGAAGAAGAGGTGCCTCACTGAGTGCGCACCAGCTGCCACGTACTGCACCACTGCACCATGCCCTTCTCAAAGGAGGTCAAGTACACACCACAGGAAAGAGCTGGCACCCTGCCTGCCGCAGGGAAGGGCTCTGTGAACGTCACCCTTCATTTCTCCTAAGCTGAAAAGTGCCCCAGCAAGTTGGGCATGATTCCTGTCTTTCAGGTGGGGAAACTGAGGCTCTGAGAAGTAGCACTACTAGAAAGTGACTGCACTGGGCTTCAAAGCAGATCTGTCTCCAGACATGGGCTTTGCCTGCCTCCCTCTTTCTCAATTGCTCCTGGAGAGATAGGCCATCAGAGGTGCTAGATGGAACTTGGCGGCCTCTCAGCCCTCTGCAAAGTGCCTCCCCGACACGGGGCATGGCAGCTTCCAGGACAGCCTCCCACATCTGCTGGGACAGTCCTCAGTGTCATCTCAAAGGAGTGGGCCCCGAGCAGCCTCCCCACATGCCAGCCGTGGCTGGGGGAGGGGTGGCCACCATCTCCTACTCCTCTTTCTAGAACCCTTTTCCATGCCCTAGCCCATGGTAATGATAATGGAAGTGGCTCACGCTCAGTAGGTACTTTCTAAATGCTAGGTATTTACCCATATTAGCTCCCTGCACTGGCACAAATACTCTATGAAGAAGGTGCCCATTTTACAGAGAACTGAGAGCTATGAAGGATACACAACCTGTCCAAGGTCAGGCAGCTGTAATGGCAAAGCTGGGACTGAACATCACCCCAAGTCCCAGAGACACACCCAGAGACGTGTCCACCCAGTCGCCACCCTCCCAGCCACACTGCCTGGGTACACTCAGGCTCCACCTTCCACCTTTCACTGAGACCTCTTGGGCCTCCCGTGGCCCCCTTTGCCCCAGGCCCTTTGTAGATAAAGCTGCGAGAAGGCCAGGCTGGCCGTCAGTTTAAGGTCACCCAGCCCTCCCCGACATCCCATTCCCACTTGTCTGGAAGAAGGGGATGGGACAATTACGCACAATACAAGCACCTCCTCCGGAGAAACACCCAGACCCAACAGTCACTGAAAGAGCACTCCTTAGAGTCAAGAAAGACGTGTTTGCATCTGTCAGTTCCCTTTCTGCCTGCCACCCACCCCACCCCCCCGCCCCGCCACCTTCCTGAGCTGAGGGAAACGAGCAGGCAGCCTCACTTCTTGGTCATTCCATGCCTCCCTAGGCACCTTGACCATGGGAAAGACCCTACCTGACCTCTGGAGAAGCAGACCATCAGAGACCCTGGCCCCACCCAGAGCTGCCCTAGACAATGGCAGCAGCTGTAACCAGAATTCCAGGGAATTCTGACTCACCTAACCTGACCAGGCAGGAATGCGGTGTGCGATACTGGACTTGGTATGCCTCTAGGCATGACCTTCAGGCAACCTTTTGGCAAATATGGGGATTTATCAGATAAAAGGAAAGCAAGACAGCAGGGTAGGGAAGGAGCTGCCTGTCAGGAAAGGGAATGAGAGGGTGCTTCTGAGACTCTGGGGAAATGGCCTTGTGTCACTCAGTAGTGAGAAGGGGGAGGTTAGAGGCAGAGCTGAGGAGTGGGGGCAGCACCACGTGAAGGACTGGTCTTCCTTTCCTCTGTTTGCAAGGTGCTGCTCCCCTGCTGAGCATGCTCCTTTGACTCTCCTACCCTCACTCCCGCTTAAAAATGTCATTCATTGACACAGAGTGGTCAGCAGAAGCATGGCCCCCTACAATGTCTACATCCTAATCCCCAGAACCTCTGAGAGTCTCTTAAATGGCAAAGGGGGCTCTGTACATGTGATTAAGTGAAGGAACCTGAGATGGGGAGTCTCCTGGATTACCCCTAAACGTGATCACAATGGTCTTCACTGGGGAGGCAGAGTAGATGTGACTACAGAGGAGTACATAAGAGATGTGATGGTGGAAAAGCAGATTGCAGCGATGTGCTCTGAAGATGAAGGAAGGACAAGAGATGAGGTACACAGGCAGCACTAAAAGCTGCCAAAGACAAGGCAAGGATTCTCTGCTCAGAGCCTCTAGAAGAAACCAGCCCTACAGATGCCTTGACTTCATTCAGCCCAGTGAAACTAATGACCCATATTGTGCCATGCATAATGCACACTTTATTGACCAAATTTTTGAGGGAAAAATAAGGATGTGCTTTATACGTGGGTATAATGATTATACACAATGGGTATAATAATCCCGTGTATAATGCACACAAAAACATGGGTGTGTGGCAAAACCCAGTACAACAGACCTCCGACCCCCAGGCTGCTAGGAGAATAATTTGCAGTGTCTTAAGCTACTAAGTTTGTGGTAATTTGTCACAGCAGTGACAGGAAACTAATACACTCAGTCCACATGAGCAGTCAAGGTGCGTTCTCCATACTCAGCACCCTGCTAGCCACTGGGAGTTACGTGATGAGCCAAAGAGACCCATTCCTGCCCTGTTAGAGCTCACAGTTACTCTCCCTCCTCCTCCGTTTTCTCTCTGAGGGTCCCTGTAGCCTGCAACGTGCTGCCATCTGCCTCTCTAAGTCCTGCCCACTCCCTCCAGGAAGCTTCACTGTGTGGTAGGAGACTTCAAACACAGTGATCCCTCTGCACATTCTCCTCCTACCCAGGCATTTCCTGAGCTCTCCAGCAGATGAAGACAGACCCCTTCCACATTCCGTAGTCTTTCATCACACTCTAGATTTCCCTGTGTGCGTAAGAATGAGATTGTCTGCTCAGTCCAGGCCCTGACAATGGGATTAGTTGGCCCTGAAGGCAGGGATGACAGATGTCTCATTCACTCCTGAATTCATCCCCACCCCATGGTAGATATTTCTTTGATCCCTTCTGCCTGGTACAGCTGTATTCAGCATCTCTACCAAAACAAGCCAAGCTATTCCATTGCTGCTGTGGTGTTGGTTGTATGGTGTGTGCTAGGTCTTTCAACTACAGAAACTCCCTGAAAGCAAGAACCGTGCCCCCCATCCACCTGCACTCCCCAACAGAGCGGACTCAGCAAACACCAGCAACCCGTCAGGTGTTCATGTGGACTATGCCTACAGTCCCTGGAGTCTGGCTGAAAACGTTTAAAGAGGAAAAGCATGAAGGTCTCTGAATAATCATATTTCTCTTAAAAAAAAAAAAAAGACAGCTGATCGGCAACTTCAGGCCTGAGTCAGAACCAAGGGGAAGTCTGGGCTCAAATTTCAAAAACACAGAAGAAGATAAAGCCCCAAACAGATTCCAAAGCCTCCAAGGATGAATCTCCCCATGACCATTAGGCCACATCCAAACCCTTCCAGGGCAGAGGCTACAGGTAAGAGAATACCCAGATGAGCAAAGAACCATTTGGGAAAAGCAGAAACAAGGTGGCAATCCCCATCAGCTCCAATGACCCCCAAATACCACCTGGTTTCTACCCTGAGGCCCTACACGCTGCCCCTAACCCTGCCTGACCACTTCCTCAGAAAACTGTTTCCTGGCCACCCACCAAGGTTGCCCCTCAAACATTCCGAATCCCACCACCTTTTCAGTTTTTTCCTTGTACCCCCAGAAATTATCTCATTCATGTATTGATCAATTGTTGATTATCCATCACTAGCCATCAGAGAGATGCAAATTAAAACCACAATGAGGTACCACTACACACCAGTCAGAATGGTCATCAAAACCAAATCAACAAACAAAAGTGCTAGAGAGGTTGTGGAGAAAAGGGGACCCTACTGCACTGTTGGTGGGAATGCAGACTGGTGCAGCCACTGTGGAAAACAGTATGGAATTTCCTCAGAAAACTAAAAATGGATCTACCTTTTGACCTGGCAATTCCACTGCTGGGATTATATCCTAAGCACCCTCAAACACCAATTTGTAAGAACCTATGCACCCCAATGTTCATAGCAGCACAATTTACAATAGCCAAGTGTTGGAAGCAACCTAGGTGCCCATCAGTAAATGAATGGATCAAAAAACTATGGTACATTTACACAATGGAATTCTATGCAGCAGAAAGAAAGAAGGAGCTCCTATCCTTTGCCACAACATGGACAGAACTGGACGGCATTGTGCTAAGTGAAATAAGCCAGGTAGTGAAGGACAAATACCATATGATCTCACCTATAAGTGGAACCTAATCAACAAAACAAATAAGCATGCAAAATATAACCAAAGACATTGAAATTAAGAATAATCTGAAAGTCGTAAGCAGAGGGGAGGTGGAAGGGGATAATGGCAGGGGGCAGGGGAGGCAGGGAGGGTTTTCAGGAACAACTATGAAGGACTCATGGACAAAACCAAGGTGGGGGAGTGGAATCAGGGGAGGGAGTTGGGGATGGCTGTGGTGGGGGGGCGGGGTGGGAGTAAATACAGACAACTATACTTGAACAACAATAAAATATTTTTTTCTAAATTACTGATTCTCTACTGCACCCACACCCCTGCTCCCAATCCCTCCCTTCTCCCTGCTATTCTCCCAGAGCTTCAAACAGCGCCTGGCACATGGGGTGCCCAAGAATGTAGAATGAACCCTCACTGTGCATATCTGGAAAACACTGGGGTACAGAGACAAAGGCCCAGCCCTACCCTCACAGAGTTCATCTGTGGTATGTGTGCCTGCCCCCCCCCACAAACACAGTCTTTTTCTGCCCCAGCCCACCAGCAGCACTGCCCATTTCAAGATGAGAGAGATGAGAATGCAGAATCCTTAAGGTCAAGTACAGCAAATCCCAGTAAAAAACAGGTCACTGGCTGAATGAAAGCCACCAGACACAAAAGGCCAAACTGCATGATTCCACTGATATGAAAAACCCACAGAGATAGAAAGAAGATTGTTCAGAGGCTGGGAGGAGGGGAAGTGGGGAGTGACCACTTAATGTGTACAAGGCTTCCTTTGGGAGTGATGAAAATGTTCTGGAGTTAGTGGTGATACTGCGCAACTTTGTGAATATACTGAAAACTACTAAATTGCACAGCTTAAAAAGAATAAATTTTCTATCAATTAATAAGAGGAAAGATCATTGAAAAATGCCATGGAATAGTCAGATTTTCAGGCTCTCAAGGCAGACTCTCCAGGCTCAGCTCCTGGCTTGAGACGTGAGCTGTGTGAACTCAGGCGCGTTATTTGGCCTCTCTATACCCCCGTGTTCCTACCTGTAAATGGGGGTAATAACCATGCCGACCTCACCGGGGGCTTGACTGCTTTGGAAACTTCCACTGTTCCCCTTCCTTGCAGACCCTGTTTTTCATCTGGAGATCTTTGAGGTTCTGAGGACACTGATCATACCTCTGGCTTCAGTGTGTCCAATTAGATTCTCAAGACCTGGGCAAGGAATGCTTAAACAAAGGTGCTTTACTTCCTCCAAGCATGAAGTAACAGCACATGCCATCTGGAACTGTGGCAGCCACCTCGGACCTCAGAGGCTGAGCAGCCTCGGGATGATGCCACCTGTAAGGAAAATAGATTGGAGGGACAGAAAGAAACTGAGTCCTTAAGAGACATCACTGAGCCAGTATGGTAATAAGTCTCAGCTGAAGTTACCCACCTTTTCAATCATATGAGCCAATGATGGCTCTTTAATGTTTAAGCCAACTACCATCACCAGCATTTTTCTACTACTTACAACCCAAAGTATCACAACTGATGGAGCTATGTGAAGTCCTACGTGGAACACAGTGAGTTCTCAAAATGTGAGCTACTGACATTTTTTCCCCAACTTCTCCTATGCTATTCACTGGGGTCAATGTTCCCCCAGATGTCTAGAGATGAACTCTACTGGCTTATAACCTTATAACCCAATCCCCTGTGCCTGTGCCAACTTCATCAAAGGCCCTACAACCAGTGCACACAACAAGCACGCCTGGGGAGATTTACTGTATGCTCAGACAAGACTAGGGAGGGAGGGGAAAGAGCATCAGACAAGAAAAAGGCACTGTGATTTATAAACCAACAGAGGAGTTTATAATCTAATCTGGAAGCCAAGCTGAAGGTCCACAAACAGTAAGGCATATACTTGCCTCGTTACATGATTTAAACAATTCAACAGCCAAAGCCGAAAGAGTTCAAGGAAGAAAAACATGGGAGTCCTGGTGGCTTTCTGGTTTCTCCTGGCTCCCTCTGTTCTCACATGTGGGCCTATCCAGATCCACATATCAAGACTGCATTGAGGGAAAGCACACTAGAACCCAGCACCAGGCTTCCTTCCCCTAACCCCAGAGATAATATACACACTCCATGTATGTGGCTAGAAACTCAGACATAATCTAGTCCTGCACACAAAACTGGCTAAACTACTCAAGGAATCCAGTCAATTTCTCTTTCCCCAGTTTCTTTCCTTCTCCCCTCTTTTCCTTATAGTGCACTAAGAATGTGATGCATGAAACAATTACCTGCAGAACCCAGGGGCAGGTGAGGAGTCTCCAATCCAGAGAAAGCAAAATGTAAATGATGCAAAAAGAGATCAAGATACATAAATATTCATCTTTTCATTCCCTTGTGATGGAACCAGATTTGTGGAGAGTTCATTGAACTCCATTTCCTCTGAGTTCCTCCAAGGGCTCATGGTCCACATCTCTTCGTTCTGCCCAAGCACAGAAGGCCCACGTGGGCTCTTGACTCCAAGAACTGGCAGTTGTTGGTACACAGGTAACAATTCACCAACCTATACACTGAAGATCTGTGCATGCTCCGTTTAGACTTCAACTTAAAAAATAAAAGCCAAGCCCTCGCCAGGTGGCTCAGTTGGTTGGAACGTCATTCTGTACACCAGAAAAGGTTGTGAGTCAGGTCCCAGTCAGGACAGACCTAGATTTCAGGTTTGATCCCCGGTCAGGGTGTGTACAGGAGGCAATCAATCGATGTTTCTGTCTCACATCAATGTCTGTCTGTCTGTCTATCTGTCTCTCTCTCTCTTTCTCTCTTGCCTAAAATCAATAAGCATATCCTTAGGTGAGAATAAAAAAATAAATAAAAGTCAAAAGACTGGCGGGTTCCTTCGCATCTTTCAAGGCATGTTTCAAACGTGGCATTCTTGACCTGCCTCTCTGCACCACTACTTCCTCACCTTGCCACCCATGCATTCCTGACACCCTCCGGGCCCCAAAAGAAAAGAAAAAAGAAAGCAAAGAGACCCACTGAGGTAATTTGCTCCAGGAAGACAAAACTGGCGCTCATTCAGCCTGGATCCCCTGCACTGTGCAGAGGCACACAATCGATTTTCAACTAACTGTTTAGTATGACAATAAGTTACAGATGGTCTGGAACTCCTGACCACACAGTAAGTCTGTGCCTTCCACCTCCTGGGATGTCTCTGTGACCCGGAGGTGATTACTTAACCCTCTGAGTCTTAGCTCCTGAACAACAGCTGCCCTTCAGGATTGCTGTGAGAGTTTTACCAGCATAGATGCAAAGGGGCCAGCTCCAACTATGACACATTGTAAGCTCTCAGTAAATGATAGCTCCCCTGCCCCAACCTTCCCCCAGTCACAGCACAGGGTTTAAAACTTCCACTTGCAGCCAAGGTGGAGGTGTAGGCAGACACACTGTGCCTCCTCACACAACCAAAAGAAGGACAATAATTTAAAAACAAAAAACATCCAGAACTGACAGAAAATCGAACTGTATGGGAGTCTGACAACCAAGGAGTTAAAGAAGAAACATCCATCCAGACCAGTAGGAGGAGCAGAGACAGGCAGCTGGGCAGAGAGGACTCACAGCAAAGTGGCGGTGGAAGACCAGGGCAGGTAAAGTAGCGGCTGGTGGACCCAGCAAAGTGGTGAATTGTGGAGCGGGGAGGACAAAGTTGCAGCTGGCCAGCAAGGCAGCGGCTGGTGGAGCGGGCGGCCCCGCATTCACATGAGGATAAACTGGAAGGAACACATGGGGAGTGAGACAGACCTCGCAACCTGGGATCCCAGAGCAGGGAAATAAAGCTTCAAACCACCAATTGAAAACACCTGTGGGGGTTGAGGTGCTAGCAGGAGAAGCTCCCAGCCTTATAGGAGTTTGTTGGAGGGACCCACAGGGTCCTAGAACATACACAAGCCAACCCACCTGGGAATCAGCACCAGAAGGGCCCACTTTGCTGTGGATAGTGGGGGAAGTGACTGAAATCTAGCAGAGAGCAGAGCAAGCACCATTGTTCCCTCTCTGACCCCTCCCCACATACAGCATCACAACGCAGCCACGTGGGTTGCCCCACCCTTGTAAACACCTAAGGCTCCACCCCTTACATGTAGCAGGCACACTGAGACAAAAAAAAAAAAAGGCCAAAATGAAAGAACAGATCAAAGCTCCAGAAAAAAATACAACTAAGCGACCAAGAATTAGCCAACCTATCAGATGCACAGTTCAAAACACTGGTAATCAGGATGCTCACAGGATTGGTTGGATTTGGTTGCAAATTAGATGAAAAAATGAAGGCTATGATAAGTGAAATAAAGGAAAATGTACAGGGAACCAAAAGTGAAGGGAAGGAAACTAGGACTCTAATCAACATTGTGGACCAGAAGGAAGAAACAAACATCCAATCAGAAAAGAATGAAGAAACAAGAATTCAAAAAAAAAAAAAAAATGAGGTGAGACTTAGGAATCTCCAGGACATCTTTAAACATTCCAACATCCGAATTATAGGGGTACCAGATGGAGAAGAGGAAGAGCAACAAGTGGAAAATTTATTTGAACAAATAATGAAGGAGAACTTCCCCCATCTGGCAAAGGAAATAGACTTCCAGGAAGTCCAGGAAGCTCAGAGAGTCCCAAAGAAGATGGACCCAAGGAGGAACACACCAAGGCACATCATAATTACATCAGCCAAGATTAAAATGAAAGAGAGAATTCTAGAAGCAGCAAGAGAAAAGGAGACAATTACCTACAAAGGAGTTCCCATCAGACTGATTTCTCAAAAGAGACCTTGCAGGCAAGAAGGGGCTGGAAAGAAGTATTCCAAGTCATGAAAGGCAAGGACCTACAGCCAAGATTACTCTATCCAGCAAAGCTTTCATTTAGAATGGAAGGGCAGATAAAGTGCTTCTTGGATAAGGTCAATCTAAAGGAGTTCATCATCACCAAGCCCTTATTATATGAAATGTTAGAGTAATTTATCTAAGAAAAAGATCAAAAATATGAACAGTAAAATGACAGTAAACTCACAGTTAGTAACAACCACACCTAAAATAAAAACAAAAGCAAACTAAGCGAACAATAGAACAGGAACAGAACCACAGAAATGGAGATCACATGGAGGGTTATCAACAGGGAAATGGGAGGGGGAGAGAGGGGGGAAAGGTACAGAGAATAAGTAGCATAAATGGTAGGTAGAAAATAGACAGGGGGAGGTTAAGAATAGTATAGGAAATGTAGAAGCCAAAGAACTTATATGTATGACCCATGCACATGAACTAAAGGGGGGAGGGGTGGGCAGGGCAGAGGGGAATAAAGGGGGCTGGGAAATGGGAAAACTGTAATAACATAATCAATGAAATATATTTTTTACAGAAAATCCCAGGAGCCCAATAAGCCCTGGTTGGCTAGAACTAACCTGCCCCACCCCCAGGTGCTCTGTGCCTCTCTCCAATACACTCTGCACCCCATTAAAGAACTCAAAGCCACCTGGCCCTGAGAGGCGGTTATTCAGGCTGCAGGCCGGCTCACAAGGCAGTGTGAGTGCACACCAAGGGGTTAATTAGCAGTGAACAGATGCTGCAATCCACCTCTGTGCCTATTTCTGTGTGCAGCAAAAACTGTAAATGCTGTGTTCTTTGACAAGATGCATGCGTCTGAGTTAAAACTGCCTCTTCCGTCCAGTTTGCGGTGATTTGGTTCAGCACAGTATGATGAGGAACTTGGCTCCTCTCACAACGGCTGGTGGCTAGCCTGACAAAGGCGCCTTCATGCAGAAATGAAAGAAGGATATGGGTGGGGTGGAGAAGAAAAGAACGAGTCTGTCATTTTGTCAAACAGAGGTGAAGACTGGCTGAAGATGAGGAGCTGCTGTCCAACACTTACACAGAGCAGACAAAACACTCTCTCTTCTGGAGAAGCTGGGCATGAGATGCTTCAGGACCCCATGCCAAGCCACTGGGAAATGGAGTGGGGTGAGGCTACCTTTGCAGGCCACCCCCAGGCATGCACATCCCACCAATGCCCAGGCCTGGATGGGTGTCTCATTTGCTGAGAGCCTGGGAATTGGTAAAGACGGCCTGCCAGGCTCAACCTCAGCTGCAGACAAGAAAGATTCAGTGCCCAAAATATAAATCTAACCAGTGTGGGGTATTACTCAGTTCATCAGCAAGAGTTTGTCAAATGCCCATTTGTCCATTCATTTAATCGCCCAGTATCTACAAAGTGCCCACCTTGGGTCACACCACATGCTTGTGGCTCTGGAGATACAAAAGTAAATGAATCCCACAGTCCAGAGTGTGCCAAATCCTGAAGGATCTAGGGTCAGGAGCTTACAACCTAGCCAGAGAGCTGGGTAAGTGAAGCAACATGAAATTCTCTGGAGCTTGTTTCTACCCCCATGTAACATAGAACTTTGGGTAAGGTGAGCTCAACAGTGGACCTGGATACATCTACTTCCATTAAATGGCATCATTCCACCTGGATTCACCATAAAATGGTGGCCACTATCTGTTGAGTACCTCTCACACCAGATCTCTATGTTCTGCGTCCTACAGGCAAGGGAAGCTGAGGCTTGGGGAGGACAGATAACTTTCCCAAGACCACACAGCCCATCCGTGGAGCAAGCAAGAGCTAAGTTCAGGTCCTTGTGCCCCAAGTCCCACCCTCCTCCCACCTCACCACACAAAGAGAGGAAGGAGCACCCACATCTCTCCCTCACCCAGCCCCAATTCAACCATGAGCTGCCCCAAGGATGCAACCCCATGACTGGTGAGACCTTGGGGTCCCCTTCACAGCCTGGCACAGTGGGCCACGAGTTGCCCATGAGTAAAATATTTGCTTAACTGAGTGAATGTGGCAGAATAAACCTGAGATAAGAAGAGGTCAGAGGTGGGAAAGAAAGATGACCCAGAAGTCTTCCTGGAAGAGTTCAGTGAGCAGAAGATGTCTCTGTTGCCTGACAACATACAATCCCCACTGGAGGAAAACAGCTGGTGACAAACACCAGGTGTTATGTAAACCTTAAAACAGGCACCTGGCCTGCCTCAGAGTACCAGAGCAGCACGTAACCCTAACTGGCAGAAACTGTCAATAAGAAACAAGCCGACCCAGGCAGGGGCACTGAGGTTTGAGAAGGCCTTGTTCTTGCCTTTCCAGCTCAAAAGGTCCTCTGGTCCATTCACAGCTCAGCAGGCCCCGGCAGGCAATTCGCAGGGCAGGAAGACTGGCCAGGACAGAAGACAGAAGGGCCCACCAGACTCAACAGCCTCTTCAAAGACGTTCAACCTTCTGGGAGAAGCACTGTCCAGGCCTTCCATCTCTCCCCATATTTTTTGTACCCTCTGCTATGGTCTCCCTCTGCCTGAGATTGTGGAAGGCAGGTAATGCAGGGCAGAACAATCAGGAGCAAAATCAAAGTTCTTACAAAAACATGGGATTGTTGGAGCCAAAGACCTTCAGAATCAATTCATCCAATCCTCGTGTTTCAGGTGGACAAACTCACGCCCTTCAGAATGAACCATTCTAAATAAAGTGAGGTCACTGATACTCCAAAATTCTCCCTCTCCCCTCCCTTCCCCTCTGTTTTCTCCCACCATCCTCCCTCCTACAGGGGGTGGAGGGTAATATGGAGGTACAGAAGAGGGGGCATTTCTGACCCTACTTTTCTTTTACCCTAAGCCGTGCCTCCTTATGTAGTGTCCCAAGGAGTAGTCACCACCCTGGTGCGGCCCCTTCTGGGCACCCCAGGCTACCACTCTGCCTCCCCCTCATGTCAGGGCATCCTCGCCATGGCTGCTGATGGAGAGAGGGGTCTAAAATAACAGTCACCCTCACGTAACAGGAGCCATCTACTGAGCATCTAAGAGGCTCTAAGTGTTCAGAGAGATCACCGAGTTTAACCCACACAATGACCCTACACGGCAGGTACATTTCCATATGCACATTTTACCCAAGAAGAAAGTGAGTGTAGTTAAGTAACTTGTCCAAAGCCACCGAGCTAGTGCCAGGTAGAGCTGGGATTCAAGTTTGCCTGTATCCAACTCCAAGGTAGGTTATAAAGTTCACAAGCCTGAACTGAAGAGACCAAAGCCAGTGTTCCAATTAGTGCTGCCCCTCCATGGTGGGGATGGAGAGGGGAATTACACGTCTACTCCAAGGCTGCCAAAATGCAAAGCATTTCTGGAACTTTCTTTGGAAATCACCCACAAAGGTAATTTACACACCACCCAGAATTCAGTTTATGTACATCATAATTACACATCTGGGGGGCCAGAAATACCTGACCCTCACTGGCTTCCTCTCTTATTCATTGCACTTGCCTGCAAACTACCTCAGAAAGTTTCCTAAAACCAAACTAACTTCCAAATGCCAAGAGATGTCACCCCAGTGACATTCAGAAGAATGCACCAATGCTGTCACAAGCCTGTTCCCAAGACAGACCCTCACTTTCCAAGTAAGGATGAAACCATTCGTGCTTTTAATCCTGCAATTATTCAAAAGACATTTTGTGATGCTGGACACTACTGTTTAGGTTGACAGAGAGAAACATAAAAAGGTCGCTGTCCTCTTGAAGCCCTCAACACAGGGACAACATTTCAGGCAATTTTGCAGAGGACCTCAACTGCCCCAAGCACTTCATATGCAAAAATGGACAGCATACAGCCCCAGACTGCAGGAACACCACATTCCAGCAGGGGGCAGGCATCCCAGCCACCCCTCCGGAAGTTGGGAGGACTAGGGTGAAGAGCTCTGGAAGACAGAGTGACTACCTTGGAGATGGCCTTCCGTGTTAGGGAGAATCATGGTCTACGGCCCATGTCAGCAAGAGAGGCCATCTCCCAAAGGTGACCAAAGTAAAATAACAAACACTTATATCGCACTTTGTAAGTATCAGGTGCTACTCTAAGCAATAAAACACATCATCCTCCCAACAACACCATGAAGTGGTTACTCTTATTAGGCCCACCCTCCAGGTGAGCACACTGAGGCACAGAGAAGTTAAGCAACTTGCAAAGTCTACAAGTCACAGAACTATGACTTGAACCCAAGCAGTCTGACTCCAGAGGGCATGCTCTTGATGACTACACTGAACTAACTGGACAGATGATACTCATTTGGACTTGTAGGTTCCGGTCCACTGGGCTTTGGAAAAGCAGCCACATCACTCATGTTATTACTCATGTTCGACCCCCTGTTGTCTCAGCAGTGAACTCTTGAACTCAGCCTGCTAAAACATGATATCTGAACTGGGTAGAAGGGGCTAAAGTGGCATTTCGAAGGGCCAAGCACTGCACCACAGGGAAGGAGGTGAGGGGGCTGGGAACCAGCCTCTGCTGTCCCTCTGCCTTGTGCTCTGAATGTACTAGGCAAAGAGCCACTACAGGTAACATTCACAGCAGAAGAGAGCTGAGGGGCGCAGGGACCCCTGTCCGTTCACCACGCCTCATTACCATGGCGGAGAATAACAGTCTATGTTATCTGGCAATAACCAAGATGCCTCTTCTCTTCGGGATGTGGAAAAGGGAAGCAATTAAGCTCCTTAGTCCCTTTGTTCCTGAAGGTGTTTAAGAAGCAGAGTCAAACTGAAGGCAGGGACAAGAAAGGGGCAGAGTTGAAGCCCAGAGCAGCATAGAAGTGGCTAAGTGGTAACACCTGGAGCCTGAAAATCCTGGGTTCAACCACAGCTCTGCCACTTATTAATGTGGGCAAGCACCATAACCACTGCAAGCCTCGTCCTCAGCTTCTGCTCATATAAAACAGAGATAACAGGAGGAACATCTACCACCTAGGCTCTTTGAGGGAATTAAGTGACATAAAGCATGGAGAGAGCTTAACACCACGTGTGACCCCTACCAGCACCCAGTAAACACCCCGTGTTATCATGCGGTCCTGGTAATGGTACAGCAGAGCCAGCTGCGGACAGCAGAAGCCCTCACCCTAGTTTCCCCCTAGTGTGGAGCCCTTTCTGCACCCTGGGTGTTCTCCAAATCCATTTCCTACTCCTCCTGAGTGCACTACTACACTCCCCAGGATCCTTTGCAGTTCAAGTACCACATGACTGAGTTCTGGTCAAAGGACTGAGTGGGCAGAACTGATATGAATGATTTCCAGGATTACTTCTACAAAACCACACCTCATGATTCTTACCTGTCATTCCCAATGTGTCAGCGGGAAGCAGAGGATTCAGCAGAGACCTTCTGGGCCCCCTAGGAGAAGGCAGGTCCAGAGGTGTAAAGAGCCAAGGTCTCTGAGCAACTGCACACAGCACTCTCTCTCTCCACGTGGCGTCTCAGCCTCGGGGGCCTCTCCATGTGGCCAGACTTCTTATATATAGTGGTTGGCTTCTTAAAAGCCAATGTTCCAAGAGACCAAGCAGAAAGCTGCAAGGCTTCTTCTGACCTAGGCTCAGAAATCACCGCATCCTTCCAACCACATTCTATTGGTTATGAGCAAGTCACAGCACTAGCCCTGACTCCAAGGGGGGAGTACCCAAGAGCCTGAATACCAAGCACCATGGTTCACTGAGAGCCATCTTGAACACTAGCAACCATGCTGCTATTGATCCCCTACCACCCAGTCTCTAGGACCACCTGGAGGAGGCAACTGAGATCAAAGAAGGAAAATGACCAGCCCAGTCCACAAGGAGCATCAGATGAATGATGCTCACATGGGACAGAGAGGACAAAGTGGGGAGTATCAGAGAACAGAGCAAGACCTAACTCAGGTGGGTGGGTGAGACCTGGCACTCAGGCCTGGGTACCCTGCAGTGATGATCAGGCAGCTCCGGAGGAAAAACAGCTCCTGACTGTGCCAGGCCGTGACCGGGCCCGTGAGCCAGCCCAACGCACCAGCGCTTGGGAAGGAGCAGTGGATTGTGGATCTGTTTGCTCCAGCTCAACCTCCTCACCCAGAATCGGCAGGCACCATGACAGGCAGAAAGGCCAGTTATGCAACCACCCTTGCAGCAGCCTGCCAGGCCTGGTAGTGAGGCTGCCGGGCCCGACTGCCGTTTTCCATTCAGATGCAAGACGCCCTGCTGACAAAGTTCTGGGGACAGTGAGGGCCACGGGAGGGAGCTAAAAATGGCACAACTGGCAACAGAGAGGACTTCCCTAAATCCTCGGGGTCCTGTTATTGCTCATCCAGGGGCCTTAGAGACACACACGTGTTGGCACCCGAGCATTCTTCCTTCTCAAAGACTCACACTAAGAACAAGCACTGGGGCCCGGGAGGCCTCCTACATGAGGTCAGAAGCTGCACAGTGGTCAGAAGTCAGAAACAGCCGGTCCCGGGGGCTGGGCTTAAGAGTGGGCAAGCTGGGTCCACCTTTGCACCCCCATGTCCCCAGCAGGCTCTCTCTGGCCATCCCCTCACCAACCAATTCTCAGTGTTTTCCAACTTTTCTGAAACTCAAGTTACTGATGTTTCTCTTACTTGTTTGGCCATAAAGAATTATGGGCCTCACACTATTTTTAACTTCTTGTGTGAGTGTATCAAACCAACCCAGCTAGATGCCTAGAAAAGCCACGCGTGTGGACGTGTGCTGAGCACTGCACAATTCCAGGGGCATCGTTCAGGACCACGACGTGAACAGTACACCTGGAATCGGGCAATGCGGCCACTGCCATTGCCAGGGAAGAAACCACGTCCCACACAACCTCTGCCCTGGGAAGAGGACAGCTATGCTAATAAGGATTCGTGGACTGATCAATTCCTCTCCTGCCTCCAAATATGCCATGCACTGGATTTGGCAGGCACAAGGCCCCAATGCCCAATGGTCTAGAAAGAAATCCATATTGTGATGCAATAATGTATTTCCAGGCCACCGAGGTGGAGAAGGGTAAAAAAAATCAATCTAAGGCAAGGGAAGATTCACAACCACTGAATGAGTTACCACTACCTTTCTCTGAGTGTGTAGATTAAATTCTCTGCCCCGCTGACATCTAAAATACACTTTATTTATAACAGATCAGGTAATTCAGATATGTTTATTTGCTTTTCATAGAATCCCTATTCTTTTAACAACAGAGTTTCAGAGTTTGAGATATGAGCGAACAGCGTGTGGAAATACTAGGGCATCAGTCTCCATCAGGACGGATAGGGGCACAGGGTAACGGTAAGACTTTGCTGGCAGGCGTCAAACCTTTCCTGTCCTCCAGGCTCTCCAGCATGTGCACGCATGCACACACTCTTCTCTCGAGCTTTTAAAACTATGCCTGAATTCTGCATCCTATTCTTTATACCTTCCATGTATGTGTTAATATTTAAAATGGTGTTTTTATCAAGGAAGACCAATACACAGAGAAATGCCCCAAAATTTATTCGGTGCCTCCACATACTCCCCAGGGATAGGGTACACAGTTCATAAGGTGCAATTACGGATCATCTGATGGGAATCTCAGAGCAGCCCCAGAGCTGCGCAGTGAGCAACCTGCAGAGCTGCACCCAGCACACCTGCCTATCAGGTAGGGAAAAGGGAGTTCCCATTTCCCAGCAAGGAAACCAAGACTTAGAGTAAAAGGACTACATAACCTTTAAGGTCTGTTCTTATCCTGACAGTACAGACTTCTCTGACTTTCGCCCACAGAATCTCACATCTCACCTGGGGGTGGGGCCTGACTCTTCAGTCCTATGTGTGTCCTCCTTGCCTCTCAGTCTGTGCAGGGCGAGCTGAGCTGAGCAGAGCGGACCCACCACTGCAGGAGGCAGAGTTCTGGTACACAGTGCAGGGGCTGGACGCGTGGGCTCTACTCCCTGCCTGCCCGGTGAGCTGGCTCTGCCCCTCTCTAGTGTGTGACCCAGGGCAAATACACTACTCACCCTGACCATACCTCAGTTTCCCAATCTGTAAAGTGAGAATAGTAACATCACCTACTTCCTGGGCTGTTGGGAGGATTAAATAATACATATAAAGAGCTCAGAAACTACCAGACGCATAGTAAGCATTCAACACTTGTTATCCAAAAATAAAATAAAATAATTGTATTCTCTATGCCTCAGTCTTCCAACCTGTGAAATGGGGATTACATAAGTGTTCGCCCATGGAATCTCACATCTTGGGGTTTAAATAACATAATAAACATAGGAGCTTAATACAATGCTTGATGCGTAGTAACCACTGGAAAATTTTATTCTGTTTTTTCCAAAGAAAAAACTCCAGTCCACATAGAAAGACTTACCAAAATAAAACACCAGTAATGTCTAAAGAGGAAGAAAGAAGGCTAAGAGAGAATGTTTGAGAATCAACTGCTGTTTCCTAAAGCAGGTGACAGACAGGAGATATTACAGACAAGAGCACTTTGTTTTCAATTCATTCCCTCTGAGGTCAGGAAATACAGAGGAGCAGAGTGAGCAGGCGCTGGTGAGCTAGGGAGGGAAGAACAGCAACATCTCACTTGCCAGCCTCTCTCTTCACCATTAAAACCGTTTCAAAGCCCTGCCTAGCATTTAAATAGCACCATCCCTGGAGATAGCTGTTTCAGTTTCATTACAGTCTGTGCTCATAGCGTACAAATAGAAGCCTTCGTGATTTTATTAGTTTCCATGCAACTCAGGAGAGATGTGCACGATAACATTCGAGCTCCTGAGTTAAAGAAGAGGCCAATTAAAAACAGCGTGCTTGCATGCTTGTCACTGGAAAATGGAAAGGTTCCCAGAGTTTTCAAACTCTCTGTCATATCTGGTTCACGGCCATAAATGAACCATTCAGCACCTCAGATGCATTAACTACTGTCTGAATTTTCAGGTGATTTTTGTAGGAAATTCTTGTAGGATGTCTGCTCCCTCTGGAAGAGTTAAACTACAAGATAGAAAAAGCTAAGGAGTATATTTGGCTGAGCTTCCTCAAGTCCTACACAATCACCTATTCACTCAATAACACCCCAAAGCTGCCTGGTACTCTGCGGATCTGGAAAGTGTTAATGTAACGTATCGGTGACAAGCTAAAACTTAGTGCACGGCCCCAGTAGCATAACCGAATTGTTGCTTTGTAACCCAAGAGACTATTCGCTAAGTGCTTATGATTCAAAGGCAGGACTGTTTCAGAAGTTATTGGCTACGTGCAGATCATCCCTGCAGACACGCTCTCCTCAGCCACAGGAGCTGCCGCTGTCCTGACACTAGTTTTGGCAGCTGGAATGCTCCACACGACAGGACTTGAGGAACATTCTCGTTCTGGGCTGCTTCTAGGGCGGGTTAAGGAAAAGCATCAAAGTAAGTTGATTTACATGACCTGCTCTTTAATCAGATGGTTCTTTTTATACCCAAACCCAACGAAGCCAGCCTACCCTAGCACACTCTTTAGAGTCTATAATCAAAGGCGTTTTCAACTTTTCCTCCACAAAAATTAAAATGTAAACCTCAATGACGGTGTGGCTATATCCTTAGAAGTAATAGCATAGTCACAAAAACCTAGTTCTGAGACTCTCTGTAATGACAAGTCCGATGGTATTTCCAATGAGTCTGCATCCCCAGATGGTAATTCTTAAATACGCCACCTCATCAAAGTTGGCAATGAAGTTTTGGGGACACGTCCATCAAACTTCACACTTGTGATTGACAGTGGACCCAGAACTGCTCCCCGAGCCCACTGCCTTGCATAATTTACTCGTGGGTTCTTTATTTGGTAAAAATGATAACTTTGAAGTCTGACTTAAGAAATGGCTGTGTATGGAAATCACTGATCACAGAGCATATTACATGTGAGAAGGCTGGGCCCAAAGACAGCGACCCGCCTGTGACACTACAGCTGCCCATACGTCAAAATAAAAGTGCTTTCACTGCGCTCGAAGAATAAACACCATCAAACCAGAGTCTGTGGGCAGAGAGGGCTGTTCTGCTGTTCTTCTGTTCCCAGCACGGACGCATCAAAATCAAACAAGGCCAACCCGGGCACTTCTCATGGGACTGCCGCTCACCAACCCTTCAAGCACAGGTGGCAAACACAAGGCCCGCCACCTTGTTTTATCCGGCCCAGCACCTTGTTTCTACCCGGCAGCAGCGGCAAGCTCTCGCTTAACAGCTAAGGAGTAGTTACATTTATACAGTCCTAAAATTATTCCGGCCCTTTGAAGGCAACTGGGAGGCTGATGTGGCCCCCGGTGAAAATGAGTTTGACACTCCTGCTAGAGGAGTTATTACCTGCCCCACCAACAAATGTGAGCCCTGAGGTGAAAAATGTATATGGGAGGGAAACGCGCCCAAAGAAAAAGATGGTCATCTCTAGGAGGCGGGGCGTCAAGGGATGTTTTTTCCTTTTCTTTTTTTTTTTAATGTGGTAAAATAGACATAAATTTACCATCTTAACCAATTTTAAATGTGGGTGCAATTCAGTATTATTAAGCATATTTGCACTGCTATGCAGACATTTTTCACTTTCAAAACTGATATTCTCTACCCGTTAGACAACAACTCCTCCTCCCCTCAGCCCTGGCATTCAGCATTCTACTTTCTGTCTTTGCAAATGTGAGTGCTCTAGATTCCTCATCTAAGTAGAATCATACAGGATTTGTCCCTTTGTGTCTGGTTTATTTTCACTTAGTTTAATGTTTCCAAGGTTCATCCATGTTGTAGCATGTGTCAGCATCTTCTTCCTTTTGCAACCCGAATAATACTGCATCGCATGCATATGCCACGCCATCAATGGACACCTGGGGTTGCTTCCACCCTGGAGCTATCATGAATAACGCTGCTGTGAATGTAGGTGTGCAAGTGTCTTCTTTTGGATATGTGCCCAGAGTAGAACTTCTATTTTTAATTTTTTTAATATGTGCCCAGAGTGGTAACTCTATTTTAATTTTTTTGAGGAACCACCATACTGTTTTCCAGAGTGGCTGCATCATTTTACATTTCCACCAACAGCGCACACTATGTCCAAACCTCCACATCCTCCCCAACACTTGTTATTTTCTGGGTTTTGATACAGTAGCCATGCTAGTGGGTGTGAGGTGTCCTTTAAAAATAAAAAAGCCTCTCCGCTCTGCCTACATTTTCTACAATGAATATACTGTGCATTTAGGATTAAGGACAAATGTGTAAAACGCTGAAGTTGAAAAAGAAATCTTATGGGGAAAATAGAGTTGCATACAAACTTAAGAAAAGGATTTCTTTTTTTAAGACTGAGGTAAACCAGTGACCTCTCTTGTGGGTTCAGCCAGTGACACCAGCGCTATACTCTTCTAGAATCCTCCCACTTGGTAAGCGGTGGCTGCCACAATCCAGTGGAGAAACGGCCACAGTTCATGGGCAACTAAGAGAATTCCTACAAGCACTGTGAGGAAAGTGCTCTCACATGCACAAAGAAGAAAAATAATGTATAAAATTGTTGCCAGCTAAAAGTTGATAATGAACATCACCAGCATTTGGATAAACCCTCTTTTCTTCCAAATCTTTCCTCCAAGCCTTAGGGCCCTTATCTCTGAGTTCTCCATTAGATTATTGCCAGATGTCCACTTTTTCACCTTCCAGAGCCACAGAGGGTCCACTTTCCAAAGTCACAAGTTCAAGCTGCAACTTCTCACACAGAGGAGCGAAATTCTGCTCTCATATAACAAGCCCACAAAGAATATCCAAGGAAGCCTTAGACCCCTCGTGTCAGGGCCCCACAGGAGCAATTGACTGGATGGAACTTCTCTCTAGAAAAACTGAAGTCTTCCGAAAGTGAAACCACTCTTTCCACTCGTCTTTATGTAACGCTTCACTCCTTGGCAACTAAAACCAAAATCTACCCAATTCTACATTTACCCAACCTCTGGAAGAGAAGTTCAGTAAATGTATTTAAAAAACTAAAAGAGAAGTTCTAGTTTTCTTTGTGTGAGCATCTACCTCAACCCCTGCCTTCCCTTGCCTTCACTTCTTATATGTCCTCTTTTCCTTCCAGGTTTTGTTCTGTTCGGCACAGCAGGGGGAATGGCAGCAGTAGTATCTAGAAGCCCAAGAGAAGAGATAAATAAGATGAGCAGTTGTGTGGTAGGCAGTTAGACAGACATCAGCTGAGTAAGGCCATGGACCAAAAACAGAAGGTCAGCAGGGAGAGCCCTGGGTGCCTAGCAACGGGCAAAACTGGGAAAACAAGGAGCTTGTCCCCAGGGGAACCTTTCCTCCCCTAGCATGTCACTGGTCATGTGGTGTAGACCCCCTGACCTTTCATATCACTGGTCATGAGGTCAGGACCCTCCCCTGACCTTTCCTCTCCTGGCATGTCCCTAGTCATGTGGTAGACCTCTTAGCGGAGCGACAAGGGGCTGGAGAGTGGCATCATGTGAGTCCCACGCAGGCACTGCACGACCACTCCCTTCAGCACTAACCCCTAGGGATAACATCTAGGCCTCTGCTGTGCTTCAGCTCCAGGACTAGAAAAGCAGCAAACCCAGACAACTGACTCTACGGGTTGACCTCAGGCCCAGCTGCATTGACTAATAACCCCCTGCCCTCAAGCCAACCAATCAGTGGAGACAGTGACCCTGAAAGGACACACCTGAAAAGCTGATAAATGTTCTAGTGAGATCCTCCCCTGGGGCCTTCCCCTCCTCCCTGCTCCCAGGCCATTACCTTTCCCCTTCTTTCTCCTAAGCTCCAAGAGTCCTTCTTTTGTCTCTGTGACTTGTTTCCTGAGCCCATTTCTTCTACGGCTCACTTCTTCTATCTCCAGACTTTCTAAATAATCTTTTTCCTATAGTTCAAGTCTTGGGCCTGAATTCTTTGTCAGCCAGGACTGAGGCTGCTGAGCCAAGGGCCTCACTCCACGGGTCTAGCACCTGGTGCCATTCTCACTACCAGCAGCTGGGCAGTAACATCTCTGGTTCCAGGCGGCACCTATACTTAAATGATGCAACAGAGACTCAAGCCTGCTCTCTGTTCTATCTCCTTTAGGAAGAAACAACACATAAAAAGCAGAGCCCAACTTGGGCTTCTTAACAAAGGATCCACACTCTACATCTGGATTATTGGCATGATTCCAAGATTGTATCTGCTCTCCGCCAAGCCCAGGACTAAACTGTAAAGGAAGATAAACTTGGGAAACATAGGGCATGTGCCAGGTATAAGGAGGCAATTTCATGGCCCAGAGGCAGCCAAAACCTCCACCCACAGCTTCTGACAAAACCAGAAAGATTTCAAAAGGCAAACTACAAAAACCAACAGCCAGAATGGACCACTTTCCAACTTTAAAGAATGAAGCAAAGGGATACCTCAAGAGAAAAAGGACACTGGGAGTTGTGAGAGAGAAAGAGGAAGTGTCCAGCACAGGAGCAATACAAGTTAAGGGTGTCCCATGTCTCCACAACACTGCTGACACCTGAACATCCCCCAGCTCTGGGCCTTCCTGAGCTGGATTTAGAATTTGAAATCTAGCACCCACAAAGACTTTTTCCATGTGTCCTGGAAATGAACCAAAGCAAAGAGGGGCTAATGCAAGGATCTTTCCATTCATTTTGGGGGGTTCCCTACCAAAGAGTGGCTTCAGGAGAGCATGGACACCTCGTCTCCTCTGGCGAAGGGGCAGAGGGCTTCCAGCCCTGGTACAGGGGAAGATGCAGGACCTGGGTCCCCAGGCCCCCTTCTACCACTATGACTTGATAATTCTACCAGCTTCCAAACTTCGGTCCCCCTGCTCCTGGGTTTGGGAGGAATCACTAGGGAAGCAGAAGGATAAAGGAAAGGATGAAGAGCAGAAGGAAGGAGAGAAGGAAGGAATGCAAGCTTTCCTGTTGATTACCTTTGAAATACCCACAGTGAAGGGGATCTGGGCCCCTGAGAAAACCTGGCAGGGGGGCAATGAAACAGAATAAAGAACACAAAGCAACTGAGATGTTTATAACAGCTTGGCTTTGGGCGATGGAAAGAAGCGTTAGTCATACAGGTAATGAGACCTTACACGGAGATGAGTTAGAGGCTCGGCTTGACGATGTTAGGTATGCCCATTCTGGACCTAGAGTGCCAATTACATTTCCAAATTGTCAATTAGACATAATGTCCCCAAAACAATCACCTAATCATGCCAAAAGCAAAGCAAATTTCATCTTGAAGCAGCCATTCTTTTGAAGCTGCCCTTCCATCCCCTGCCTGACTCATTCGCCTCACAGACAACTGCTCATCATGAACTGAATCCTTATTACCTACTGGTCAAGATCGACCGGGCAGAATGAATCATTTAAATCCAGGAATGACTCAAACATCATTCTGTCACCAAATCAACCCACCCCATTCACCCAGAATTTCTCCATGGCATGTATCACATCACCCCCCCAACACACACACATAAACAGCACAACATATTCTTACCTACTATACCAGCTAACCACCATGGAAAGGGCCCTCCCAACACACATGCGTGCTTGCATTGCTATGACTCACTTCCTGCCCTCTGGGGGTCTGCAGGCAACTTAGACACCAGGCATGTGCACACCCCATGAGAAGATAACTGTTTTTTTTTCCCTCCCACCCTGTCAACTAGAAGTCAGAACAGGGTCCTCTATTTCCCTGAGCATCTAGCTCAGTACACAGTTTGCACCTACTATGCGATAAAAGTAAAAATAACAACCATAATGACCATAAGATTTGAGAACCTATTCTGTATTGGGTGTTATACTAAGCCCTTCTTTATTTGGACAGCTGGAGATGCTCATGGGTCAAGTTTATTCCAGGTTCTCCCCTTGGACAATGGGGCAACATAAAAAGCACATCTCAGGGGAAAAGTCCTTAATGGCATGAGCTGTGACAAACTTTGCTACCGTGAGAGAAAGGGGCCAGTTTCCCTTTCATCAGCTGGAATTCTGGAGAGGTGCCGCTGGAGGACTGCACAGCACAGTGCAACCCATCTCCCCGCCTGCCCCCAGGGATCAGGGCTGGAGCCCCATCCTCTCACGCTCGACCTCTGTTGGGAAGGCCCACCCAGGTCCCTATGGAAAATTACGCTGGCAGTGTTGCTGTGCGCTGACTTCCGACACACCAGAGCGGGTGGCGGGCAGCTGACTTCCCAGAGCATCGCCACAGGACGGCCCTGGCTACGCCACGAGCCTTTAATTTTGCAAGAAGGTGGTTTGGCTAGGTTGCCATTCTGAACTTCAGAGAGCCTCTCCCTTTGCAGTGTGACCAACTGGCGTGAGAGAGAGCCCACAGGCGACACACGGACCACACCCTGCACATCTGTAGGACGCTGCAGCGGCCGCCACGACCCAACCCCAAGCCAACAGCACTGCGGGTTCCTTGGAAACAGGCACCCGGCAATCAGCTTTGGCAGTAGGCGCCCAGGCCAGTCCGCAGCAACTCAGAGAGCCAGAGCAGAGATTCCGAGACCTGGCTATCTTGGCACAGCGCACCTTCCTCTTCTCATCACTTCCCACTCTGAAGAGTGGGGAATTTCCATATTTAAAAATAGGCCTGTGTTTTGGGAGGAACCCCCTGGAGGCTAGGAAATGGACCAGATCCTTGCTACTCCTACAGTGGTCTGCAGGGCCAGGCCTTGTCAGGAAGGCGGAATCTCAGGGCCCATCCTGGACTTTCTGAATCTGAATCTGTATTTTAATACTCCTCAGGTGATTCGTATGCACATTAGGGCGTGAGAGGCCCCAGAATTAGATGGACTAAATGCTCTATCCAGCCCTGGAGGCGGAGCTCTGATACCCCAATGGAACATTCCTTAAGCCTTCTATCCAGAATGCTGGGACCCCCTGTCTCTGAGGGTGGGGCCCCTGAGTTTCTTTCTCTACCTGCCCAGGGCCAGAATTCCACCCACTCAAGGTGCATTTCAACAAAGGAGACACACTTTGTTCCTTACTGTGCACAGAATGGCTATGGGAATGCAGGGGTCCCGCAGGAGGCTTGATCTTGCCTGACCCTCAGGTAGGACTCCATGAAGACCAGAGTTCTCAGCTGGGCCCCAGGAGCTGTGGCATCACACACAGCTCTTTCCACAGGGAACACAGGGGCAGCCCCCCAGGAGCTCTGCAGCTCTGGAGTCCCAGGAAGGTGGCATTGCCTGCTGTAATTCATAAGTTAGCACTGCCACTGAGAGCTGGGACACCCCTGCTGCCCAGGTTGGGAAGGAGGTCTTGGCACTACCATCCAATGCCAATCTAACTGTTTCAGCAGAGGCTTCTCTTGCCCTAGTGAGGGGGGATGGGGGCGGAAAGAAAGCAACAAAGCAAGCATTTACTCCTGCTACCAGGCACCCAATGAATGCCCCATTAGAAAAGAAGACAATGGTGAGTCAAAGAAGAGACCCACCTGGCTTTGCCCTTGGAATCCTTACTCCCCAAGGCCAAACGCTAGGGCAGCTCTTCCTTTCCTCCTGATGTACGTTTGGACAAGGCCCTTGGGTACCTGGAAGTAGGGTCAGCCCATGGCTTGCAGTCACTATGTCCTCCTAGGAAGTGCTACAAAATGGGGCTATGGAGAGTACCTACCCACTAGGGCTGTGCTCTATTATAATCCCCAATGTGCAGATGAGGAAACTGAGGCACAAACAGTGGAGTCTTTGCCCAAGGTCACAAGCTGACAGCTGAGTACTGCATAGCAGGCTTGACATCTAGGCAAGGCTGCTCTAAGTGAGCACAGTCCAGAGCCGTTCAACCAATTTCTCTGCTGCAGGATTTCCCTGAGCCTGAGACTCCCCAATGGTCCACCCAGTATGCCACGCCTCTCACAATTTTTCACAAGGTAACTTCAAGGGTAAGTGCTCCACGGAACACTAAAACTGATCGGGAAAGAGAGCACCCTCTTTAAAACACTATTACTTTATTGGGGGAACAAATCTGTGAGCTCCAGACTGGGGTTACAGGGATGGAATTTGTTCCTTCTCAAGGAAGGGTGGACAGCCACATCTGAGCAACAAAGCTTTCACTTCTGATAGACCTACAGCCCCGGGAGCCCCACAACATCAATGCCCGTCCAAGGACATCTGCACCATAAAGCACTAGCCACCCTGCCAGACTCTCATCCACAGAGCCCTCCCCAGGTGTCCCTCCCAACTCTTCCAGCCCTGAAGCAGCAGAAAGCCATGAGCCCGGATCTTGGTCTGGCTCTGATTGTTAGACAGTCAACTTCAGGCTCTCAAAAGTTCTATTCGTTGCAGTGTGTGCCCTACAAGGGCCAAAAGTTAAGGAATCAAGAGAAAATAAACTCACCACCTTGTGGAGCTACAGAGTAGCTCCCATTTACAGGAGACCTGCTAAATGCCAGGCATTTGCTAGATGCTATGTGCCCATTACTGGCACTCCTTATAAGAGTCTTATGAAGTAAGCATCATTAGGCTCTTTTTACAGAAGAAGAAATCAAGGCTTGACATAGTTGCCAAAGATGCCCAGCTAGTAAATGTGAGATCACAATCTGCACCTGGGTCTCATTGCAGAGTCTCTGCATGTGTATTTCCATAAAAAGAGCAAGTCATGAGAAGCAATAGCTGTCTGGATAAGGGAAGGTCAGCCGGAGTGGGACCTGAGACCTTCTCCAAGGCCTAAGCAACCTCACCAAAAAGCACTATCTGAAGGTCATGGCTGATCCCCAGGATGAGATGAGGCACCAGGGCCAACGTGGCATCAAGAATTCAGAGGCCCTGAAGCTCCAGCCCTGATTGGATGCATCAGGCCAGACCCTGGGTAATTACCAAGCTGTAATGGGATCTGATATTTATATTAGTCACGAGCCTGGCAGAGAAAACATGTTGTTTTTCAGACACAGCCATGGAGATAACACCTCAATAATTCATTACATGCAGACCAGCCCCGATCAAGCCCAAACTTCTACAGGGAGGACAGCTCTAACTCAGAGCAGGCCTAAGTCCATGCCCACCTGTGCGGGACCCTCGGCAAACCACAGCCCCACAGGAAGTCAGCCTCAGCTTCCCAGGAATAATGGGGAAAAAAGGGGCATTGCTGTGCTGAATGAGGAGCAGGAGGTGGAAAGAAAGACACATAAGAGCTCAGAAGCTGAATTCCTGAAGGAATCGCTGCACCATTGCAAAATACATTCTGAGATACAAGTTTACCCAGAGTCTCTCAACTCCTTCCACTCCCTGACATGGAATCACAGAGCAGAAGGGCCAGGAGAACACACAGAATTCAATCTCCACATTTTAAACACAAAAAAGAGAGACCAGAGAGGTTAAATGACTTCTTCAAGGTCACGGCCTTATTCAGGCTGCCAGAGCAGCTCCCTGTTCACTACAGTCTGCTGCCAGGCTGGACCTCAAACTGTCACAGCCTAGTGAAAAGAGCTCTGATGAAACTCAACAGACACAAAACAATGTGACAGAGTGCATCAAAGAACACAGTCCTGAGTGACTATGTCCAAGTTCTCAATGGGGGGAAATGTGATTCGTTTTCTTATTTCCTAAAAAGAAAAACCCAATACGATTCTTTGCCAAATAATAGAGTCATTCACCATTTGGGGTTCAGAGGCCAAAGGTACTAATGATGCACCCACAGTCCCAGATTCCTTTGATCAGAGAGGATGGTGCAGTCCCAGAGGCCAAGAGCTTGTGATTCCACAGCTCCCTGCTGAAACTCATCTCCCATGGAATTTCTCATGCCAAAAAGACCAGCCTTCCACTGGAGTCCGGCTCCTGGTCAGACCATCTTGGGTCTGAATGAAGGTGAGGGTGAGCACACCTGAGGGCCAGTAGAGTTCTGTGGAAAAGCAGCCTAGGTTTGCTTGGGAAACCCAGCAGTGAAATAATTATTCCAAGTTCAAGCTGAATGCATTCTTCTGTACAGCGTCTCAACAACTACCATTACTTGGAAAGCAAAAAGAGTGAAGGGCAGAAAAACCATGACTACAAGAGACATCAGGGATAGAAAGAATAGCTTGTAAAAGGCCTAAGTCATTACCATTGGGCATAAAAAGCTGGCTACACTAGGCTTCATTGAGCAAATCAAGGGGCAGATATTAAGAAATCTGGGCATGATTTAAAATGAACTCTAATGGTACCAAAGTGACCTGATCGTGTCCTACGTAGCTTCCTGTCTCCCCCACCGACTGCAAGCGTCTCTGATATTTTGTAGAAACTTCCAGTCATGTCAACTTAGGAGCTCTTGAAGCTACAAAATACAGCCTAATACAGGGATTGTTTTATTTTTCTAGTGATCATTGCCAAAAACCTATTTTCTTGAAGGAAAAAGACAGAAGTTATGCTTGCTCATCATTCAAGAAAGAGATTCTTTCTGCGAACGATGTGATCAGCATTTCATCACAGGCACTGCAGTGGCTGAGGTACCCCCTGGAGTCGAAAGACCTTAGAGACTATTTAAAACCCCAGGATCACAAAAACATCAAAACTTATTTTGATTCATTGCAAAAAAAAAAAGTTTTCACTATAATCAGGGTTGTCCAGTTCCTTATGGATAAGGAAGTTGTTAAAAAGTTCACCAAAGTCACTCCATCTAGAGAACATTTGACATGTGCACAACCGTGAGCTATCTCTCCTCTTGGCCCAGACACTGAAGCTCAGCAAGGGAAAATAAACTTCAGGGCTGAAGGCTCTGGGGAGGTGGAGGAGAGGAAATGGGTGGATAAGGAGGTACGATGAGTAGGCTGTTGTTAAATGGAGGGCAATGCTGGGGTCACAGTCTCAGGGTCCAGTGCTTAGGATTCTGCTTCATCTGATGGCTGCTCTGGAATGTGGGAGGCTGTCCACCTTGACAAGTAAGGAGAAACCTCTCCTGAAAAGGAATCTAAAAAAAAAAAAAAAAAAAACCCAGGCTGGCCCAACATCTGGAGGCTTCTGGAGAAGTGGGAGGAGAGGGAGAGAGTGGCGGCTTTTATTTTTCTCCCTTATTTTCAACACACCAGTATTTTCCAAAACACAAATGTGCTGCCACAAAACACAGCTGAGCTCCAGCACCCAACAGGATGCATAATTAATGGCCAGGAGAGCGAGGCTCAGTTCACCCCCGTGTCTCACCCACAGCCCCTGGTTTCCCTACTTCTTCCCGTAGCAGCTGAGGAGCCTGCGACAAGTTGCTGTGCCCCGTGGAAGTTTGAGGGGTCCTCGGATCAACTTTCCCAGAAAGGGCGTGTACATTCCGAAGGAGTCTGCCTCTACCTTGCACTGTTCCGCTATCCCCCTTGATCTCCCCTCCATCTGAAAATGTTGGCACTGGGAACTCCCCTCGTATGGGAACTGTTCACACAGAAGTCATATTGGGTCACTCTTCCCCCCCCTCCCCGCCCCCAGTTCTTTCTTTTATATTCTGCAGTTTTCTATGCCGCCCCTCCCCTTCAGCCAATGGGGGGACAAGGAGGACGTCTGTAGCGACTCAGCGACAGACCAGGAAGTGAGCCTAGCAACCATACATAAAGTGTAGTGAGCCTGGGTGCTGGTGGGCGTCTCTGTGCCAGGAATAGCTTAACCCAACATCCAGCCACCTCAAAAGCGTTGGAAAGGAGGCTCCGAGAGAAACCGCGGCCTCGGCCGGTTCTCAGGCGGACCTCCCGCTTCAGCCTCCACGCTGCTGGTGGCATTTCCGGGGACCTAAATGGGGTGGCATGGGGGCGAGAATACAGATGCCCCATAACTTGGGGGGAGGGTGTATGTTCCACAAGAATATCTAAAGGATGAAGAGGGAGGTGACACCTCATCACCTCGCCACACTCCTAAAGTGACAACCTCCCCGGGTAACCTCCAAAACTGGGGTGCATCTCCCCAACTTTCTCTCGGGCCCCCACTTCCTCTGGCCATGTTCCTCCCCAGGGAGTCCCCAGTCTAAAAGGTTTCCTCCGTTGCCCAAAGGATTTTCCCTTTTTTCTGACTCCATGAACTCATCTCCCCAACAGGTTTCTAAAGTGCGGGCTGTCGTGTTCCCATTCGCCCACCGCAAGGAACCGAGCCTCTGCAGGTGGGCCGTGCAGAACGTGCACCCAGTGGCCCCCAGCTTCCTCGTAGCCCGCGGGGTTGGTTCTCCCTACCCCGCACCACAGCGCCCGAGCGAGCGGCGCACGTCCTCCACTCTGGCTGCAACCGCAAACAACCCTACAATAAACAAGGGAACGGGATTGGGCGTCCGCGTCCCGGAGCGCACAGGTTGGGGACAACTCCTCACCTCCGGCACCTCGCCCGCTGCCCCAATCCGAGGGCGCAGGGAGAGTGGAGGGAAGGGAAAGAGGCGAGGGGAAGGCAGGCGGGGATGAAGGGAGGAGGTGGGCTGCTGGGGACGCGGCGGAGCAGCGAAGGAGCTGGCGCAGGGGGCGGACGTCCGGGGCGCACCTTACCTTCGTCTTGCCCCCGCAGTGGCAGCAAACGGTCCACAGGTACTTGAGCGTCCGCCAGAGCAGGATGATGAAGAGGCCCCCGAAGAAAGTCACCATGGAGGAGGCCAGAAAAGCCCACCACATGCGTTGGCCCCGGCTGTCGCACGGCACCTCCATGGTCACCGGGATGATGAGCGCATCCATCTTGGGCTCGTGGACCGAGGACGAGGAGGAAGAGGAGGAGGATGAAGAGGAGGAGGAAGAGGAGGAGGAGGAGGACGCGTCTAGGCTGAGATGGTTCGCGTGGATATTGCTACTCATTCTAAGACTGCTGCCTCCGCCTCCGCCGCCGCCGCTGGTGCTGCCGCCGCCGCCGCCGCCACCATTTGCCATAGCTAGCAACGGGCAGCCAGCGCAGGGGCTCGGGGGAGCTCCTCCCGCCGCCAGCGCCGCCCCGAGCACCCATCCACAGCCATATTGCTGCTCCTGCTGCCGCCGCCGCCGCCGCGGAGCGCGGGGAGGGGGCGGGGAGGCGCCTGGGCTCGGGGCGCTGTGCGCGACCTGGCGGGGTGCGCGGAGATATATACAGCCAACCGCACCGTCCGCCCTCCCCCCGGCTGCTGGCCCGCCCGCCCGGGGGGGAGGGGGATGGACGCGGGGGCAGCTCCCTCTACTCCACCCGCCGCTCGCCCGGAGCCGCGCTGGCCGTGAGCGCTGAGAGTCAGGGGGCGCCGCGGGGCCCCCGCGCCCGGGGTCTGCACCGCCCCCGGGCCCGCCTTGGCTCTGCGCGCGGGCCCGGGTGCCCTCGGCTCGGCGCTGCGCCGCCCGCCGTGCCACACGTTTGTGCGCTGCGCTCTGGCCCGGGACCTCCTCCCCACGCGCAGCTCGCGCCGCTGACGAGCCGCTTTTGGCTTATTAGGAGGCAACTCGTTAATAATGTATAATCAGTACCCTCCGCCCGGAAGCCCCCGCGCCAGCCCTTCTCCCCTAGATGCGCTCGACCGGTCTCCCCGCCCCCGTGCGCACTGGGCCGCGGCAGGTTCACCGCGTCCAGTCGCCCAGCGCCGCAGCCGCTAGCCCTTGCTGCCTGAGTGCGCGTCGCCACGCCACTGAGCCTCCTCGGCCTCGGAGCGTTATTCCTCCTCGCCTTCTCCCGCTCCTCCTCGTCCCCGTTCTCGCCGCCCGGTCCTCTTCGGCGCGCGCCCCGCGCTCCCCGCGGTCGCCAGCAGCAGCAGCAGCTGCAGCAACTGGAGCGGGCGCAGGCTCAGGCCACCCCAGGCAGGAGGGAAGGAGGCTCGCAGCGCTGGCTTGCCTAGACTCAGGGCTGGGCAGGAGGGAGGCTGACCCTTCCGTGGCAGCCTGGCATGCACCCCTGACCCCCCAGAGCGTGAGGTGTAGCGCCCTAAACCCAGGCACAGGACCTCGCAACTCCAATGTGCTGCGCCCCCAGCAGAGCTCCCAGAGGGTCCCGAAGAGAATGGCAGGACCCCCATGGCAGGCCGTTTTTCCCAAAGGTGACCCCTTGGGGAAGGGAAGAGTAACCAGCTGTGGACTCGATTCCACAGGCCTGACGCCTCAAGATCCTCGAGCCTCGGGAGCGAAGGGATACTTTTTCAAGATCGGCACCCTAGTTCATCCCCTACCGATCCTTAGTTAGCTCCTCCTTTCCTTCCTCCTAGATGCTGACGAGTGGTCTGTGGCCTTGACACCAGCAAGTGGTTTCTCTGCCTTTTCCTCCTGAAGCAACGGAGGCTGCCTAAGAAAGTAGACAGAGAGGGGCAGTGGGGGAACTGGCCTCATGGGTGGTGCAGGCTCCAATAGGCGGTAGAGTTCCCTAAAGTCGCTTTCTTTTACCCAGCTTCAGATTCCATTGTGTGAGGAGGGCAGCTAGCGGGAGGGTTGGCTCCAGGCTCCATTCAAGCCCACCTTTCCCCATTTAGGGGCTTCCCTCCTCTCCCCTTAAAGATGAAGGAGTCTGGGTTTGTTCAGCAGCCTTTATCCCTTTACCACCAAAGGAATCCCCCTTCTCGTATTCTCAGAAGCTTTGTTTCCTTGTGCCACAGGCTTTTCCAGTCCCAAGTAAAAGGAAGATGATCACATTGTCCCCTCATTGCCCACAGTGGTTCCCTCAAAGATTCCAGCGCATTAGTTTAAGCCTAATTGGAATTCTCAGGTTCCTTTCAGCCCTTCCAGTGATGAGGGCCAGGTTAGCATCCTTCACTCAATGCTGTTTGCCGCAGCCAGAGCTCAGCCCCTCCCCTCCTCCTTGGAGGCCGTGGGATGCAGGAGAGGACCCCTGCCCCACCCCCAGCCCCAAGGGAGGCCGAGCTAGGCAGAGAAGCTGAAGGGGATTTTTGCAGCCTCTCCTACTTCATTAACATATTGGGTTCAGGGCGCACATCCATCAGAAAAGAGTCAAGGTCAAAGGACAAAATGGAATGGGATAGAGTTCTTGAGTGTTACTCTAAAGCAGTATGTAAAACAGAGCCACAGACAGTATTTTCCAGAAAGTAAAATTATCATTCGTTTGGCACCTCCGTCCTTGTCTTCCATGCTCAGCAGCACCTCTGGAGGCATCCCTGCCAAATCAGACCACGTGTGCAAAGGCCCTGGGTCTGTCCAGCACTGGGGGTGGGGGGTGGGGGGGGGTCATGTCTAGAAGCACTGTGGGATGTGCAAGAAGATAACTGTGGCCTTGAGGTTCCTTGATTTATTAGCCTTCTAAATGTCTGTACTTTGCTGCCTTTGGGCCTCCATATATGTCGGAAAAGTTGAGGACTTCCCTTAAATCAAGTCCAAGGTTTGAAATTTATAAACAAAACACCTGTAACATAAAAAGAGCAGCAAAGGACAGGACAGTTTGCCCGGGGGGGGATGTAAAACCTCACAATGGATCCCCCCAAAATTGAACTTTACAAACCAACAAATCCCTTCCAGGCTTTCCTGGACTCCCCCCACCGCCCAGGCTCCCTTCAAACGCCTCTCTGGGGCTATGAGCAACAGGCCGTTGGTTGCCATGATTTCATCACCCAAATGCTAAATCCCCAGCTGTGTTTCCTCCTCTACCAGCACCTTCATCTCATCCTTCCAGAGAGTGCTGGGAGGCCTCTAGACATTGCACTGCTCTCTTTATCACCCCTGCCTGGGCTGATTGAAGCTTTTAGCAACTTCTGTGTTATGAAAGCCTAGGCTTAGCTCATATTCATCAGAGACCCTCACCATCAAAATCAATCTCCTACAGTTCCTACAATCCCCAGTCCTTTATTATCTCCTACATGGTCTCACTGGTAGGCCCCACATGAGATGTACCACCATCCACCACCCCCCGCCAGAAAGAGACCTCATTGAGCCTTTGCCCAGCTCTCTCCTGCTACTTCCTTCTCATCCACAAACCTCTGCACCAGGTTCAGGAAACCCGGCACCTGGCCTCACCAGCTGAGGAAGAGTTTCTGCACAGGCAAGATAGAACTTCAGACTTTAAAGGAACCTAAGTACTTTTCATTCTGTGTGTTTCCATGTTTGTAAATTGGAATAAAAACAGGCACTGCCCCACCTACCTCAAGGGTCATTTGTAAGGGTGAAAAAACACAGATTTTGTTTGTAACTACTGTGACCCAAACCCAGAGAGCCAAACCCGGACCAGATCTTCCCATCCGCAAGCCAGCCCTTGTGTGTGTGTGCACCACACCCAGGGGAGATGCACAGGCAGAGTTGTCACTCCCTGTCCCCACCTGCTGTTCTGCATCCCCCAGAGGCCCCCGCTGCAGGGAGAACTGAGGTCAGTCACTCTGCCCTCTGCTGCAGCCATAAGCCAGGGCCCCACAGACAGCCAAGCGCAGAGAGCCTCCAGGGTGGGGCAGAGCCACCCCAGCTGAATGGGCCCTCCGAACCGGGACTCACTTGCACACTCATTGCCTCCCCGCTGCCTGGGACAGCTTTGGACATGTGAAACGTATGGAGAAGCACCTATGAACAGCCCAGTGCATTTCACCCTTGTAAGTGTGTCTGCAGACTGGGAATTAAGGGTCGTTGCACAAGAAAATGAAGGCCTAAACTAAAGCAGAGATTTCAACCTCCTCTGTTCAAACAATACAGGCCACTTATTTATTTCTAGCTACATTTATAAATGTCTCAGAGAGGAGGTCAGGCTCTTTATCATGTGAACATGTGACTGTGGCAGCTTTCAGAACAAACCAGGGTTTTCGGTTTCTAAAGAATTCCAATCTGAACAATCCCTACTGATTTAAAAGAAAGAAATAAAAGTCTACAAACATACAAACTAAAAAAGCAGAGTCATTAAAGTAATAGCCAAGGGAACGAAGAAGCTTATTTAGTTAAATGTCAGTGCAGCATCATAATTAATGTACACTGGATTTCATTTATCTGGGGCCTGGACCCAGTGCCAATACTCCTGACATAAATCTTGGTGATTTTGCTGTGGAGGAGCCAAGTGGACTCTAAGTGATGTAGCGCCCTCTGGTGACTTTTTCTGGCACATTAATATGTGAAGGAAAAAGGAGTTAAGTTGGGAATTTGGTATGAAAATTCCAAAGAGGAAACTCCTGCTGTAAAAATCTGAAACCACAATAATATTAATTATCCATTTTTCAGTCCCACCAGCATATAAACTGTTGTGATCAAGGCAGCTAACAGGGCTAATATTGTTACCATGATTTAATGTCCCATCCCCTGAGCTGTAACTACCATTGATAAGCTAACACTCCTTAAATTACCACTGTGTTATCTTCTAAATGGCTAACAGATCTCTTCCCTTTTTTACTTTCTTTAGTCTTTATAATCTCCCTGGAATATAAGAAAGAGCAGTCACTCTTCTTCCATTTTAGAGGTAGGGAACCTGAGGCTTAGATCTGTCGAGCTACGTGGCATGACAAGAGAGCCTGTGATTTGGAGCAGCTTGTTTCTGTGTAATGCACAATGACGGAGGAATACTGCAGTGGCCCGCCCCTCAAAACCAAGCCCAAAGCCTGCACGTGCCAGCAGGGACCCTTGGTTCCTAGGATAGAGGGACCCACAGAGCAAGGTTCGAGGGAGTTATAAATATTTATTTCATATTTATTTCTGACTTTGAGAATAATTCAGACTCGTAATGAATTTGGAAAATAAAAGTTTCATAAAAATAATGTAAAAATTCCCTAGAATCCCATCACCCACCAATAATAATTACTAATATTTTTATATATTTCTTTCACACTTTTTTCTTGGGTGTGTATGTTTGCAAAATTTTTATCCTATTTTCCCTTAACATTAAATTGTAAACATTTTTCTCCGTGTCATTAAATATCATGGGAAACACTTGTTTAAAAATAATTAAGTATTCCATTAGATAGCGTACTGCTGACATTTAGGTTATTCCGAAATTTAACATCCTTTTAAATAAGCCCTAAAAGTCCATGTAAGTGACTAACCGTTGAGAGGATGTCCTGAAGATTTGCACTGATGCGTGACACACTGGCCCCCTCCGCAGGACCTGTGTTCCGCAGAGGGCACATGTGAGAGCCAGCCTGGATGTGGGAAACCTCCAAGCCCTGCTGTGGAACACTGGCCTGGGGTCCACCAGTTCCTAGTGAAGACGTGCAAGCCAGGACCAGGACTTGGCACCACCAGAAAATTCTCCCCTTTTGTAACCCATCGAAGCCAGTGCCTTTGGGGAAAATGGTGTCTGTGGTGCTACCCCATCTTCCCCAGTCCTTATCTGCAGGGCTGACAACCTTGCAAGAGCATGATCTTTGTGCCCCTCAACTGAATTGAATCCCCTGGTTAGAATTCAATTCTACGAGCATCCCACAGGACTTCCAGAATAACATCTCCCTCTCATCTCTGTGATCAGTGTCACCCGACCAGCACACCAGTACTGCGGGTCTTGCCTCTGGGAGGCAGGCAGGGCAAAAGTTAGCCTGCCCATTCTTACTAGGGCGAAGAAGAAACCACAGAGGGAAAAGCTTCTCCTCAGTACTACCCAACTTGGTCTGATTTCCATGCCAACAGACTTTCTAATCCTCTTCTTAGAGGGTCCCTAACTTCATTTTTGCAAAAACTCTGGTTCAAGATTTAGGCAGCCGAGCACTCAATGACTACATAAAAGCACCTGTGCAGATGAGTTAAGGGGCTTCATCCTGCCTCTGCCTAGTAGATTTTGCCACATTTGCAAACAAGGACAACGCTGAGACCACCTTTCCCCACTTATAAGCCCTCTTGATAATAAGAGGAGACAAGTCCAAAATCAGACCTCTCTGGGGGTTTCTTTGGTTCCTAATTCTGACTTGCTCCCTTACGCCTGCTTGGGCATAGCACCCTCCAAAGCAGGGTGCTTTCCTTCCACACTGACAGCTGGCCTCCCTTGAAGTTGCAGACCTTCAGTTTTACTGCCTTTCCACGGTTCCCAGGCATTATGCTTCCCCAAAACAAGATAATTTAGTGGTTTAAAAAATTATGAGAGGTAAACTTATCTGTGTGAAACCAAGAAATCCTGCTTTTGCAGTATTTTTTCAAAACAAACAAAACAAGATGAAAACCCAACCTAGCAACGTCCTTGGAGTTGCAGAAGAATAAGCTATAAAGGAAACACAATCCCACACACTGGCTGTAGAGTTCAAGAAGAAAGTTTATTCAAAGTCTTTACAGAAAGAGCTTGCCATGTTTCACCAGAAGAACACTGATAAAGTTCCAGAATGTATGAATACCACCTGGGAATACCACCTGATGACAGAGAGAGGTAGCTCCCTATGCCTAGGCAGGAGCTGAGTCCCTGAGTCTGCTGCCAAAGGGATTTTTCCCAGTGGACTTTGCATGGCCGTCCAAGTCCAGGGGAGAGTTGTGACAATTGCCTGCTATTCTAGCAAGTCTGAACACAGAGAGAAATGATCTCTGGTTCCTCCAGGTGCTGAAGCCACTGATGTTTGAGAGCATACAATGAGTGCCTCATCCTCTCTCCTACCCTGGGCACCTCTGCCATGAGCTTCTGCGAGTACAAGCTCTAGAAACTTGGAGAAAGATACCTGGCACTCACAGCTGGCCAGAGCAGACTGTTAGAGACAGACACACTCGGGCACATGGCTGAGTCTTTGCTTTCAGAAAGCCTCCGGGAGCCCCAGCACGTCATGCTAACTGCATTTTCTGCCGGGTGCTATGCTGGGCTGGAGGTGTGCCCAAAACGTCATTTTGGTTACCTACAAATCTCGCTTTGTTCCTCCCTCCTTATAACAAAATTGAAAGGTGTAAGTTGACCAAAGTAACCCACAAGCTGGCCTAGCATCCCTGGGAACTCCCTGGATGATGGATGGTATTAGACTCAAAGCTTTTTATTTGATTTGTTCTTGCTCTTCAATCAACATCCGTCCTGGTAACACTATACTGAGACAGATTAGTTGGTATGCATAAGTGGCTTTTATTTCAGAAGGTAATATATATTCTGTCTAAAGCACAATGGCTCAGATGGGAATTCCAGCTCCTTTATCAATAACACAGAAGTTCCATGGTTCATAATTTGGTGGCCCATTAAAATGACTTCTCAATAAATGCAATGAGGAAGACCACTGGAGTAAGAGTAAATCTAAAGACTGAACAGAACGTATGCCCAGGTCAGCTAGCGCGAGGGTGCGCTCTGCTCACTCACCCATGGGTATTCCGGGGGGGCTGGTGTCATCAGCACTGCCCAGGAGCTGAAGTGACAGGCAGAGGAGCAGCATGAATGTGGTCACAGTCATGGGTACCTGCTGACAAGGTCTGGGACCTCCGGGGGCACTTTACATGGCCCCAGGTTGAATGCAAGCACTTCTCCAGTTCTTAGGTTGCCTTCACAATTTTTGTCACATCATCATGATGCCTTTAGTATTACTCATACAATATTTGTCTCCAGTTGACTTATTTACTTAAATATATTTCAAAGGGAAATTCTAGAACCAGCATGGCCATAAACAGAAGGTAAATGGATGATAATAAACCAAATTAAAATGGATAAATATGATTAAAAATGTATATAAGTAAATAATGAGCAGAAGACAAGTGTAAAAAATAGACATAATGAGTAAAAACTATGTAACAAATCAGAGTTGGGGTTGTCAACTCAGAGTCTGAGGTCTGGACTCCATTTGCTCATGGGAAACGTTGGCAAATGTTACAAAAAGAGCTGGTGTTTGTTCTAAGGCCTTTTCACACGTTCCAGGACAATAGCGCCCTCGCTGGTCACCCAGCCTCTGCCCCCATCCCTGGGCCACTACAACTCTAGAGCTGGAAGGACTTTAAGGATCATTTTGTCTAACTTTTTCTTTTGAGAGGGCAGGAAAGTGAGGCTGTAGAGATATTAAGTAACATGACCAAACTGCTCCCCAGTGTCTGAGCGGAAGTTAGAATCCAACTCTCCCCCTTCCTTGTCTGGTACCTCTTCTTCTCTCAGATGCCACCTGGTCAGCAGATGGGCCTGTTGGGGACTCGGGCAGTGGACTTTCCTCACTGGCATGCCTTCCACCCCTGGCAGGTCTCAGAAACCCTTTCTTGTTGACCTTTCTTTAAAGTGTTTATCTAGGTCTCTGAGCCCCATGGGACCCCCATCGTGACCCTACCACTGGGTGATCTCAGAAGTCCCCCTGGTGGATGGCCAGCACCCAGGGGTTTCACCTCCATGGCATCTGGGCCTCTGTGCACCCTGCATGGACCGGCGTCCCAGCTGGTCAACGAGTGCCTCACCAGTGGAGGACTTTAAAGTCAGCAGGCTTCTGGCAGCATGGCTCCCAGCCTGTCCCCGGAACCTGCGCCCAGCCTGAGGCCCGTACGGGAGCTTTGAAGAACCTCTGTGAAATGAGCCCTGGGGTTGTGAATAAGCCAGGACCTTTTCAAGGCCTGGTGGGGGTAAGGAAGAATGGCAGGACGGGTGCCATGCTGTGCCTTTGAGAGCAGGAAGGTGTTGGGAGGTGGGTGGGGCTATAGAAAAGTTCACAGAAACAAGTGTGAGGCACTGGAGAGAAATTGTTTGAGTGAGGAAGCACAGGGAAGAAACAAAATGAAAAGTCAAGGAAAGAAGCGGGGCAGGGAGAGAGACAGAGAGAGAGAAGGAGACCAGGGAGACAGGAAGACAAAGGACACAGAGCAGCCCCAGTTGGGGATCTCCTCTGGGTGCTGCCCATCCCTGGCAAAGCTGACAGGCGGCAGCTATCATATGAAGGGCTTCTGGTGCTTCAGAAGGGAAGACACAGATTTCTGGGGGCAAATTCCTGCCAGATGAACCTTCCACCAGCCCCTTTCCGCAATCTCCTGTCACTCTGGGCTGCCTCCTTTCCCAGGGAGAATAGCTACTTGAGATCCTGGATCTTCCTGCATAACATGGTCCAGGTCACCCCACAGCATGGAGATTCCAGTCCTATGAAGTCTCAGCATTTGCACTGGCTGGGGGTGAGCCTGGGCTGCATGTGCAAGAGGTGGGACAGGGAGGAACCTCTTCATTATGTATTCTATTCTTATCACCAAGATGAGGACAGAAATTAATAGGACTCAGGAGGAGCAATCTAGAAATTGCCACCCAGCCAAGAGAGGGCCCAGAGAGCCAAGTGGTGCCTCCTCAACACCATCATCAGCCTTCAGTATGACCTGCTTGTGGAGAACCCCACCCAGCCCAGCTTTCTTGTTCGGACAGTGACTGGAACGCTGGTCTCTCCAGCTGACTACACAGGACATTGAAGCCAAGGGAGAAGTTAAGAGTAGACATTTCCATCTAACATGCCCTATTCCCTTCTCCAGGGCTCAGCTCCTTAACCCTACAAAGGAAAAAACATTATTTATTTATTAGGCGAATATTTGTTAAGCACCTACCGGCTGCCGGGTGCTCTGTGCCATTGACAGTTTTAATAAGCGGGGTGTCCCCTTCCATAGCAGCTCTCCTACCCCACCACCACGTGAGGGGTCCCTGGAAGAGCTGCCATGCATATGAAAGGAATTTACATCCTAACCCATGAAAGTGCTAGCCTGAAGTGACTGCATGTCCCTGCTCTGGAGTTCAGCAGAGCTGGGTTCAGGTTTTAGCTCTGCTCTTCTCTCTAGCGGTTGGTGTGGATCAAGTTTCTTAAGTTCTTGAATTTCAATTTCCTGATCTGAATATTAGGGAGAATAAAAGTACCTCTTCAATAAGGTTTTAGGAGAATCAAACAAAGGAACCCAGATAAAACTCTTAACACAGTATCTATACATGGTAAGTCTTGGCCTGTTACCGTCCTTTGTTATTATTGATAAGAGCAGAAAAGTGGCTATATAAACCTATCCTCGCCCTATCAGTCTCCATCCCCTGCGGCGTGTAAGATGCCTCCCTCCTCCCCTGTGGTCCATCATCATGTTATCCGTGTCTTTGCTCCCCTATCTCAGCCCACATTCTTGTTCACTCATCTTTGCTTGCTGCTCAGTGTTGTCTCTCCTCCTCCTCCTCCTCCTCCTCGTCCTGTGACTGGGGATGTCATATCCCTTCTTCCCACTTTCCAGAACCTTTATTCCTTTCTTCCCCTGAGGCCATACAGTCTCTTGTCCCAAGAATGTACATCTCAACAAGAAAACCTCACAGACTCATAAGCAAAAAATGCTTAGAGGGAATGTGATAAATAGGTCTCTTTCCCAAAAGGGGAATAAGAAGATTTAACTATCTTTTTATAGGTTGTTAATATCATCAGCAAAGACACAAGTCTGGTGGGCATCTAATATGTACATGAAAGTATATTGATTACTGAGAACACAAAAAATTATTAAAGAAGATACAGACGATAGATGAGAGACACCGATACAGACCCTCAACTCAAATGGGAAGGATTCCCAAAGATGAAACTTCACTGAATATGAACTCACAATCCAAAATTTCAAAACCCAGGAAAAAAGAATGACATCATTAGCATGCAACAGTAGATGGAAGGAAAGCAAGCTCAGGTGAGACTGCCAAGAACTTCAGGTAAATGAATAATATGAAAAAGAACATAAAATTAGTAACTTTAAATTATTAAAGGTATAAAAGAAGGAAATAGAAAAATGGCTGAGGAATATAACGGAACAAAAACCAAGCAGGTTTGGGAAAGAACCAAAAAAAACTTATGGCAAAAAAAAAATTTAAACTCAAAATGAGTAGGATTAATAGCAGATCAGATTTGGTTAGACTATAAGAATTAGGCAAATAAAAACAGACCTGAGAAATATATGCAGAATGTACTACATACAAAAAAATAAAAATAAAAAGATAGAATTAAGAGCATTGGCATGGCAGGCACAACGGATAGATGAGACTGTGTATCATACAGTATATCTAAGGAGAGTTCCAGAAAAAATGATGGAGAATGGGGAGAGATGATACTCAAAGAGGCATTGGCTGAGAATGATGGAAAACAAGAATTCAGGAGGCACAAGTTCTAAGCAGGGTAAATAAAAACCCGCCTAAGATGCTTTGTAGAGAAAGTATAATTCACTAAAGTCGAAGAGTAAAATACTAAAAGCAAAACCTACAGAGGAATGTCAATCAACACATTTCTCAACGGTAAAACTGAAACCAGAGACAGAACAATATTTTCAAATGAAAGTAACTACACTGTGACTCAATCGTGGGGATGAAATAAAATGCTTTAGACAAGTGGACACTGAAAGAATCTGTCAGCAACATAATCTTCCCAAAAGAATTTCTCAAGGATAAACTTTGAGGGGTAAGAAACTGAACTCAGAAGGGAGTAATGAAGAAGCAGCTTTGATGGACAAAGATATTGATTACCACATGGGTAATACCGAACAAGCATTCATTCCTAAAACAACAGTAATATTAATGATAAATTTAGATGTTATCAAACAAGATGAAACCAAAATACTAGGTACCCTGACATGTTAGACAAAGACAGTATGGCAGGGTTAAGCATATCAAAATTCTTGGACTGTTTGTAAGAGGGCAGAGGTATGAGTTATCTTGAGATTAAGTCAAGAAACATGGTGGAATCTTAGGAGTAACCAGTGAGAGAATAAAAATGAAATCGATAACTCCCAAGTTAAAGAAGAATGAAAAGAGAAATAAAGAAGGCAGAAAAGGGGTGCAGAAAAATAGGATAAACAGAAATAACAAAAGAAAATGGTAGACTGTATTCAAATATATCTAAAAATACAGTAAAAGCAAATAGATTCAAACCGTCTATTAAAAAAAAGAATTATCTTGTTGATTTTAAATTGTTTAGGAATGTGCTATTTCTCAGAAGCATATCTATAATTTAAGAATCCAGAAAAGTTCAAAGTAAAGGACTGGGGAAAGATGCACCAGAAAAATTCTAATCAAGAGAAAGCAGTTTAGTTGTTTTATACCTGTTCCTTGACTAGACCCTTTCCCTTCTTCTCCCCCCCCCCTTATCCCCCTTCCCCCTCCTGTCTGGTTGCTGTCAATTTGTTTCTTGTTTCCATGTCTCTGGTTCTATTTCACTCATTTGTTTGTTTTGTTTATTAGGTTCCTATTATAGGTGAGACCATATGGTATTTGTCTTTCACCACCTGGATTATTTCACTTAGCATAATAGTCTCCAGTTCCATCCATGCTGTCATGAAAGGTAGGAGTTCCTTCTTTCTTTCTGCTGCGTAGTATTCCATCGTGTAAATGTACCACAGGTTTTCGATCCACTTGTTCACTGATGGGCACTTAAACTTTACTGAAAGCTGTTTCCAGCACTTGGCTATTATAAATAATGCTTCTATGAACATAGGGGTGCATAGGTTCTTTTGAATTGGTGTTTCAGGATTCTATGTGTATAATCCCAGCAGTGGAATTGCTGGATCAAAATGCAATTCCAATTTTAGTTTTTTTAGGAAATTCCATACTGTTTTCCACAGTAGCTACACCAGTCTGCATTCCCACCAACAGCACACTAGGGTTCCCTTTTCTCCACATCCTCACCAGCACTTGTTATTCATTAGTTTGTTAATGATGGCTGACCAGTGTGAAGTGGTATCTCATTGTGGTTTTAATTTACTTGTCTCCGATGGCTAGTGATGTTGAACATGTTCTCATATGTCTCTGGGCCCTCTGTATGTCCTCCTTGGAGAAGTGACTGTTCAGGTCCTTTGCCCATTTTTCAGTTGGATTGTTTGTCTTCTTGGTGTAGAGTCATGTGAGTTCTTTTTATATTTTGTAGATCAAACCCTTGTCCAAAATATCATTGGAAAATATATTTTCCCACGTGGTTTGTTCCCTTTTCATTTTGGTAATGGTTTTTTAGCCATGTAGAAGCTTTTTAATTTTAATTTTTAATTATAATTTTAATTTTAATAGGAAAGTGTGGTTTGGGCTCCACTTACACTGGGCACTTGCAAGCTGTGAATTTCCTTGATGTAATCTTTTGAAAAGGCTTTTCCTCCCATCTGGGGATCCTGGCAGCAGACATGTGCCCTAGGAAATGTAGCCTGAAATTTCAATCTGCCAAATACCAGCACTCTTCCTTCTCAACTTATTCTCAACTTGGAGTCCCTTCTTTGAAGTAAAATGAGGATGTAGCCTACAGTTCTACATCTGGACCTGTTTTTAAATATCCTGTGATCTAATTATTTTTACAACTAAATTTTCATTTGACTATTGGGCCTCTTCTTGGGCCATGTAACTACCCAGCCCTATTTGCAGGTTTAAGCACACAGCTCTGAGATGGTCTGAACAACAGGAAAAGGTTCTCTTGTGCATACATGTGTGTATCACTGCTGTTGCCAAGTTATCCTAAATCATTAACCAGTTTAAAGTTGTGTTCCATAAAAACCTTCTTCTGGGCTCCCTCCAAGGTGGTGGAGGTCCTGGATGGATATTTCAGAAAGGCTAGAAGCAACCACAATGAAGCATTATATCTAATCATGGCACTTGCCTAGATAGTTCAGGAAAATGGCAACCCAAAATTCCTCCTGAAAACAGAATGACCACAAGGCTTGAGGCAGAATGGTAGTGTCAAGGGGAGTTGGTTTTTCCCAAGAATGGCACAAGAAAAAGATGACTAACACGTTGTGCTTTCCTTGGAAAATGTCCATGTTGATGCCAGCCAGGGTCATGCTGGCAGTGTCGAAAATAAAGAAAGCTCCCATCTATTGCTTCTAGCACAGGGCAACGGCCTGAAGGGAAGTGTGAAAGAAGACAGTGCCGGGCTCAAATCTCAGATCTGTGCCTTTCTAGATGTGTGGCCTTGGACAAACTACTTAATTCCTCTGATTGCTACTTTTCCCATCTATAAAATATGAAGATCATGATGCCCATACAGTTGTGTAGTATCAAAGAAGATCATAAAGTATTCAGTGAGCATACAGCACCTAGTAAACGCTTGAGAAATGGTAGGTATTAGAGATTGTTGTTTTCTCATTATTAATTCCTCATAGCTATATAGTGTGTTAGAGTTTGCAAAGGGCATTCATAGTCATTTTTTAAAGAAAATCTGACTAGGTAAATTATTCATGTGGATAAAAATATCAAAACAAAACAATATACAAACATACAATGGAAGTCTAGCTCCCAGCCTGCATCTGTCCACCGTCTTCCTTTCTTGCAGCTGCCCCCTCAGGCAGCCACGTAGTTTCTTATGTATCCTCCAGTGTTCTTTTATGCATATACAGTACATGTATATTCAGATTTCCCCCTTTTCTTACATAAAGGTAGCATTCTATTTACACCATTCTGTTCTTTGATGTTTTTACCTTACACTAAGTCTTCACTGTGGATGGATCCCATGGAGTTTTTCATGTTAGTATATTCTCTCTCTCTCTCTCTCTCTCTCTCTCTCTCTCTCACACACACACACACACACACACACACACACACACAAATGAAGTAGCTCTATCTTAGTTTCTTTAGCCAGCCCCCTCTGGGTGCACACATGTGCTGTTTCCAAGGCCAGCCTCCTGTGGTCCATCATGATTTTGTGCAGGAGCAGGCACACCCCTGGGATGAACTCCCGGAGTGAGATCACTGACTCAGGGCATGAGCATCTGTGATCCTGACCCATATTGCCAACTTCTCCCCATCAGGGCTGTGCCCTGGTGCACCCCCTCCAGCACCAGACAGAGGGAGCAACCCCTTGGAGCCCTTTTCATCATTCCTTCTGCTGGTTCCTCACCATATCTACCACTGTGATGCCTAGCCACTGTTTCTTTTCTTTTCTTTGACTGTGGAAAACATTTTTGTGTGCAATTCAATGGAACTGGTTACATTCGCAGCGTTGTGCAACCACTACCACTATCCAGCTCCAGAACTCTTTCATCGTGAACAGAAGCTCTGCACCCATTAAAATAACTCCCCTGCCCCGTCTAGCCATCCTTCTCCATCCATTTAGCATGGGTTAAAGGAATCAAAATTCCTGCCAAGTTGCCTGAAATACCCCCACTTGCTTTCAGACCACAATAGTCTTTTAATAATAAGGGGGAAAGACTTTCATTATATTATGAGAGATCAGCCTTCTACTTAAAAAATGCTCTGGAAAAGGAACCAAAATCTTTAAATTTCACATAAACTTGTGAATAACTCATTTCCCTATGCAGTTTTCCATGTGGGGAGGGAGGTGAGGTTGATGATCTACCTCATGGTGTGTGGGATTGATGGGCACAGAAAGGGAAGGGTGGGCCAAGTGACACCTTATCTGCCTACTTATCTAAGGATGAGGCCTAGTTGTCAGATACACAAGAGTGAATTTATTTTTGCATCGGAGAAGTACTTTCTTTTCTAAGCCCCAAAGTTATGTAGGCATCTCCCTATAAGGACTGTCCTCTCCCCAGAGTCTCCAGCCTTGTCCCATACTCCAAACCTCATGAGGACCAAAACCTAGGGAGGTTGGGAGATAGGGATAATAAGCCTGCAAGAGAAAAGAAAGTGGAAGTAAGTAGAAGGGATACTGACTGATCATGCAAGTAAGGTGCTGAGCAGAGGACCTGGCTCCCAGTAAGTGTTAGTAAATGGTGATGGTGGTGCTGATGATGAAGATGATGATAATAGAGCCCTGGCCAGGTGGCTCAGTTGGTTGGAGCATCATCCTATACTCCAAAGGGTTGTGGGTTTGAGTCCCATTCAGGGCACATACCTAGGTTGCGGGTTTGATCCCTGGTCAGGGCACGTACAAGAGGCAACCAATTGATGTTTCTCTCTCTCTCTCTCTCAAATCAATAAACATATCCTCAAGTGAGAATAAAGAAAATATGATAATAGACAAACTTCCTCCAGGATCAGCTGCTTGAATGGGTGCTCAGCTCCTAAATATAGAGCTGTGAATTTCCTTCAATGGATCTGAGTCTGTCCCCCTCCAGCTCTCATCAATGGATCTTAATGCTGTCTCTTGAGCCACCCTCATCTGATTGTTCTTCCAGATATAGACACACATCAGTAAGTTGTGAAGAGCAATAATGGTTCTTCCCAGCATCTCCTCTTCTCCAGTACTACCACTCTTCAGACATTCTTCATAAAACTTGGTTTCTAGATCTTCATCAAGTGCTTTAGTCTGAAACACAGGAGGCAAGGAGAAAGAACAATGAAAGGAGAAGGAATGGAGCTGAGGAGCAGGTAGAATTTGATGGACCCACAGACAGAGAATGGGATGAAAAGGAAGGGATTCCTGGGGTCACAGGCTTAAAGAAATGATTTCCCAGTTCTCACTCCAGGGTGGATATCTACAAGGGCACCAATACTGAACTATCAGCTGGGTTAGCTCTGGGCCAGAGGATACCAGAACTTGATAGGACTCCGCAGCTAAATCTCTGGGGAGTCTTTTCTTTAATTAGTATTTCTGGGGGTTCACCATGTGAGCCCATCCAGGTAAGAAAGCTCACGATGCCCTCTGAAAGTCATCTTTGCTATTTGTAGGTGCAGAGTTTAGGTGTGATATGAAGACTTTGAACAACACATTCCAGGGGCCACATACCACCAGAGCTGTCTCTCACATCCCCATAATAATGTGGCCACAGTGCAGGACAGAGTGGAGAGGCAACCTGCCGAAGAATAGGGAGGATGCACTGAGAGCAGTGGTACTCACTTCCCCTGGAAATCTCCATGAACGCCGTCCCCCCCCCCCCGTGGGGGAGCAATGACTTCAGCATCAAGACCTACTAACAGGTAGTTGTTCATAGGCTAGTGTTGAACTCAAATTAGATAATGTGCACATTTTCTTTGACCTATGTGATTTTTCAGCTCAAATTATCCAACTACTTGCTCACTGTTCCAACTCGTTTCATTTCCTAAACCTTCATTTTTTCCCACCAAGAAAATCTCCTCCATCCATTACCTGTGCTCCCCATATCACTCTTTACTTCAAAAAACCTCCCCAGAGCATGTACCACATCCATACACTCTTCTCCACTGAGCCCAGCAGCAATCTCAAGAATGAAGGCAGAAGCAGCCTTTGATACACAGAACAAAGCACCAAGAAAGTTCATGGCCACAAGTGTCCCCCTCTAAGGCTGTCACCACACAACTACGAAAAGAATAGCAGACATTGGCTTTCTACTTCACCCAGTCCACTGATGACAGGGCCATGCAGTCAGTGGCAAGATACCTGATCAGTATAAATACTTCCCCATTATATCATCAGCTTGGTTATTTCTGCATGCCAGGGCAGTTGGGGCCCGGAAGAATTCAATACAATGTGTGGATGTGAAAGTCAAGTTCAGGCTCTATTTCTTGCCTTGACCCCAGCTGGAGGACATGTGTGACTACATGTAGCCATCCTTTTCCCTTCCCAACAAAGTACCATCTTCATTCATTCTGCCCAATTTCCCTCCCTAATCCACCTTCTCTTTTCTTTTTTGGATGGTAGCAACTGCCTGAGTTGGCTCTTATGAGTCAATTCCACCTACTTTCGGTTAAACTCTACTCCTGGCTTGGTGATGTTCCAAGACAAATGACAAATGCAGAAGCCACAGGGGGCTGGAGAGGTGCCCTCATGGAGAGCTGCCCAACAGAACTTCAATTAATTTCTCAGGTTGCCATCAGGACTTCCAACATGGGAGAGGAGTTCAGCGTCCAAGGCTGGCTGAGCACTTGGCTGGTGCCCTTCGTAGGCATTCAGGATGTTGGGGCCTCTTTACCTCTGCCTTTCAACATGAGAAACAGGTCCTGATTTCAACACTCACACACACACAGAAGGAACAAAGCATCTGAATTCTATGGGTTTCCTAAAGTCAAGAGTCGGAATAAAAGGCAGGCAAAAAAGGCAGTGAGGCAGGCAGAGACAGAAGCAGATTGAAAGCTGAGAGGCCAACTGCAGAATCAGAGAGAACACTGTTCCAGGTCTGGCTTGGTCCTTCTCTCACACTCAGACCCTTAACTGGGCTCACTCCACAACTTCAAACTTACACCTATCCTCTTCTCCAGCATCCACAGTGGCTCTAGAACTTTTATATAAAATTCTCCTCCAGCTGACCACTGCTCCTTTGACTAGCATCTCTGCTTCCTCTTTCAGCATGACTTCCTACAGCTGTCACCAGTCCTCTGCCTCCTAGTCCTTCATGGGCCTAGGCAGTGGCAACGTGCACTTCAGAGGGGGAGTCACCTACCGAATGCCCAGCATCCATGGAGGCTAGGGCGGCTGTGGCGTGTCAGTGTCGTCTGCCCGCTTTGCATCCTCGTCCTCCTCCTCAAGGGCTACAGTGGCAGCTATGTGGGCACCGTGGTCAGGTCCAATGAGCTTCTGGTGGGCAACGAGAAGTTGAGCATGCAGAACCTTAACGACTACCTAGCTTCCTACCTGGAGAAGGTGCATGCCCTGGAGGCAGCCAACGGAGACCTGGAGGTGAAGATCCGTGGCTGGTACCAGAAGCAAGGGCCCAGCCTGCCCAGGACTATAGCCGCTACTACCAGACCATCGAGGAGCTGTGGGACAAGAGTCTTGGTGCCACCACTGAGAATTCCAAGATTGTCCTGCAGATCGACAATGCCCATCTGGCTGCAGATGACTTCCAAGCCCAGTTTGAGGTGGGGCAGGCTCCATACATGAGCATGGAGGCCAACATCCATGGCCTGCGCAAGGTGCTGGATGAGCTGACCCTGGCCAGAGCCAACCTGGAGGTGAAGATTGAAGGCCTGAAGGAAGAGTTGGCCCACCTGAGGAAGAACCACAAGGAGGAAATCAGTGCCCTAAGGAGCCAAGTGGGTGGCCAAGTCAGTATGGAGGTGGATTCTGCTCCTGGCATTGTCCTAGCCAAGATCCTGAGTGACATGAGAAGCCAGTGTGAGGTCATGGCTGAGAAGAACCAGAAGGATGCTGAAGCCCAGTTCATCATCTAGACTGAGGAGCTGAACCAGGAAGTTGCTGGCCACATGGAGCAACTGCAGACCAGCAAGACGGAGGTCACTGACCATACCTTCCAGGGTCTGGAGATCTAGCTGCAGTCTCAGTTCAGTATGAAAGCCACCCCGGAAGACACACTGGTGGAAACAGAGTCCCACTTTGGAGCCCAGCTGGCACAGATCCAGATGCTGATCAGCAGTATCAAAGCCCAGCTGAGTAATGTTCGTGCTGACATCAAGTGGCAGAACTTGGAGTACCAGCAGCTCATGGACACCAAGATGTGGGAGGAGCAGGAGATTACCACCTACTGCACCCTGCATGAGGGCCAGGATGCCTATTACAACCACCTGCCCACTACCCAGACCACCTGAATCCAGCAGCCTCCCTGGCTTCCTGCTTCCAGCAGAGGGATGGATGCTCCTGGGCAGGTAAATGGGAGGGCCAGGACCTTTACCTCTGGCTCTCTTCTGATCTGTCAATAAAATTTTATAGCCCAAGGGGAAAAAAAAGAAGCTGACAATCTGGTTGGACGAGGGGCTAAGGAACTTCTTTTGACACAGCAGTTGCATATTAAGCACACTGTTTTGATTTTGACTAAAGATTTAATTGGAGTTACTGATGGGAAGAATCAGGGTATTCCCACACCTCAGAATAATCTCCGTTCTAAACAGTCAAGTTATTCTCTTTCCTCTCAACTCATGTCCATGCCTATGCTCCTATCTTTGCACCTCTCCCTTCCTTCCCCTTACCCGGGAGAAAATGGCACACACTCTCCCAGGCTCAGCTTCTCAATGAGACCCAATTAAACACCATTCAATGACTATTGCTCACTTACTTGGCAGCTGAGCATGGTATCTGGGTGGATGCCAAGCACTGCCTAACAAGCCCTCACTCTATACTGGACTTCACTGTTTGCAAAGCTGTTACCTCTAATATCTTATTCAACTCTCACAGCAAACTTTTATGGCAGCCAGGGGAGAAAGGATCATCATCCCATCTTAAAGATGAGGAGAGAAACAGGCATGGCAGCATATGCACAGATTTTAGACACACACACCCAAATTGAAATTCCACCTTTGATAGCTATTGCTTTGTGTGAACTGAGACAGGTGTGAGTCTCAGTGTTCTCATCTATAAAAGGGTACTATAGTTACCCACCTGTTAAGATTTTTGTTAGATCTAGAGGTAACAAATTTAGAGTGCCTAGAAAGTATGTAGAATGAGTATAAGCCCTAAATGGTAGCAATTTTGATGATGATGATGGTGGTGGTGGTGGTGGTGGTGATGGTAGTGGTGGTGGTGGTAATGGTGGTGGTGGTGATAATGTTGTTATGACGATGATGGTGATACTGATGATGCTGATGATGGTCATGGTCATGGTGGTGATAATGATGGACTAACATTATGACAAGATGTTGGTAATGGTTTTGTTGTTTATCTATATTTTCTAGTTTTTCTACAGATAATCATGACTAGCATTATTTAGGAAAAAATTTTTCAAGTCCTTTCAAATACTCCTGTTGAGTACTTTATTCTTCTACTCTAGGGCAACCTGTTAGATCTTTACAAAACCCATTATGAAGCCAGAAGCCATAGGTAGATGCTATCTGAATGCTTGGCCAAAGCCTCATTCCCCTCACTTGGTCTCGTTCCCCACATATTCAAGTCCAGGTAATTGTGCCCAGCAGCTATTGGTTCCATGTAATTGTCCCCAAAATGCTCTGTATGACCTTTCTAGGCTGGATCTCATCACAATTAGTCATCACAAGGAAATGTTGAAAGACAAGTGATTATTTTGAGGAATTACTTATCAGCAAGAAGATACAACTCTGATGGAGCATAATAGAGGCCATGTGTTGTGGCAGACCCTTCTGCGTGGTGTGGGCCCAGCTCCCACTCGGAGATGCACAGGACCCACGCCCACAGAAAGGTTCTCTCATGGGTAATCAGATTTGCAATGTACTTAGACTGTTTTGAGCCTTGCTCTTTGCAAAACCCCCCTCACCCTGCAAGTACCTTGCAGGCCCAGTGTAACTGGCTGCCTACTCATTTGCTAATATCCTTCTTCTGTGATGTAATGAGGGGCATTGGCTCCTTTGTTGTAACCCAGATAGTGAGGAAGAACCATCTTGGAATGTGAGGAGATAGATAGAATAAAGGCCTGTCATGGCGGAGGCTGCGGCTTTTGCTCTTCTTGAAAGAAAAGCCATGCTGCTGTTGTCCTATTTCCTCCACCGGACTCGGTAGTCTGCGTGTATATTTTATTTCATACATAATGACGCGGACACTGCTGGCCAGTGTCTGCTTCAATGTGTTAATTACAATCCAAAAGATGCTATCACATCATTTCTTAATCCACAGCTCATTAGGCATTCCAGCCTCAGCTCCCTGTCATTATTGTGGGCTTGTTACAATGTGAGAAGAAAAAAGCATCTCAAATGAGGACAATTTTAGGACTGTGGGGATGCACCCATGTACAGGTGGTCAGCAAGTATCTTCTTAATGAGCCTAATTTTGTCTTGGATCCAAAGTACGACGTGTTTATCTCTGAGGGCAGGCACGCCCATGCACACACATGTGCACATACAAGCAAGCACTTGTAGACCATCTTGTGAAAAATATCCAATTTCCTGATTACAGTTCTCCTAGTTTGCTTTCTTCAGCACTTTTTAAGCAAATAGGAATTATTTTTTGAGGTGAGAAACCAAAATTCTCAATTATCCAATATTTCCTGAAGGCCTAGTATGTGCCAGGCCCACAGTAGGCACAGAGTGTAACAGAGCAAGAAAACATTTGTCCTTATGTAGTTTGTAATCTAGTTAGGGAGGAAGGTTCAGTGCCCCCAGAACAAGTAGCTAAGGAGGGTTTACTCCTCAGCAGGAAGCAAGGAGGGTATACTCACATTCTGAATGTACCCGGCATTCTGAGGAGAGAAGGGGGCCAAATGACTATGGACTGTGGCCTCAGATTTACTTCCTCACTGTCCATCCATAAGTAAGAGCCACCACTTTCATCCATCCCACCTCCCAAGCCAAGTCATTTTAGGATCTAGCTGCAGGGGGCCTGTGCTGAGTCAGCTTTGAGCAATGGACAGGAGGCTTACAGGGATTAAGGCAAGTCAGGAGACACCAGATTTGGTTTCAAAGTGATATTCACCAGGATATTGGATTGCTTCTTATGGAGCCACTAATGGAGATGGGTAGGAGGTGGCCAGCTCTTTGGAAAATAATAACCCCTGAAGATTTTCCACCCTGATAGTGAAATTGAGTCGCCCCATGGCAGGCAGCCACTTGGGGTTACTGCTCCACTTTGCTTGTTGAGGGGGGAGTCAGTGACACTGGAAGGACTTGTCCTAGGGCCAGTGATGGGAAAAGCCACCCGCAGTGCTCTGAGTCACCATCAAGGCAGAAAAGGACGTCCACTGAACTCCCCAACTTCCTGAACCTGCAGATCAAGGTCACCTTGAGGACTTGGGAGCAGATAGAGGGTGACCTCCAGACAGTCAGGGGTTCTGAGAGACCCTCCTGCCAGCCTATACACCACCCATATGCCCACAGTACCAATTCCTTCTCCACAGAGAGGCTTTCCAGTCCCTGAGAAGCCCTTCAGTGGTGCAAATATCCAGAGAAGCACAGGAGGTGCCTTGGGGGAGGGTGGGATGGAGATGAGGTGCAGAGAGTTGACCCTTGGCTAATTGAAAGGCCTCTTAGGATCAGAAACCAGTCTGGGCTCAGGGAGCAGGATGAAAAAGTAGACAAACTTTATTACCATTTCACCAAGGTTGTCCGTTCAGGGAGCATGGCCTTCAATATTGCTGACTGAGAAGTTACCCTTTTAACACAGGGCCTAGGTTTAATCCCTGTCATCTCTCCTTACTGCCAGACCAAACTGTTTACCCATCCCTCTCAGAGCTGCTGTGTCCTGCCTGCCTTCCCCTGGGGCCATTCATACTGTCTCCTCCAACTCACCTTCCAGACAGCCTCCCTGATTTTGTCCTCTGATGGGACCCAGCATGGCCAATCTGCACTTCGTATGCATTAGACCACTCATTACTGTGGGAGGGTGGTAGAGATCATGGGTGCCACAGGCTCCCAGGTTGAAATTCCAGCTCAGACACTGATGACTGTGGGAACCTTATGACTCTCAATCTCTGAGACTCTGCTTATGGACATCATTACAGCTCATTCTTGAGTTGTGGTGAGAAGTAGGTAAAATATGATGCGTGTGAAGTGGCCAGCATCTGGCCTGGCATGTACTAGATGATAAATTACTTCTCTCCCTTTGGAACATGGGACCCTGAGGGGAAGGACTGAGTGCTCTTGTTCTCTCCTCTGGGACATCCCAAAGTGGCTGGAATAGAACTGTGTGTACAGGAAGGGTTCCCCAGTACCCACTGGACAGTGCCCAGAGGTACCCTGCATTACCCTCCATAGGACTCAGCTCCAAGAGGCCAACATTAATCACTGTTCCTAAGGCTCCAAGACACCAGAGGTTAGGCCTTTCCACCTGAACAGTGAGTTGAGGAACGTCCACACTGCCACCCCTCTCACATCCTCACCCCCACCACCCCGAGCCATACCCCACCTATGCAGACTCTCACTCAAACCTACCTCTTCCTCACAGGGACAAAATCAGTGGCAACTTCTGAGGGGCACAATTTCCCTCACTCACTCCCTTCCTCCCCTCAGCTGACATCTGTTTAAAAAGTCACATTTCATTACCAAGATGGAAAGTCTTCAGAGCTGCTTTCCAAGGGATGGTCAACTGAGCAGCCGTACAGTCCGATGGACAGAACCAGAAAGCATGACTGAATCTCACTCTGCCATTTATTAGCTGATCCATCTTAAGCTGGGCACTTAAGTTCTCTGAACCTTTTTCCTTATCTGGAAAAGATGAATTAAGACAGAAAATTTTGCAGTTTTCAATGAGCGAGTAAAGCAAGATGATGTATATGAAAGGGCTTTTTTACAAGAAAGTTTGTAAAAATGTGAGTGGCAGTTATTAGGAAAGGCATTTTTAATAGAAGACAGCAAAAGTCTATCTGATTATGTCATTCCATTGACCATATATTGATTGTGTATTTCTTATATGACAGGCAGGTCACTAAGCTGGAGGGAAACAGCAGTGAACCAAATAACCTGTTTCTGCCCTGGAAGAGCTCCCATTCTCATGGTAGGGGCAGGGAGGGACAGACAGTGAAGGTATCTGGTGCCATGTGATCAGTGCTACAGGGGTGAAACAAGTTGGGGTACTGAGGTGGCCAGAGTGACTGGTGTATAAAGTGTGGCCTTTCAAGCAAGGACTGCACAGCCTCAGAGGCCTCCCATAACAAATTCCCCCTCCTTCCTCTGAAAGAGGGTGATAGTAGCCAACAGATAGATGACAGAGGACCCCCTCACAGGATCTTCAGGAGTAGGAATCTGCCAACATCATTGTTAAACATTGTTCTGGAAGTGCAAGCCAATACAATTAGAGAAGGAGAAAAAATTGATAAATATATTACCAAGGAAGAAGCAGATTTACCATGATCTGCAGATAATATGATTATACAAAACCAGAATTGAGTTGGGTGGTTTCTTCTTATACAAAAATAGCCAGTTAGAAAATTCACTGCAGCATGAGTGAGCATGAGGGGTAGAACACCAATTGTTCATTAAATATTATTGAGAGGCTTTTGGTCAAGATAGAGGTATATGTAATGCAACCACAACAAAAATTACAACTAAACCAGAAAACAACTATCACCCAGAATTGTCAGAAAATCAAGCTGTATGGAAGTCTGACAACCAAGGAAATAAAGAAGTCATGTTCATTCAGATGGGTAGGAGGGGTGGACATTGAATGAGTGGTCCCACACCCATGTGTGGTAGATAAAAATCAGGAGAGATACCTCAGGAATGAGGGATTCCAGCCCCATACCAGACCACCTAGCCTAGGGTTCCAGTGCCAAGAAGATATGACCCCATAACATCTGGCTAAAAAACCAGTGGGAGGTTGGGGTAGAAGAAACTGTGGGATTCTCAGGCATCTCCTCTTAAATGGCCTGCAATGGACTTAGGACTCACTCTTTCTGGGCTGCAGCACTGGGGTAGCAGCTGAAAGGGCACTAGTGGCATACAGGGAGAATCGGAAGTGTCTAGGGGCAGGATGAATGCTGATGGACAGCTTCCTCCCAGAAAAAACTCTAGAGGCCAGGCAGAGGTCATTGTACCTTTTCTGAGCCCTCCCTAGCACAGAGCCACAGAGCAGCAATACCATATCTGAGGCTCCATCAAGTTGGTTCACACAGGTTGCCCTGCCCTCGTGATTACCTAAGGCTGTGCCCTATCCAACTTACTGGTGCACTTCTCTACAATAAGCCACACTACTAAGACAGGGAGTCAAAGCATTTTTACCTAATACATAGAAACAAATAGAGGGAGGCTGCCAAAATGAGGAGAAAAACAAATATGATCCAAATGAAAGAAAAAAACAAAACTCCAGAAAAAGAACCAAACAAAATGGAGATAAGCAATCTGTTAAATGCAGAGTTCAAAACACTGGTTATTAGTATGCTCAAGGAACTCATTACGTACTTCAACTGCATAAAAAGACCCAGGCAGAAATGAAGGTTGCACTAAGTGAAATAAAAAAAAATTACAGGTGACTTCTGGCCAAGGTGGAGGTGTAGGTGGATACACTGTGCCTCCTCACACAACCAAGATTAAGGACAACAAAGATTTAGAAACAAACAAACAAACAAAAAAACCCCAGATCTGACAGAAAATTGAACTGTAAGGAAGCTCAACAACCGTTCATCCAGACCGGTAGGAGGGGTGGAGTAGGTGGCTCGAGGAGAGGTATCATGGCAGGAGAAAGCAGTGGTTGCTGTCCCAGGCATGTAGGTGGTGGCTGGCAGACCCCGGGCATGCAAGGCGGCTAGCTGACCATGGACACACATTCTCATGCAGATAAACCAGGCAAAAATGGGGAGACAGACCACACAACCCAGGGCCCCAGCACCAGGAAATAAAGCCTAAAAGCACTGATTGAAAACACTTGTGGGGGTTGAGGTGCCAGGAGAGACTCCCAGCATCAGAGGAGAGTACGTTGGAGAGACCCACAGGGTCCTATAGCGTACACAGGCCCACCCACCAGGGAGGCAGTACCAGAAAGGCCCAGTTTGCTTGTGGGAAACAGCGAAGGGACTGAAATATGAGAGAGAGTGGAGCAAGCACCATTGTTCCCTCTCTGACCCCTTCTCCACATACAAGCATCACAACCCAGAGACTGGGTTGCCCCAGACTGGTGAACACCTAAGGCTCTGCCACTCATACGTAACAGGTGCGACCAAACCAAAAAAAAAAAAATATATATATATATATATATATATATATATATATATATATATATATATATATATATATATATATATATATGGCTCAAGCGGAAGAACACATCAAAGTCCCAGAGCCAATACTTCTAAGCAACCAAGAGATAGCCAACCTGTCAGATGCACAGTTCAAAACACAGGTAATCAGGATGTTCACAGAATTGGTTGAATTTGGTCACAAATTAGATGAACAAATGAAGGCTACACTAAGTGAAATGAAGGAAAATGCACAGGGAACCAATAGTGATAGGAAGAAAAGTGGGACTCAAATCAATGGAGTAGACCAGAAAGAAGAAAGAAACAACCAGACAGAAAAGAATGAAGAAACAAGAATTCAAAAAAATGAGGAGAGGCTTAGGAACCTCCAGGACATCTTTAAACATCCCAACATCCAAATTATAGGGGTACCAGAAGGGGAAGAGGAAGAGCAACAAGTGGAAAAGTTATTTGAACAAATAATAAAGGAGAGAGAGGTTCCCCAATCTGGCAAAGGAAATAAATTTCCAGGAAGTCCAGGAAGCTCAGAGGGTCCCAAAGAAGTTGGACCCAAGGAGGAACACACCAAGGCACATCATAATTACATTACCCAAGATTAAAATGAAGGAGAGAATTCTAGAAGCAGCAAGAGATAAGGGGACAGTCACCTACAAAGGAGTTCCCATCAGACTGTCAGTTGATTTCTCAAAAGAGACCTTCCAGGCAAGAAGGGGATGGAAAGAAGTATTCCAAGTCATAAAAGGCAAGGACCTACAGCCAAGATTATTCTATCCAGCAAAGCTATCATTTAGAATAGAAGGGCAGATGAAGTACTTCCCAGATAAGTCAAGTTATAGGAGTTCCTCATCACCAAGCCCTTATTATAGGAACTGTTAAAGGGATTTACCTAAGAAAAAGAAGACAAAAAGTACAGTAAAATGACAGCAAACTCACAATTATTAACAACCATACCTAGAACAAAAACAAACTAAACTAAGCAAACTACTAGAAAAGGGATAGAACCACAAAAATGGAGACCCCATGGAGGGTTATCAACAGTGGAGTGGGAGGGGGAGTGAGGGAGAAAAGGTACAGAGAATAAGTAGCATAGATGGTAGGTAGAAAATAGACAGGCGGAGGGTAAGAATAGTAAGAGAAATGTAGAAGCCAAAGAACTTATGACACATGGGCATGAACTGAAGGGGGGAAATGTGGGTGAGAGGGGTTGTACAGGGCGGAGGGGAATGAAGGGGGGAAATGGGACAACTGTAGTAGCATAATCAATGAAATAAAAAAAAATTAAAAAACAAAGAAATTACAGGGAATAAAGAGTAGAGTGGATGAAGCAGGGAATCAAAACAGTGATTTGGAACATAAGGAAGAAAAACACTTTCAGTCAAAACAGCAAGAGAAAAAAAAGAATTTTAAAAAATGAGGATAAGGTAAGGAGCCTCTGGGACAACTTCTAAGGCACCAACATTCAAACCATAGCAGTGCTGGAAGGAGAAGAGGAAGAGCAAGAAATTGGGAACTTATTTGAAAAAATAATGAAAGAAATCTTGCCTAATTTGGTGAAAGAAATAGACAGAGAAGTCCGGGAAGCACAGAGAATCCCTAACAAAATGGATGCAAAGATATTCACTCCAGGACACATAATAATTAAAATGACAAAGGTTAAAGATAAGGAGAGAATCTTAAAAGCTGCAAGAGAAAAGTAGATAGCTACCTACAAAGGAGTTCTTATAAGACTATCAGCGGCAAAAGAAACTTTGCAGGCCAGAAGGGACTGGCGAGAGTTATTAAAGTGATGAAAAGCAAGGACCTACAACCCAGGTTACTCTATCCAGCAAAGCTATAATTTAGAATTGAAGGGCAGATAAAGTGCTTCCCAGACAAGGTAAAGCTAAAGCAGTTCATCATCACCAAGCTGTTATTATATAAAGATAAATACTATGAACATTAAAATGGCAATAAATTCACAACTGTCAATAATTTGAATCTAAAAAATAAACTAAGCAAACAAGCAGAAAAGAAACAATCATAGATACGGAGATCATTTGGAAGGGCACGGGTTGGGAGGGGGCAGGGGGAGAATGGGGAAGAAGTTTCAGGGATTAAGAAGTACAAATTGGTAGGTACAGAATATAGGGGTTTGTTAAGAATAGTATAGGAAATGGAGAAGCCAAAGAACTTATATGCATGACCCATGGACACAAACTAAGCAGGGGGAATGCCAGAAGGAATGGGTGGTACTGGGTGGAGGAGGGAAAAGGAGGAAAACTGAGACAACTGTAATAGCATATCAATAAAACATATCTAAAATATAGTATAGGAAATGATCCCTTTTTTAATAAGAAGAAAAAAGATAAAACACCTAAGAATATATTTAATTATAACTGTGCAGGATCTATATGAAAAATGTTTTAAACCTCCAATGAGAAATTTTAATAACATTTGAATAAATTAAAAGATATATTATCAAATAAAAAAAACTTTCAGTGTTGTAAAAATTTGTTTTCCTCACTCAAAGCAATCCCAGTTAAGGTATTGACATCATTTCTTTTGACGAGACAAATTTATTCTAAACTTTATCTGGAAAAACTGATGCATGAGAATAGCCAGGAAAATAATGGAGGAAAAGGGAGATAGACTTCCTCACCAGATGTTTTAAAGTATTTATTGTAAATCTACAATAATTAAAACACTTTGGCACAATGCATTAATAGATAGACAAATTCACAAAACAGGACAGAGTCTGCATATAAACCCAAATGCAAATTGAAATTTGGTAGATGATAAATATGTAGTTGAAGTCAGTGATTAAAACATGGATTATTCAATAAATGGAATGGAAATGACTGCCTAACCATTTACAGGGGAAACAACAACTAAGCTGGAAACCCATTTTTTACCTCACACTGAAATAATCATAGATGAAAAAATTTTAATAAAAACATAAACTTAAAATACATACATATGTGTGTGTGTATTGATATATGTGCGATTTAAAAAATAATCTTGGGATAGGGAGAGTCTCTCCAAGCATAACAGAAAACCTAAAATTCACTTTTTAAAAATGACCATTAAAAAATTTTACTCTGTATGGTTAAAAAAGTAAGTAACATGGAAATAATCTTAAAATAAATCATCCATGCTTGCAGCCCATTGGCTAGAACTCTGTCACATGGTCTTACCTACCTTAAAGTGTCAGGGAAATGGAACCCTTAGAGGGCAAACTCTTCCCAGGGGCAAGGTCACACAATGGAGGGGAAAGCACTCATTTCTGATGAATATTCAGCTGTGTTGGCCTTACTGTGAATTTATGTCACACATAGAAAATCATTGGGAAAATATTGTCAAATTAAATGGAGTTTCACAAAAGTATTTAACAAGACAAGGAGAGCAAGGGATATGAACTCATGGTTCATAGAAAAGTTAGTACAAATACCCATAAAACATGTGGAAAATGCTCTATATCACTCAAAATTAAACAAATTAAAATAAAACCAGTACGATACCACTTTTTATTTATCAAACTGGTACAAAATGAAAAAGTTGGGTAATAGTTGGTGAGTGGGTGTGCAATACACATTTTTAAATACCGTTGGTGGGAGTATAAATTGGTGTAACATTTTTGGAGAACAATTTGGCAATATCAATGAAAAATTTAAATACATATATTTTTATTTGTCAGCAATTTCACACTATGAAATGTATCTTGTAGATATATAGGTTAAAGTACATCAAAGTATGTGAATAAAGAGGCTCATTGAAGTAGTTTCTATATTAGCAAAAAAGCAAAATGAAGAGACAAAATAAACAATTTCTATGCCCACCAATAAGAAACGCATGGGTTAAGATGTGGTATAATGGATACTTTGCAGTATACAAGAAGACTGGTATGGAACCATTTGTGCTAATATAAAAAGATCTCCAAAATATGCAGAAGAAGCACATTTATTCAGTCTTCACCTAACAGGCTTACCAAATCATTTGATGCTCTTAGTTACTCAGTAAGCACTGTGCAATGACCATGGCCCACACTCCAGCGTTCCCAGGTCCTTCTCCAACAAGTTGAGGGGGATGCTTAGCAGGAATCAACTATGCTTGTTTCCAAACCTATTTGTGCCAGTTGTACTTATTATTGTTAATTCATAACTAAATACAAAAAATTAAGTGTGAGTATAGAAATGAGAGTCATTTCTGTGAAAGCAAAGGTGAATGAATGCTTTGAAAATGCTCAATAAAAGAAAAGTGAGTGTCTAAAAACAAAATGATGTCTAAAATGTGAGTGAGATAACTATAAAAATGGGTGAGAGTTCTGTTCTCATATGCTCCAAAATATCTTTAAATTCTCATTCCACATTAAAAATCTGAAACTGCGTGTGACACCTGTGGTTTTTGCTTTAAAGCAATATAGGACCCACTTAGTTGGGGCACACTCAAGAGAAGAAAGAGCCTTAGCCCCACATCATAAGTTCACCTGCTGATATCTCATGATCTATTTCGTAGGTGTAATAATGTTATTGTTGTTATGCTTGTTTGCTTTGAAGAATCTTTATCTTTTAGAGCTGCTACATTAGTAAGTGTGGGCTGCCATAACAAAATACCATAGACTTGGTGGCTTAAACAACAGGAATTTACTTCTTACGGTTTGGGAAACTGGAAGTCCAAGATCAAGGTGCCTGAAATATCAGTGCCTGGTGAGAGCTCTCTCCTTGGGTTACAGATGGATGCCTTCCTACTCTGTCCTCGCATGACCTTTCCTGTGTACATGTGGGTGGAGAGACACAGCTCTGTGCTTTCTCTTCTTGGAAGGGCACTAATCCTGTCATGGTCTCCCCCAACCTAACTATTCTCAAGTCCCCATCTCAAAATACCATCCCAATGGGGGCAAGGGCTTCAACATAGGAATTTTGGAGGGACACAGTTTTGTCCATAGCAGATGCAGACTGAAATATTAGGAATTAAGGAAGATTACATTTGGAATTTTCTTCAATGTCATAGTGTTTTGGAAGAACAGATACATATGAAACAAACTTGCCATGATTCAATAATTTCTGAAGCTGGGTAATATCATGCCACACACAAAACATTGGTCTGCCTGTTTTATATATGTTTCTTAATTTTTTAATTTTTTTAATATATTTTATTGATCATGCTATTATGGTTGTCCCATTTCCCCCCTTTTCTCCCCTCCATCCTGCACACCCACTCCCACCCACATTTCCCCCCTTCAGTTCATGTCCATGTGTCATATTATAAGTTCCTTGGCTTCTACATTTCTCTTACTATTCTTACCCTCCCCCTGTCTATTTTCTACCTACCATCTATGCTACTTATTCTCTGTACCTTTTCCCCCCTCACTCCCCCTCCCACTCCCCTGTTAATAACCCTCCATGTGATCTCTATTTCTGTGGTTCTGTCCCTTTTCTAGCAGTTTGCTTAGTTTAGTTTGTTTTTGTTTTAGGTATGGTTGTTAATAATTGTGAGTTTGCTGTCATTTTACTATACATTTTTTTGTCTTCTTTTTCTTAGGTAAGTCTCTTTAACATTTCATATAATAAGGGCTTGGTGGTGATGAACTCCTTGAACTTGACCTTATCCGAGAAGCACTTTATCTGCCCTTCCATTCTAAATGACAGCTTTGCTGGATAGAGCAATCTTGGATGTAGGTCCTTGACTTTCATGACTTGGAATACTTCTTTCCATCCCCTTCTTGCCTGGAAGGTCTCTTTTGAGAAATCAACTGACAGTCTGATGGGAACTCCTTTGTAGGTGACTGTCCCCTTATCTCTTGCTGCTTCTAAGATTCTCTCCTTCATTTTAATCTTGGGTAATGTAATTATGATGTGCCTTGGTGTGTTCCTCCTTGGGTCCAACTTCTTTGGGACCCTCTGAGCTTCCTGGACTTCCTGGAAGTCTATTTCCTTTGCCAGATTGGGGAAGTTCTCCTTTATTATTTATTCAAATAACTTTTCCACTTGTTGCTCTTCCTTTTCTCCTTCTGGTGCTCCTATAATTCAGATGTTGGGACGTTTAAGGATGTCCTGGAGATTCCTAAGCCTCTCCTCATTTTTTTGAATTCTTGTTTCTTCATTCTTTTCTGTTTGGTTGTTTCTTTCTTCCTTCTGGTCCACTCCATTGATTTGAGTCCCGGTTTCCTTCCCATCACTATAGATTCCCTGTACATTTTCCTTTATTTCACTTAGAGTAGCCTTCATTTTTTCATCTAATTTGTGACCAAACTCAACCAATTCTGTGAGCATCCTGATTACCTGTGTTTTGAACTGTGCATCTGATAGGTTGGCTATTTCTTCATCCGTTAGTTGCATTTTTTCTGGACTTTTGATCTGTTCTTTTGTTTGGGCCATTTTTTTGTCTCTACGTGCCTATTACTATGAGGGGCAGAGCTTTAGGTGTTCACCAGGGCAGGGCAACCCACATGGCTGCGTTGTGTTGCTGTATGTGGGGGAGGGGTCTGAGAGGGAGCAATGGTGCTTGCTCCAATCTGCAGAATTTCAGTCACTTCCCCCGCTACCTACAAGCAAAGTGGGCCTTTCTAGTGCTGATTCCCAGGTGGCTTGGCTTGTGTACATTCTAGGATCCTGTGGGTCACTCCAACTAAGTCTCCTGTGAAGCTGGGAGTCCCTCCCGCTGCCACCTCAGCCCCCACAGGTGTTTTCAATCAGTGGTTTGAGGCTTTATTTCTCTGCACTGGGACCCCGGGATGCTACGTCTGTCTCGCTCCGCAGGTGTTCCTCCCAGTTTATCCACACATGAATGTGAGGCCACCTGCTCCACCAGCCAATGCCTTGCTGGTCTGCCAGGTGCTGCCTTGCCAGCCAGCTGCAGCCTTTCCTGCCAGCTGCAGCCTTGCCCACCCTGCTCCACAACCCACTGATTTGCAGGGTCCACCAGCTGCCGCCTTACCTGCCCCAGTCCTCCACCACCACTTTTCTTTGAGTCCTCTCTATCCGGCTGCCTGTTTCTGCCCCTCCTACTGGTTTGGATGGATATTTCTTCTTTAACTCCTTGGTTGTCTATACAGTTCAATTTTTCTGTTGGTTCTGGTTGTTTTTTGTTTTTAAATTGTTGTTGTCCTTCTTTTGTGCGAGGAGGCACAGGGTGTCTACCTATGCCTCCATCTTGGCCAGAAATCCCCTGTTTTATATATGTTTAAAATTTTCCATGATATAAAGGTGTTTAAAAATGCCAGATTGATATATGCTCATTCATTTTAAATTAAAATAAAATGTTTAAAGTATGTGTATATATAAATTTTATAATTGTCTCTTAACCTGCTATTTAACCAGCAGTGAGAGCACTGGAGAAAAGGAAGTCAGTCCCTTTGCCCCTACATGTCTCTCATTTACTTTTTTTTACAAAATTTTACTTTTTTATCATTGATTGTCTTGAAAAGTTACTTTCAGATTTACAACTTATTATTGGTAACATCATGTATATCTTCAGAATTTTTACCAAATTTGGGAAAACCTATCTAAAATTTCATTCATGTATCAGGTCAAAAATGTCAGGACATTTCAATTTCTCTTGAGTTGACATGTCAGTGGCTTTTATTATGTCCCCAATTACCTTTTGAAATGCACTTTTTGAGCCTCCATTCTGTGATTTCTAAGCATTGTTGATTAAAATACTGATTCCTTGGGGACAGAGGATGCAAGGCCATCATCTTTCTTGGAAGTAGACACTGGTTTACAGGTAGGAGAGAGAACTAACTATTTTCAAATGCCTAGTATGTACCTACTATAGGTTCAAGATCCTTCTTGTCATATATATTTCATCATCTCTACAATGCTGAGAGATAGATATTCTTAGCCACTTTAAGAATGTGCAAGGGAACTACTTGGTTGCATGTGGAGGGGCTGGCATTAGAACCCAAGAACTTGTGGCTGCATAGCTCATGCTGTGGCTGCAGGTTTCAGGACCACAGCAGCCCACAATCAAGGCAGGGAGAGCTTTGCTGACCCTGGTACAGAATGGACCCAGGGGAGGTAAACAATATACTGTTACCAAATGGACCCACCCTTGTGCTCAGGGTCCCCCACCCTCTACTAGGTTTGCCTTGCCCACCGCCAAGGAAAGACTTCTCTCAATGTCAGAGATTGGTGAAAAGGAAAGGGATTATTTATTTAAAGAGTTAAAAAAAAGTTATATAAACTTAAGAGTAATAACCTAATGTCTTCATTGAGACTTCAATGTCCTTTAGAATACCCACAAACACACAGTCCTTCCTTCCCTCTCTGCCCAGTCCGGGGTACCATAACTCAGAAAAAGAAAAAGAAGTCCATGGTTCTTCTCTGCCTAAGCTGTGTGGTCCCAAAAAGTGCCCCGGGTAGCTGCCATGCCTGGGTTTAAATCCCAGCGCCGATCTTCCTCTGCTGCACCATTTCTGACTCCTCCCACAATTGGCCACAGCTGCCAGCATTCCCATATTTTTCCAGCTTTACTGGGCTGCCATAGTAAGTCCAGGCAGGTGTGGCCCTGTGGTGTGCAGCTAATCATCTCCAAGCTCTTATACAGTCTCTGTAACCAGGGGGAGTTGCCTCCCAGTTACATCATAGGTTGAGGTCACTCCCATCCACCTGGCTCAAAGCGTGGCCACAGCTGTTTAACATATCTATGAAACCAGTTAAAGGTTATAGATATGTTAAATGACCATTCTAGAGGTTATCTGCAAAACTGTTGCTATTCAAAACAACTCTCAATGGCCCTGTTCTATGAGTCTCATCCCCCAGCTCAGACTTGTAGGGGTGAGAACATCCTATATATATATTTTTCCTAATATTTCCTGGACACCAAGTTCTGGACCCCATTACAAATCCCTATTTGGGTCCCCCCCACCTTGACTGCAACGTGTTACAACCCCTCTGCTGGGCTGAGCACTAGACCCCTAAGCACTTGTCTGGGGTACCTGGGCCCACCCATATTTTTTTCCATCCTGTTTAGAAAGTTTCCATTATTTGCTTTGTTTTAAGCAGTAACCAGGATCCTTTGACCATGGACAGACAATATGTTTTAGGAATATTAAAGAATTAAAAATAATACATGTAAAGAGGGCCATTCCCAATGCCTGGCCCCCAGTAGGTCTTCAATAAGTCATAGCCACCACTATTATTGTCATTCCCTTTTCCTATTCCTTCTCTTCTTTCCCCTCCTCTGGTGAAAGCACTTTAAACTGCAAAGGTTAACTTGTTCCTCCAGGCCTCCCATCTACTCGATTTGGGCTGCTAATGAGCAGCTGTTCCTGGAGATCAGAGGGAGTAGGAGAAGAGAAGCAGGGACTCTGTGCTTGGGCTCCCTCTAGGAGAGCCATCCTGAAGATCTTGAACACCTGGTGTGTTGGAAAGAACATCTCTTCTAAAGTACACAGCTGGAGACCTGGCCTTGTTCTCTGGTTCTCCCATCTGCTGGCTATAAATACTGGCTTAGCTGAGCCACTTCCCCTTGTTGGGCCTCAGTTTCCTGCCAGTTCAATGAGAGGGTTGAACTAGATAGGATTTACTTTCCTTTATAGGCCTGTCATTCAACAGATACTCCCCAAGTGCCTACTGTGTGCCCACCTGGCCTAGGAATTGGAGTACAGCCATGAATGAGACTAGGCAGGTCCTACCCACCTGCTGCTTAGCAGAAAGCTCTGCAGCCTAGCTTCTTGGAATCTGAGGGTCCATGGTATGTTTCTCCATCCCCTGACTCCTGCTCAGAGGCACTTTCAGTGTCTGTTAAGCACAGACAGAAACAAGGTAATGAGATCAGCCTTTGATGGACCACCCACCCTCTACAGGGAGAAACCAGAGGACATTCATAGCTCACCTATGTTGGCAAAAGAACATCCAGCCTAAGAAAAAGTCTTATAAGAGTTTATCTGAGCCAAACTGATGACAATTGCTAGGAAACAAAATCTCAGTGGATTGAGAATATGCTCCGGAGAATGGCAGTTTTTACAACTTACTTTATACCTTACAATCAAGGGATGAGACTAAAGGGAGGGTTACATGAAATCTGTTGGTGGTAGATTACAGGGAGGTGGGAGAAAGCAAAGTGGGGGAAGCTCTGGGATTGGATAAAAAGTAAAATGAGGGTACACATACTTTTACATTGGTGGGTACAGGGTAGTTAACATTTATAGCACAGAGAGATGGTATTCGGGGAACAAGATAACAGCGAGGGGTGCAGTGGTCTGGTGCTCTGGTGGGAGGCTGTGCCCTGACGGGTCTGGAAAAAGAGACTACTCAGACATTCCTAAGGTATGTTATCTTAGATGCAAAAAGACAATAGACAGGCTCAGTTAAGGTAAAAATTAACCTTTGTCAAGGAAGCTACAGGCTGAGGACGAGACTATCCGCCATGACTCATTTTTAGTTAGGAAGTTTCAGGTACAGACAATCCTATGTGGTTACTTCTATTCTCTGAGTTTGTAAAGTCTGCCCTCTAGGCCTCCCCTAAGCTTGTCAGGGTTAGGATATGGCCCCATTTTTGTCCACACCCAGATCAGGGAGAAAATGTGACCAAACCCAGTGAGTTGCCTGGCTCTTGCCCTTGTCCCTCCTGGAGCTCCTAGGGGCTCTCTGCCCAGCCTGGGGGACACTGGCCTGGCAGGCACAAGAAGTAAGGCTCCTGACTCTTAAGCACTTGCCACAGCCATGAGGTCACTCAGTAGCTTCCAGGAATAGTTGCAGGTTCCCATAAAGTCACCTAGGAGAAGGGCAGCAAGAGGGCTGGAAGGAATATACTCTGGGAGGGTCAGGTTCAAGGCCATGGGCCATTAAGGCTGAGCATAGCCCTATGGCGACAGACAGAGTGATAGAATGGATCCTGGAGGACATTCTTGCCTCTGCTCTAAGGGCCTATCTATCCGTCGGCCAACCCAAATATCCCAGGTCCATGCCAAGCAGAGTGGACCCAATGAATAAAAGCTGTGACAGCGAGGACTCAGAACACAGACAGCCAGCTCAGACCAAGTTCATGTCTGCTTTCTATCCTGGGAGGAGCCACAGCATAGTGGTGAAGCACACAAGTGCTGGGGCTATAGTCCCAGGTTCACTTCTGGCTTTTTTGCCTAATCACCATGGGATCCTGCACAAGTTATTTAATCACTGTGTGCTTCAGTCTTCTCACCTATAAAGTGGAGATGATGATAATATCTTGTATCTTCTAACTCATGGGGTTGTTGTGAGGAAGTGACTAGACAAAGAACATGTATGGAGGACCCACAGACACAGACAACAGTATGGGGATTGATTGTGGGAGCAGAGGGTGGGCTAGGCAGGGAAGGGCAAAGGGGGAAAAACTGGGACATCTGTAATAGCATAACAATAATAAATAAATAAATAAATAAATAAATGGATTTTACATATATATGTATATGTGAAGTCTGTCCAGAAAAAGTCCAGCCATTGTTATACAACAAGAACAGTGTGTAGGACATTGATGTAACCTCACAGCCAAGGACAGTGGACTGGAATGCACATGCGTGAACAATGATGACTTCACTGTACCAGTCAGTGGGGGGCGGTAGACACCGTTGAGTTAGTGTGTGGACTGGTGGCCGTCACACTCAAAATGACTGAGTAGAGCAACGAATCTGCATCAAGTTTTGTGTTAGCCTTGAACATTCCCCCGAATTAACTATTCAGATGATTCAGAAGGCTGCAACTGTGTGCAACAGGTGATTGGAAGATTTATCTCAACAATGCACCTACTCATGCATCACATCTTGTGCAGCGCTTTTTGGTGAAACATCAAATCACCCAGGTGACTCAGCCCCCCACAGCCCAGATTTGGTGCCCTGTTACTCCTGGCTTTTTCCAAAACTAAAATCAACTTTGAAAGGAAAGAGATTTCATACTGTGAAGATTTGGGAAAATACAACGGGACAGCTGATGGTGATTGGGAGAATTGTGTGAGGTCCGAAGGTACCCACTTTGGAGGGGACTGAGGTGCCGTTGTCCTATGTACAATGTTTCTTTTTTCTTCTTTATTGCACTTTATTTTTTTTAATTATTTTATATACAACGTTTCTTATATCTTGTATCTTCTTCAATAAATGTCTCTATTTTTCATAGTATGCAGCTGGATACTTTCTGGACACACCTTTTGTGTCTGTGTGTGTGTAAATACATAAAGCTCCATTTAATTCTCATATCTATAATTCACATACACATTACCCATATATTCCTCATATATATGTAATAAATATACATCATTCAGAACAGTGACTGGCACATAGTCAATGCTCCACTTAACTCTTGTGATGCTAATATTATTTTTATTTCTTTGTGAATACAATTTTTTATTTTATGTAGCATGTAAGCTTACAAATTCCCATCATATTCATTATCTCAAACACATATTTGTAAACTTTATTCATTTATCCACTAGATAGTATGCTTCACGAGAGCAGGGGAATTTTAATTGTTGCATTTGTTACTGTATCCTTGAAGTCTAGAACAGCATCTGGCACAAAGTAGATGCTGAATAAACATTTGTTCAATGGGTAAATGGATGAATTCAACAAACATTTATCGAAAACCTATTATATACCAGGCACTGATAATTCAAAGGTTAAAAACTATGATAATTGACCTTTGAAAAAGGCTTAAACTGACTGGTATGCACTTGTAGAGTGATGAAATGCATTACCCTGTGAAAGGTCAGCCATCAGCACAGCATCCCAAGGGACCAGACCCAACCCAGGCAGAGATGGTCAGGGAGCCTTCAGGGAGAGGCTGGGGGGAGGGAGTGAGAGGCAGGTGCCATGCTCACTCCGTTGGCAATAGGAATGTCTCTTTTCTATTAGGTACTGTTACAGCTTTTATTTTGTTTTTTGCTATTACATCTTAAATAAGCTGGGTTTTCATCCATGTGGTTTCAGCTTTTTGCATTATCTAAAACATGCTGTCCCATCCTCTTGTGTTCAACATAGTTTTCATACAGGACCTGAGCTAATCCGTGTCCTCTAGACACCATAGGAAAAAATGGGGGAAGAAAAGCATTTTCTTTCCCCCGAAATATTTCTCCTTGTCTTCATCCTTTGCTGTTGTAGATAAAGCAGTGATTTGGAAATTGAGTAACTTGGGGTCAAATCCCAGGTGTGCATCAGGGAAATATAAGTCAAAACCATGGGTAGATACCACTTTCCCTAGGAATGAGGTTCTCACACACGGGTGGACCTTGAAAACATTATGCTAAGTGAAAGGGCAAGACACTAAAGGCCACATATTATATAATTCCATTTCCGTGAAATGCTCAGAATAAGAAAATCCATAGAGAAATAAAGGAGATTAGTGGTTTTGGGGAGGAAATCCATCCCAAAATGCATCTCATTGAAACATGGTCATCTTATTAAGTCCTTACCACACTCTGGGAAGAAATAGAATTTCACTTAAAGGTTACCAGGGATTCTCTGTTTAAAGGGTTCCTTATAGCAACCCTTCCTGGGTAAAGTTCGTAATTACTCACTAATTTTCACATCATGGACTTGCTCCAAGCCAGGTGTTGCTGTCTTCTTGCATAAGTACTATGCTTAACAGGGCATTACCCTGCTGACCACCTGCTGGTGAAAACATTTCAAAACACTCTAACAAGTTCTGAACAAAGCCATAAATGAAGCATGCTTCTCTGTCTTGCTCTCAGGGAGAAACAGGCTCCCTCCACCCCCACCCCACCACTTCTTTTGAAAGTGCCCCTGTACTCAAATAAGGATAGGCTCCATATCAGAGGCTTGCATAAGGAGGCCGACAATAATCTTTTTAATGGGATCTTAGTTTTCAAACCAATATTCAGCCTATGTGAAGCTCTCAGTGCAGCCAGACTCGAAGTAGGGAGGGTCAGGGTGGGGGAACAGAGAGGTTCTGAGGACAGGTTTTATTTCTGAGGAGACAGAAGCCCACTAGCAAAGCATGCTTTTCCTGCTGGGCTAGCAGGAGCTCATGGGGGAGCCAGGAAGGGATCAATGTAGCCCTGACCCCATGGAAACACACTGAGAAATCATACTGGACCGGAAGAATCCTGTAAGTCTGAAGCTGAAAGAATTGTTATCAAAATTACTGTCCAAACACCTCATTTTACAGAAGACAGGACAGGGGAGTGCAGCTGCAGGGAGAAGCTGCCTCAAGGGGCAGCTGGGAGTGGTGCTGAGCAGCGCTGGAGGAATGACCCACAGGAGCTGCCTCCTTTCCAGTCACTTCCAATGCTCCCGATGAGCACGTGGAGGGAGCCTCATCAGGAGCAAATCTTCCTTCAGCATCCCTCTGCCACCTGCCGCCTCCATTTTGACCCAAACAACAGGGCAGGCAACAGTGTTCCAAGAGGATCTGATTAGCCTGTTTTAGTTTGTGATGGTGGTGGTGGTAGAAGTGACTTTAAGGGTTATCCTCTATTTACAACACATGATTCTGTCTTTCCTTCATGGTATCAGTTTCAAGTTCTCTTTGAACACATATTGATTTATGTCCAAGAGAATGAATTATTTAAAGAAGAAATACACATAAATAATTAAATGGGTCACAGATATGCCCAAAGTCTAAAACATATACACATGCACACACACACAATCCCTGCCAAGTGTTTATCCAGAGTCATCTTGGATACCACCAGTGATGGAGAGCTTACTACATTTCAAGTGAGTTTCTACCAAGCTGTGGCTGGACAGCTCCAACTACTCTATAAGAAAGTGTTTATTTAATGTTTCTCTGCAACGACAACCCTCATCCCCAACCTCTTGCCCTGCTCTTGCCCCTTGTTGAATGACTAGGATCTGGCCATCCTTGCCAGGCCTATCTCAGTCCAAGCTCCATGGATCATTGGTGTGCAATACAGGTTTCAAAGCTGACCTTGGTGACAGGTCATTGATAACACTGAGGTCCCAGCTAAAAGCAAAGAGGTTTTTCTCCCTCTCTAAATGTGTGTTTGGGTGGAGGGATGGGAAAGGGCCAGGCAGGCCACCTGGCCTTCTGCATGGACAAGACTTGCAGGTAGCAACCTGCCTATATGCTGTGAATTCTGGGACACAGAGGGAGCAGGAATGAGAGACTGGGACCCCCTGAACATACATCTCTACGACTTCCTAAAGTCTGTGGAAGCCTCTGATACAGGGCCCACTTGAAGCCCCTGGATCAGCCTCCGCAGTTGGCACTGCCACCCTCCAACCAGTCACACACATACACAGTCACTGATTTATCAGGCCCTGCCCAAAGAGCAAAAAGGTCTCCCCTTTCACATCGGACTCTTGGCTCATCATTTTCTGGCCTGGCCACCATGTAGCTTCAGGGATACCTGTGGCCTTCCAGCTACTGGGCAAGTCCTTAAGCACCTTGCCATTCCAGGCCTGCTCCCTTCCCATCAGCTTCAGAGATGTGCCACCTCCAGCAACTCCTCAAGGCAGCTCCCAGCCTCGTCCTTCCTGACTTCTTTCCTCCCCAGCCCCAGAGTCCTCTGCTGCCCTCTCTTCCCTCCTAGTGTGGTTCAGGCCACCAGGCCCCTTTCTGATCTAGCTGCCATTCATACACATTGAAGTGATCACAACCAACAGACATCAGGAGGTGACAGTCTCCAGGCCTTGTATGGAGGTCCCTGCTGTGGGGCACTGGAGCCAGGCCTCAGCCCCTTTGATGGCCCAGCTGTGGCAATCATGCCCCCACCCTCCTCCTACCTCACCCCAGCAGACCCCTTCCTTCTGTGAAGGTCATTCTCTGCCAGCTCAGGGGTCCATGAAGTCACAGTTTCTGTCCTTCTAGCTGGCCCTCAGCACCAAGATGCCTCCTTTGGCCACCCCCTTGGGTTGCAGGCACAGGGAGAAGCCAGCCTGGGGGCAGCTGTGAGCTCCTGGGAGTCTTCCAGGCCTTGGTGAAAAAGTCCATGCAAAGTGTTGAATTTGGTTTTTCTTTCTTGAGCCTTTTTCAACTGACCTGAAGCAATAAGGTAATATGTGCTCTTTACCCCTTCCCCAGAATTTTAACCCAAAAGTGATTTATAGCTCCTACTTTCCAGTTCAGACTTGACTCAAATGTCCTGTAATCCGCCTACAGGATCAGAGTCACCAGTGACCAACCAGTTCAGGCAGTGTGGCCTGGATCAGACCTCTGGGCCAACCCCTGCCCTGATGATCCTTAGAAGGTGACAGCCTCTGCTCTCCTTGGCCACTCCCCCATACACCTAGCACAAAGCCTGCAACGGGAACGCCGATCAGACACTCCATAGAAAGGGACACAGTGGGCACTATGTCCACCCAGTCCCCAGGGGTCAAATCTCAGCAGGGGCAGCTGGAATGGCACAGGCTCCCTGAAGCAGGCCACACTCCCAAGGACCGGCTCCAGTCCACACCACTTGTCAGGCATAGAAGGAGCCAGTGGTGTGAGGAGGAGAGAAGATGGAAATCATTAGTCGCAAAACCCTCTCATTCTTTTTTTTTTTTGAGAGAAGTGGAAAACAGTGAGAGCTTTCAGGAGACCCTTGGCAAAGCCAATCAGATTCTTTCATAAACAGGCAAGATTAACTTAATGGTTTTAAAAATTATCCAAACAGCAGTTACTTCTGGAGCTGGGGGCAGAGACTGACTGGGATGGCATGAAGGAACTTTCTGGGGTGATAAGATTCATTGTATGTAAGCTTTATCGCAAAAGGAAAAGGCCTGTAAGTGAATATGGAACAGTGCTAACCCACAGAGCGTTCTGCGGGGATGGACATTTTCTGCGTCAGTGTTGCCCAGTATGGTCCTCTCTAGCCACTGTGGCTGTGCAGCACTTGAAATCTGACCGCTGAATCTGGGGCTGTGACACGCAGGCCCTCACAGGTCCACAGGGTGGGGCATTGTCTCCTTGGAGACAAAGGTGGACCTGAGGGTACAGCAGATGGTTAGGGCCTTACCCAAGGCCACAGACGGCCAAGGCAGAAAGTGCTGTGTCTCCAGGGTTCTGAGGCTCTCTGGGTTCTGCTGTGGTCCCTCGTTCCCCTCCAGGTCCAGAGAGAGACTTGCCTTGGGGCTGGGGTTGGGGAGAGCACCCTGTGGAAAAGCCCAGAGTCCCAGCTTATGGAGGACACACTTCTTCCTGAAGGGGACAACTTTGGTCTAACTATGACAATACTAGTCTATCTTAAATGTTACACAGCACTTTCACACATGCAGTATCTCATTTCTTCCTCACAACTTAGAAAATATCCTCCTTCCTCCCTTCCTTCCTCTATCCTTCCTTTCTTCCCTTCTGTTTTTTCTTTCCTTCCATCCCTTCTATCCAAGTGGTGGCAAAAATTTGAACTCTGTAGTCAAACTGCCAGGGTTTGCACTCTCATCCACCAGGCATATGACTTAGTAAAATGGTACATTTTAACCTCACTATACCTCAGTTTCCCAGCTTGTAAAACAGGAATAATAGCATTTACCTTGCTGGCAAATCATGAGAATTAAGTGAAATAATTTATGCAAAGCTTATTATTATCAATATGTATTGAGCATCATCAATGACAATGGGAGACCAGATGAGCTGAGGCCAGTTGAGAAGCCCAGAGAGGCTCAGAGCCTGGACGATGAAGGCTGGGCTGGAGTAGTTCAGGCTCCACAGGAAGGGAGGAAGATATTACCAGTGAACTCTCTCCTCACCCAGGGCAAACGCCTGAGCTTCTTGCTGCACTCAGCTCTCAGGTGTTTGCCCTTAGAGAGGGATGACCATTTGTCATCCCTGAATCTCCCACCTGAAAAATGTCTCCCTCCTGTGCTAAGTGATGAATCACTAGGCTTGTCACCACCATATTTTATGATTCATCTGCTGTCCAGCAAGCAGTATGCTGGCCCCTTCTCTCTGGAGGCTGCAGCTAAGAGGGGAACTTCACAGGATGAAATTCATGTTGGGAAAAGGGACTTCTGGGCCCTCCTAGCTCCCCACTAGCTATCAGGGTGGGAAGATAGGAAAACTAATCACTAGTCAACCGTGTGTGTGTGTGTGTGTGTGTGTGTGTGTGTGTGTGTGTGTGTGTGTGTCAGAGAGAGAGAGAGAGAGAGAGAGAGGAAGATCTTACATTTACAGAGCATCACACTTATGAACTAATTTGATCTTTGTAAAATCCTGAAAGGACAGATATCTTTTATTCCTATTTTTTGAGTTGAGAATTGAGTTAGAGAGGGGTGAAATGACTTACCCAGGATCAACTGTATTAAATCTTGGTTCATGTTACCAGCCTCCCATCAGTTAGTACATGTCTGGAAAGTTCCCTGAAAGCACCACCTTTAATCAGAAATGGCGTCACTGAAGTCACAGCTGGGAGTCTTCCCAACAGGGTCCTCCTGACTTCATTTGCCTTAGCCTCATAGCTAGGCATCACCACTGTGCCATGCCTCTGGAACAGCTTCCCCAGTTGATGAATGGCACATTCAATTCTAGTGGGCAGACCATTATGGAGAGCCTCATTGTGCTAAGCACTGCTGGGGGGTATAGAGACGCCTGAGACATGGAGGCTGGCAGTGCCAAAGTAACAGACACCTAGGAACTCAGACACCAGGGCTCCAGACTGAGCTATCATTCATGTCCACAGCAAGGAGAACAATTTGTTAATATTTCGGCTGCAAAGATAATGTTTTATAAGTGTGAGATTCTGCATGTTAATTATAGTAGCAATAGCTATTATTATGGAACAACTCTTGTTTGCCAGGCCCTATGCTAAGGGTCTGATGTAGCATAGCCTTCATTAAGTCTCACCTTAATTGATAGATACCTCATGAAATAGACAGAGTTATCATCATCACCACCCAGCTCATCTCCTAAGTAGTGGAGCTACAATTTGAACCCAGGCAGTGTGATTCCAGAGCCTTATGCTGAACTGTTAGTGTAGGTCTCACGCTATAAAAGACCTTTTTCTGAGCCTGTGTGCAACTGACACATTCATGAAGACTTCAGTGCATTTTCAGAGGCAGTACACAAGTGGAACATCTCATTAAAAGCAAATCAATAGGCAAATCACAGGATTAGCTTTAGCCACAAAGGTGTAAAAAAATTTCTTTTCATTAAGTTTGCTAATCCCCTGTCCACCCCAACAAAAGATTTTGACCACATTTTTGTCCACAGTGGTGATGTAAATCAAATAAACCAAATCCTTGTCTATCTGCTTGCATAGGAGTCCCAGGCTGCTCTCCAAGTCCTCAACTCTATTTTTCCATTTTTATGGCCAGTTCAGAGAGCTCCTAGGCTGGACATCATCCTGTGCCCAGGACATATTACCTAGGGTGGAAGGCACTGGGGCTTGAAAACAGGATTCTGTCCTTTGGCAGCTGTGTGACCTGGAGTAGTCACTTTAGCGCCTTGCAGCTTAGTTCCATCCATCAAATAAGATCTGGAGATCTTAGCCTGCCCAGCACCACAGCGATGACACCATAGGTAACTCTATCACCGCTCGATCACTAGCTAAGTGCCAGGCACCATTCCTGCCTTATCTAATTTGATCCACACAACAACCTTGGAAGACAAGTTCTATTACACTCTGAATTTTACAGACGAGGAAGCTGAGGTTCAGAGGGACAAATGACTTGTGAGGATTAGACAGCTAATAAAGTATGTGTTCATCTCATACAAGGCCTTGCTCTAGAAAAATCTATGTTTACTCTGTTCAAGTGATGAAAGAAAATAACACCAATGAGGGCAAAGAACCAGAAACTGTACAAAAAAGACATTTATTTGAAAAGGAAACAAATAGGAATTCTACAACTGAAAAATACAGCAACTAAAAGTAATAACTCAATGGAAGAATCTCTGTTTATGCCTAAACAGAGAATTAGTGATTTGGAAAATTCATTAGAAAAAAATTACCCAGAATGAAACATAGAAAAAATATATAGAAAATAAAAAAAAGTTTAGAGACAGATTAAACACTGAGAGGGTCCAACATTTTTGTAAGTAGTCTCAAGAAGAGTGAAGAAAGGGAATAGAACAACCAAAATATTTAAACTTACAATGATTGAGAAGCTGCCATATTGATGAAAGACATCAAGTCACAGATCTAAGAATCCTTATAATCCCACAACAAGCAGGCCATATTGGCACATCACAGTATAAATGCAGAGAATGAAGAACAAAGAGACAATCTTAAAAGCAGGTAAGTGGAAAAGAGCCAAACAGATTACCTTAGAAGAAACAGCAATTAGACAAACAAATGACTTCTCAAAAAAAACAAGGAAAACTGCAAGTCAATGGAATGATATGTTTAAAGAACTGAGAGAAAATAACTGGAACTAGGCTTCGGTGCTCAGCAAAAAAAATATCCTTCAAAATGAAGACAAAATAAGGACATTTTCAGATAATCTGAGAAAAGTTTTGAACAGCAAACCACAAAAGTGCATTTCTCCAACAGAAGAACAGTGATTCTGAATGGAAGGATGGAGATACAAGGAATAAAGAACAACAAAAATCATAAAAATGTGGGTAAATGTAAGTGACTACAAATAGTTTCAACAAGAATAATAATAATGTATCATTGAATTTAAAATGTTTTTAAAAATGTAAATGTATGTCAACAATGTAAGTTGTTGCTAAATGTAAGTTGTTGGGCTAAATAGAACTAAAATTTTCTAACAATCTTCCATTGTCCATAAGGTTGGTAATTTTCCTAATCAAGGATGAAGGTAGTAATTTCTAGGGTGAACAGCCAAAGAGTATTACAATATGTATAACTTCCAAGCCAATAGATAATAGAGAGTGTGAAAGAAATAGCAACATAGTAAATCCAAAAGAGCAAGAAAGGAGGAAGGACAGGAAACTAGAATGGGCACAAAAAATAGAAAGAGCCTCGTAGAGATGGCAAATTTAAATTCAAGTATATCAGCAACTACATTCAATAATTAATATATTGCTAATTTATTATTAATATATTTACATACTATTAGTACAAGAGCATGGGAAAGAGATAATATTTTAATAAACAAAGCTGAAAGGATATCTGTTTGAGGGAAAAAATGAAATAACATCTACTTCATACTTTACAGCAAAATCAATTCCCAGCATATTATAAGCCAAAATGTAAAAGAAAACAATAAGCCTCTTGAAGATAATGTGGGAAACTATCTTGATGGCTCCAATTTAGAAAAAAATACTTCCTAATCTGGGTACAAAAAACACTAACCAATAAGGACTCCATTAAATTAAGAACTTCTTGATAATTAAAAACAACCATTTAAGGGTTGGAAAGACAAACCACAAAGTGGGAGATCTTTGCAACTGATGATGGGATCATTTCCAAGTATGAAAAACTCCTACAAAACAGCAAGGAATAAACATTAAAATAGAAAAGAAGCAAGAGTCTTGAACAAACAACTCACAGGAGGAACTCAGCCCCATTCATTATCAGAGAAATGCAAATTAAAATCACAGTGAGATATTCCTATATATCCACAGAAAGTGCAAGAAGTATAAAAGGACAAAGACTGACAAATATACAGGAGTTACAAAAACATACAAATATGTACTGCTTGGCTGATGAATGCAAGTGTGGGTGAGGACAGAAGCTACAGGAGCTCATGTTGAGTGTAGGAATGTAATCTTGGTTGGACCACTTTGGAAAACACATTAGCACTCTACTGTAATGGAAGAGAGGCACACTCTAGAATTTAGCAATTCTACTTCAGCATGGAACAAGATGCATATCCATAGCAACATGATTCTTATATTTCCAAACTGGATAAATACATTGTGGTAATTTCATAAAATGGACAACTATAACAAAAGGAAAATGTAGCACACTACCTCTGCTTACAAGCACATGCATGATTCCAAACAAGACATACATTTCAAAATGACACACACAGTAAGTCTATAACAATTCAAAATTAAGGCAAGCTGTATTGTTTAGGGATGAGAACATACAATGCAAAATTAGAAAGAGGAAAGCGTGATTACCATAAATGTCAAAAGAGCAGCATCCTCCAGGAGAAGGGAGGGAGAGAGAAGAGAGGGAGGGGGCTGAGTGGGGTTTCTGGGAGGCCAGCACAAAGGGACAGTTACATGTGTGTTTGCTCTTTTAGTCTTTATTGACCCCTAAGGTTTGTGTAGTAAACTTTTCTGAATGTGTGTCATATTTCAAAATAAGTAAACTTGACTTGACTAACTGGTTTGGCACTGAGAACAAGCTTTGCCATCTAGAATAATGGTGGATATTTTCCATGAAAATATGTTTAAAGCTTGCACTGAGACAAAGAATTTCATAAAAAATATCATATTGGTAAGTGTAAATTGAAATTTGTGTTTGGATTTTTTCCCAACTCTTTTTGTGTCTATCACTTTAAAAAATGTCTCTCTGTATAGGATTCAGAGGGTAATTAAGTCATTTGATAGGTCTTGGTACATGGCTTTTTTGATAAACTTCCCAGAAATTGAGAATGTGAATAGCTCTAATGGTTGGGTAGCAAATTCTTTGCAAATCAATGGTTTCTCATTCTTTCCTTTCAACAAAACTAAAGGGGACTTACCCAAACCATTAACTGATAGAATGTTAAAAATGGTTTTAGAGATATATTGTTATGAGATTTTTGTAGCATGCAACTCATGAAATGTTTGAAGAATTATATGATAATGCTATAACAAAACATGTTCCATTCCTATTTACTTGTCTACGTGAACAAGGTTTCCTAGTGCTTACCTCAATGAAAACAATCAATAAGAAGAGAAATGAGCTGAACTGTGTCTCATGCTAGCAATAAATAATAGTGCACCATGGACAAATAAGCCAATTATTTTTTAAAAATTGCTCAATTCAGACCTGACCGCTATGGCTGGTTTGATTCCTGGTCAGGGCACTTGCTGGATTGCAGGTTTCATCCCTGGTCAGGGCGCACAGGAGAGGCAATCGATCAATGTTTCTCTCTCACACCAATGTTTCTTCCTCCTTCCCTTCCTCTTTCTCTAAAAATCAATAAAATCTAAAAGAAAAGACAGAAAAATTCCAGTTATTATTTCTAAAAAAAATTAAATAAAAATATAAATTGCTGAATCCCTGTTATTAAGAAACAGATATCCATTTTTTTACTTTTATGTTTATCATTTATAAAAACTTAATTTACTTACATTGTTTTGCTCAGTTGTATATTCATTAAGATTGTAATATAGCTCAATCCCAGATAAATTTTCAATCTTTGGATACATAAATGGCCACAATAAATGAAAAAAAAATTTTCAGTGTGTGTATATGTAACATATGTGTGTGATTTTACTCCAGAGACACAAGATAAAGTAATCTGTAAAATACTTTCAACCATAAAAAAATGTTAGAATGAAATTCTGTTAGATACATGGAATGGAAATAAGAACTCAAGAAGAAAAATAAATGACCTAAAATTTGACTGTTAAAGATTTTGTTCAGGAGAGGGAAGATGGCATCATGGTAGGAGGGAGCAGATTCCACTTCCCCCTACACATGGGAGAAAAACCTAACTGATCTACAGAGGAACAGAGCAAACAGCCAACAGTATCACAGCATATAGGAAAACAGGAGATCAAAAATTGTAGTGGACATTGGAAAACTAGATGGTAAGGAGAGTACTTCAGGACAATAAGGGCCCAGGTATCAGCGCAGAGACCAGGGCAGCTGAAGCTGCAGGCCACTGCTCAGCGGGTCTGCCACAGGACTCTAGGGAGGGAACCGGGTCAACTGCTCCCTCCCCAGCCAAACAAGGTTGGAGCAGCACCGGGAGAGACCTGGTTGCTTGAAGTTGCAGAGAGAGGAGTTAAGGTGTGAGTGGCAAACACACAGGGGCTGTGAGCACCCATGCATAGCCCTGGGAAGAGTGCATGCCAGAGGCACCTGCAACTGGAGGAGGGGGCTTGGTGGAAGACCCGGAGCTCACACCCGTGAACCTAGGGTGAGTGCACGCAACGCAGGAAACCTTTGAAGCCCACACCCATAAACTCGGGTCAGCATGTGCACCCTGTAGGAGACCCAGAGCTCACACCCATAAACCCAGGGAGTGCTCGATCCATAGGAGTTCCGATAAACTCAGGAAAGTGTGTGCTCCACAGGAGGCTCAGAAACCATGCCCAAGGCCCTGTGCAGAGAGGCACTGCCTAGATTTGGGGAGAGTGCACAGCTAGCCCTGGGGAGAGTGCACAGCTAGCACTGAGGAGAGCAGCCCAAAGCTGACTGAGTGCTGAACAGGAAGAAAAGAGATAGCAGTCACCCTTCAGCAGCCAGCAAGACCAGAAAAACCGGTTTGGCCAGTTTGAAACTACCAAGAGGTTTTTTGTGGGGTTTTTTTTAAATTATTTTTTATCCTTCAATTCCTTTTGCTTCTCTTTCCTTCTTTCTTGTTTTATTCCTTCTTCCTTTCTTTTCAATTTTATCTCTTCTCCCTTCCTCTTTTTTCTTTTTTCATTTTTTATTTTCTCTTTTTAAATACCCATGAGTGAAACAAAAAAATATAAAAAAAAACAGAACTGTGAAAAAACCAAAGTTGGACCCAAAGAGGGGGCATCCCAACAGCTGAGACAGTGAAAGCTGTGAACACCAGGATGCCCAAAGGAGACTGCACCACTGAATCTCACAGGTATTCTACCACAGAAGTTCACACCATAAACCCAGGGAGCCAGAACAGATCAATTTAAGAAGCTGAGGCTAACAAGAAGAGTCTCACAAACAATGGGAAGAAAAAGAAACAATCCCCAAATAAAAGGAAAGAGGAAGCCCCAGAAAGAATGCTAAATGAAACAGAGGCAACTCAACTATTAGATATTGAGTTCAAAGCAATGGTTGTCAGGAAGCTCAACGAGCTCTCAATGAGCTACCAGAAACTACAGGGAATCTACAATGAACTCACTGCAAACTATATCAACATGAAAAGGATAGAAACCATCAACAAGGGCCAAGAAGAAATGAAGAATACAATTTCTGAACTGAAGAACACAGTGGAAGGAATTGAAAGCAGAATCGATGAAGCAGAAGATCAGATCAGAGAGTTGGAGGATGAAGTAGAAAAAAACATGCAGAAAGAGCAAGAAAAGGAAAAGAGGCTCAGAAAGAATGAAGAGGGATTAAGAGAAATGCAAGACAATATGAAATGTAATAATATCCATATAATAGGGATAGCCAAAGTAGAAGAAGAAGAGCAAGGGATAGAAAACCTATTTGAAAAAGTAATGATGGAAAACTTCCCTAATTTGATGAGAGAAAACATCATACAAATCCAGGAAACACAGAGAGTCCCAATCAAGAGGAACCCAAAGAGGCCCACTTCAAGACACATCATAATTAAAATGGCAAAATTCCAAGACAAAGAGAGAATCTTAAAGGCAGCAAGGGAGAAACAGGAAGTAACATACAAGGGAGCCCCAATAAGGTTAGCAGCTGATGTCTCAATGGAAATGCTCCAAGCCAGAAGAGAATGGCAAGAAATATTCCAAGTGATGAGAACCAAAGGCCTGCAACCAAGACT